>JAFEMH010001148.1:67500-526431 GCA_022495995.1 Adenophora triphylla var. japonica | reverse complement strand
TGATAACCAATAAAGTTAAGAGTATGACATTTATGGAGTAAATTTTAGTTAAAGAAATCACTCGAGCACGTACAGAAATTAGGAAAGGGCAATGCTAGGGATGCAATAAACTTTTTTTAAAAAATGAATACAAAATAAAATGACAATATTATTGTATTGGTTGTGTATTTAGCTATATAATGATAATTGTGGACTTTTAAAACAAAGCAAATAAAGAAATAAAACAACAAAAGCCGACCACGACAATCACAAGGATCATTTTCAAGAGCCACCTAATTTTACTTGCACTTCACGCTTATGTGCATATGTTTTGCATCCTCTTTCTTAAATTATACCCTAAGATTCCAACAACCAAAACATGTTTTTAATTGATATTTTTTATTAAAATAAGGCATATAATTCTAATGATTATTACCTTAACTATTAAATCAAACAACTAAGACCATGTTTATGTTTACACTTTATTTTGGAAATTTACTTCCAGAATACGAAATAGAAAAAAAATGATAATTGTGAAGGGCCTAAATACTCAAGGGAAAATGCTCTATAAGTTCTAAAAAAGAGTATCATGAATGTCTCATAAGTTTCTTCTCGTATTATATTATTTATGTTGTATTGATTACATAGCATGCCGTATCACGCTGACAGGTGTATGATAGTGTATAGGCTGAATATAATATTGTATGGATGGTGACAGCGGTGATCGGTATTTGGACCGATTTTTCGGTGGCCGACGATTGATTTCTGGCATAAGAACTTGTGGTACATTTAATTTAATGAAGAATTTGAACAGGCAGTGATTTGTCTGACGAGAACTTATATGTCAGATTCTCGAAAATGAATGACAACATGTTTCCCCTATTCGGACCTAGGATTAATTCCTGAAGGCCCCCTCACACATTTCAAATCATTCTCTATAAAAACACTAGATATTCTGAGAGGTTCACACACTTTATTTTAAGGCCCGTATCGAAATTCCCTACGAGATCCAAATTCCCTTGCATTGATATTCAGAGCGACAATCACTTGTGCAAGCTTCTCATTCAATGTCGAACTCTTCTACTCCCGTTACGATGCGGAGGACCAATTGTGGGAGCGGTAATAGTGCGGCTTGTTAATGGAGGAGCGGCGCGTGCGGGCGGCGCTGCTCGCAAGCTTGAGGCTTTATTAATATTTTAGGGTTTTAGGTTTTTATAAAATAATTAGTCGGGGTATTTTTGTCTTTTCATTTATAAGTTGTTTTAGGGTTTAGTAGTATTTATAGTTGTGTTAGGTCATTGTAAAAAAGAAAGGGAGCTCGATGATGAATGAAAATTGATATTGGGTGTTTACCCTTTGTGAACTTCCCAATGAAGTCGGATTAAATTCCTTTTGGATGCAAATTCCTTGTATCGATTAAATTCTACGAGAATTGAAGATCGATTGCGGCTATTTTGCATTACGCCGACTGCTTTGGTATTGATTCCCAAATTCTACTTTAGCGTGTTGTGTGCGAGATTCAATTCTGACGGTAATTGATGCTCTATCTGATGAGTCGATTACAACGTAATCGATCGTCTATCAAGTCTTCCATTGCCACTGTAGTGCACTTGGATTCAGTATCGAGCCAAGTTCAAATCCTTGGAATTGGTGAGGGAACATTTTTTCTATTATTATTCGGGTAGGGTGAAGGCAGCCAGACTTGTTGGGACATTTAAAAGGCAAGATGTGGCCGTAGAGCTTGTTGAGAATATTTAAAAGGCGGGGTGGCCAGAGCTTGTTGATCAACAGAGACCTCGGAGGAATCAACTGTGGTGTCCCTATCGTGGGTATAGACTCGATGAACGAGTCTTTCAAAAGAGGCGAGAAATGATGCGGGACAATTTGTGGGAAGGCGGCCAGAGCGAAGGCGGGCGGCTGCTACAACAAGGAGCTTTATTATATTTTAGGGTTTTATAGGTTTTTATAAAACCAAATTCTGGAGATTTAGGAGTAATTTTGTCTTTTCATTTATAAGTTGTTTTTAAGGGTTTTTAGTAGTATTTATAGTTGTGTTAGGGTCATTGTAAAAGGGAGCTCACGATGATGAATGAAAATTGATATTGGGTGTTTACCCTTTTGTATTCCACGAGAGTCGGATTAAATTCCACACTTTTTGGATGCCAATTCCTAAACGCTATCGATTAAATTCTACGAGAATTGAAGATCGATTACTATTGGCTATTCAGCCTGCCGAAGCTCTTGGTATTGATTAAATTCTTACTAGTGTTATGTGCGAGATTCAATCTACAGCGATGGCTGATATGCTATCAGTCATCGATTACAAGCCGATGTCAGGTTAAGTTACATCAAGAAGTCTTGGTAGCTACATTCATTTTTGATTCATTTTGCAAAATCGGATTGATGAGCAAAAACCCTCACTGCCTCATGCAAACCACGATTGTCCCACGCCTCATGGCCACACTCCACTTTTATTGCCGCACCTTGGTGCAAAAATTTCAACATTTGCACCCTTGCTCAGACGAAAATTCTCACTTCACTTGGATTAGGCGAACTCAGCGAGCCGAACCACACCTCTACCTATGTTTAAAGCAAGAAAATTTGGCACGCCCCTTCACCCGTCTCTCTATTCCTACGGCCTCCACGTAATGTCTGTTACTACTGTTGGTGAAGGAAACAAATTACTCTAATATCACTGGTATACAAGTATGGTTTTTTCACAATTTGAATGGAATAAAATTACTCACTTATACCTATGTGTGAAAGTAGTTGTAGTCTTATATCTTTAAAGAGAAAAAGGAGCGGATTACTACTTTTTATTATTTTGCTACTTTAAAAACAATATGAAAATTTGTAGAAAATAAATTACTCATATGTGTTGTAGAAAATAAACCATACTTATATAAAATTACTACTTGCAAATAGCTAGTACTCTATACGAGTGGTTTTTTTTTTCACTAATTTTTCATTTTTTCTTAAAAATGTAATAAAAAATCTACATATTTTATTAGCTCCAGGAGAGGAACAATTTGCTCATATACCTAAAGGTATAAGATCGTAAATTACTCTTATACCTATGTATACGAGTATATTTACCTTGTAATTATAGGAGGTATAATTTGTTCCATTCAAATTGTTAGAAAAAAATATTTATACCATAAGGTATAAGAGTTGTGTGTGCCTCTTAATAGGATAAAGAACATGAGCATGAACAAAGATGCGAGTTTAGTGGAGGGCGATGTTCAAGATTGATAAAAAGGAGGAAGAGAGAAAAATATATAACCTTTAACATAATAGTGCTGTTGCGTAGAAAGGAAGACAACGATGAAGATTGAGAAGGAGAGGAGACAACGATGAAGATTGAGAAGGAGAGGAGAAGCTGTCAATGATCATCGTTGAAAGAGAGGCACAGCGGTAATAAAAAAAAAGAGAGTTTGAGTTATTATGAAATTTTGCTTGTACCTCTATTTATACGTGGACTTTTGAATTTCATTTTGAATTTCACATGGGCTTTTTGCGAAGAAATGATATGGGGCGAGGGGCAAACCATGGAATTATTCCATAATATTGAAGCATAGATTTCTATTTCGGTAGAATTATAAATGGAAAAATTGGACTTTTAAAGTGTAACGTACTTTACCACTTTTTGTATCAAATAATGCAACGTACTCCTTAAGTGTCTAAAAAATACAACATACTTTAGAACTTTTTCATATAAATGCAATGTTCAAGTTAAAAATGGATGACATTAAATATAGTTAACGCCTTTGTATCGGGATTAACAGGCTAATTAAATATTTAACGGGATTGGAAATTTACATGTCTTATTTTTTTCCCTCCCCCAACCATTTACCTTCATCTCCCTAACAAAGAAAAAAAAAAAAAAAAAAAAAAAAGAAAGAAAAAGCAAGAGAGGCAATCTTCCTCACCTTCTATCCCCTCAACCCCGTCAATTGCCTCGATCTCCGCCATACCACCAACGGATCCGGCAACCTTCCCCCTCCTTTCAACTCCAGCGAACACGCCTCAAAATCATCAACGGCCTCCTCTCTTTTGTATATCTACTTCATATTTGAAAAGCTGGATCTGAAAAATCAAGTTTTCGCCGACAAAGCCCAACCCAAAGGCAACACCGACTCTCTGTCGCCTTAGCCAAATTATCTCCACCCATCTCGTTGATTTTGTCGACCTCTTTTCTCCAAATACTTGTTTCTTCGTGAGTCGTTACCTTCGCCCCTCTTCTCCAATCTAATTGTCTCTTTGTTTTTTTTTTGGTAATTACTTGAAGTTTTTTTTGTTTCTTTTATGAGAGAGAGTGAATGAGTTAATTTCTTTTAAATAAAGTTGAATCGATCATCAATTGCAATTTTTTATTGAATCTTTTTCATGTTTTTGTTTATTGAGACAAAAAATGATCTTTGATGGTTGTGTTGTTGGATGTGGTGATGATGATAATGGTGTCAAGTTGGTAATGGTGGCGACGAGCGCGGCAACAACGATGGAATAAATGATAGGTAGTGCAGTAATGAAGAGTTGGATCGGTGTTGGGATGGTGAGTGGTGGTGGCGGTTGATGAAAAGTTTCCACCGCATCGACTTTTCGTTAGATAATCGTCAATACCTCATTTGCAACGGCATCAATGTGATAATCATTAAAAAAAAAAATTAACACCGGTTAATTAAAAAAGAAATTGATTGCATTATTTGAAAATTACTTTACGTTGTACTCCCACTAACGTCCCGTTCGAGAAGCTTCACGATTTTATTCAAATGGGTGTCCCGGTAGAGGAAGCTACACACTTTCCTAAAATAAGAAAAGGAGTTTTATTAATATTCTATTATAAATACTTCCACTTCTCATTATAATCATATTCAATAAATTATGAATCCCTTAACTTGTCATATTGTTACTAACTTTTTTCTCTCATACATTTAAATTATGGGCCCCACTTGTCTTACCTCGCTCACTTATTCTCTCACAATCATTTTTCATTCAACACTTTCCTAAAGTTTTCACGTGCAACACGAAAATGGTGAAGTTTGGACGGGACGAAATGAAGTATTTTTTAAACACTAAAAAAGAGTATTAAAAAATACCTTGCATTATTTGATTCAACGCAGCAAGGAAGTCACATTGCTTGCCTATATTTGGCCAATTATAAATCGACAAAAACTCATGTGAGAACAGAGAAACCCGTCTCATCCATGAGACGGGTCGGATCCATAACCATGACCCGTCCAATAATACCCACGCACCACACTCTCTCTCTCTCATCACTCTCTCTCTATACGCAATAATAACGAGGGGATCCTCCCATTCGTCTTCTCCGGCAAATCCTACCTTCAACCTACACACGGCGACCCAAAAATCCATCTCTTCCACTAATTTCATTCCCCGTCACCGGCTCAATGTCTTTCCCCGCCTATTTGTAGCTCCTCAAAGCCCTAACCACAGGGTTCCATTTGTTCAGTCGAGGGGTTTAAATCGTCGATGACATTGCTCTCGTCGCGGTCGCCTAGAAACTTCGAATCAGAAACGATTAATCCAGGATGACATGCGTTCGAGGGATGCGATTACAATCACTGGCTCATCACCATGGATTTCCCTAAGTGATCCCCGTCCTTTCGATGAAGAGATGGTCGAGACCTATGTCCAAACCGCTAAATGCCGTCCTCGGAAGGTCTTCTCTCACTCTCTTCTTATATTAGTCCCTCAATATTCTTGATCAATTTGCGGCATTTGTCAATCCAGGTTTTGGGTTATGGATTTGGGTGTTACGTTCACTGTTGATAATGCTTGGAATCCCAAATGTTTTGTGTTTAGTCCGTTTGAGGGAGATGGGTATAGATCAACTTATCGAGTTGCTAGCTTGAGTTTTCATAGTGAGGCATCAATTTTATGTTGATGCTTGGTATATTTGGTTTGATGGAGTAATAGTGTTAGGGCTGTTTTAATTTTGAGTAATACTTCTCATTTGTTTAAGTAATAGTTTGTATTGCTATAAGTAATAGTACTACACTTGTGAAGTAATAGTGTTATTTTTTTAAACGTAATAGTTTAGGAGCTCAAGTTTTCATTTTGAGTAATACTTCTCATTTGTTTAAGTAATAGTTGGTATTGCTATAAGTAATAGTACTACACTTGTGAAGTAATAGTGTTATTATTTTTTTAACTAATAATAGTTTTAGGAGCTGCTTTCATTTTGAGTAATACTTCTCATTTGTTTAAGTAATAGTTGGTATTGCTATAAGTAATAGTACTACACTTGTGAAGTAATAGTGTTATTATTATTTTTTAACTAATAATAGTTTTAGGAACTGTTTTCATTTTAAGTAATACTTCTCATTTGTTTAAGTAAGAGTTGGTATTGCTATAAGTAATAGTCACTACACTTGTGAAGTAATAGTGTTATTTTTTTAACTAATAATAGTTTTAGGAGCTGCTTTCATTTTGAGTAATACTTCTCATTTGTTTAAGTAATAGTTGGTATTGCTATAAGTAATAGTACTACACTTGTGAAGTAATAGTGTTATTATTATTTTTTAACTAATAATAGTTTTAGGAAGCTTTTCATTTTGAGTAATACTTCTCATTTGTTTAAGTAATAGTTGATATTGCAAAACAGGTATTACGTTTACTTATGAACAATGTTACTTTATATGTATACGATCATTACATTAAGAGATGGTAGCTATTACTTTTCTAAACCACCGAAAAAGCCGAAAAAATAATATAAAAACTAAAAAAAAAAAAAAAAATATTCTAACCCAACACAACACTCATTACATTAAGAAAAATATTCAAATAATAGTACATAATAAAAAATAATAAAAAAAGCAAAAAGAAAAAATAAAAAAAGCAAAAAGAAAAAAATTAATAAAAAGAAAAAAAAATAATAAAAAAAAATAATGAAAATAAAAAAAATAATAAAAAAAAGCAAAAAGAAAAGAAATAATAAAAAACTAGAAAGAGAAAGTACGCATAGTAAGAGTTGGGACACCTGACGCACTGGCTTTCTTTAATTTACAAGAAGTGAAAATAGTGGCCATTAAGTGATTATTCGACCCATCTCACCCATGAGACGGGTATTGTTGTTCTCAAAGTAGACCAACTCTTATAAATCTGGGCGGGGGTATTTACGAGTTTATCACATTCCCCATTGATACCATCTTCAACAACAAAATTGCAAGATCAAAAACCAATTTCTTCCCTCACCTTCTCTCGTTCTTTTGATTCAAATTTTTCTCTCTACATAGATCTAGATCACACATATAATTCTTTCATACATTCACACGAATTGCGAATTACATTTTATATTTACTGTGATACTTCAAATTAATGGCATCGGAGCAATTGATGACCGGCGCCGATGGTCCGCGTTACATGCAAATGCAATCGGATACGTTACCGTCGATGATGTCCTCGTTTTTTCGTTTCATCAAACGCCGGAGTCGACTCGGATATTCGATGAGCTGCCCAAGGCTACAATTATACAAGTGTCTCGTCCTGATGCCGCAGATTTTAGCCCCGCGCTTCTTACCTATACCATTGAGTTTCAATACAAACAGGTATGTTTGATTTACTTGTATATTTCATTCATTTGTTTTTTGCTTTTTGGATGAAGAATTGATGGTGTGAATTATCTATATTTTTGTGTTATTTTGAATATGTTTCAAAATTTGAGTTTTCAAAGTTGTCTCCATGATTCTCGGAGGCGATATGAGTCAGTTTCAAGTGCTTGTGATAATTTGAGTTCGACTAGCTAGGAATTAGAGTATGTTGCTGAGTCAATTTGGGTAGTAAAGTTTGCTCTGGGTTAAGACTAGTACTTTACAAACCAAAAAATGGTGGCTGTTATAAGCTTTGGCGAATGAGTTGGAAGAAAATTTTGATCTTCATAGGATTCTTTTAGTAGTTTAATTTTAAATTAATGTAAGTACTTTTCAAAGCCTCATTACAAAATAAGCTTACACTTTCCATCAGTTTCTGATTTTACCCTCACATATGATGTATACTATAATTGTTGCAACACAGAGTGTTATAATGCTTACTTCCATTGCTAGTTACATGTCAGAAACAATTGTTCGTTGAAATAGATACTTTCCGAGTACAGCATAGGGAGTAATAAGAGCATTGAGTAGACATATGATATCTATAGTGAAATTAGTACTTAAAATGCTGGATTGTTCCAACTCAAATCGTTGTTTGACAAGCTAATTAGTGACACCCTTTGTGTACTTGGTTGTCACGTTAAGAGGTAGAGACAGACAGAATTTAGATTGAATCAATCTTTTTATTTCTTAATATTGTTGTTGGGTCTGTTGTGTAATTTAATTATTTAACCATAAATCATCACTTGGTTATGGACTTATGCCAAAAAAAAAGGAAGGAAGCCTTTGGAAGCGTGGATATTGGTCCTTTTTCTTTTTTTTTAGCATCATGGCTAAAATCTTGTAGTCGTCTTTGGTTTTCAGAATATTCTCTGTAATCTATTTGATAAAACCATCTTATGAAGCTACTAGCTAGGTGTGTGGAATTTGTTTTCTTCGTGTGGTAATAAACAATTTGCTTTTTTTTTTTGTTACTCTCTGGCTTCACCAGTTCAAATGGCAATTAGTGAAGAAAGCCTCACAAGTATTCTTTTTGCACTTTGCATTGAAGAAGAGAACATTTATTGAAGAAATTCATGAGAAGCAAGAGCAGGTATAAGGTCATTTCTACATATGTTTCTTTCACAGCTGTAAATCATTGGTCGCCTGTGAAGTAGTTGTTATACATTGTGCTATTGTGATTCAATACTTATCATGACTGGCACTCTGTTTTTGAAGGTTAAAGAATGGCTTCAAAACTTAGGACTAGTAGATCACACTGTAGTTGTGCAAGATGACGATGAACCTGATGATGACATGGTTCCTATACATAATGAGGAAAGTGCTAGGAACAGGTGATTGTTATTATATTCTCTTGTTAGAATTGGTGAGAACTTACGCATTTCTTGCTATAATGGTTATAGTTCTTACAGGTGGTTTTTTGTTCAGAGATGTTCCATCTAGTGCAGCCCTGCCAATCATTAGGCCGGCTCTTGGAAGACAGCATTCAATGTCAGACCAGGCAAAGACAGCAATGCAGGGGTACTTGAATCATTTTCTTGGAAACATGGATATTGTTAATTCTCGCGAGGTATTGTAGGAGTTCTATTTTTGAAGATTATCTATACATCTTCTTATTCCAGTAAATATTAGTGCTATCTTGCTATATCTTCCACTAACTTGTGGTAAATATAAGAGTAGCATATTCATTCAAAACATGCATCTTTGCAATTATTGCCTCCTTGCTCACATAATGACTAAAAGTCTTCTTATGCAGGTTTGCAAGTTTTTGGAGGCTTCCAAGTTATCATTTTCCCCAGAATATGGCCCCAAGCAAAAAGAAGAATATGTATTGGTGAAGCACTTACCTAAAATCCCTAACAAAGATGAGTATAGAAGATGTTGCGCTTGTCCTTGGTTCAATTGCTGCAATGACAATTGGCAAAAGGTACAGAGTGTTGATTACTAGAGTATGTGTAACATAGGCTCTCACTCTATCCCTTTTAATCTTTTTGGTTTCATACTCAGATTTGTCCGGGTAAGCCACTGAGAGTAGGAATGCTTGCACGATGGAGGCTCGTCATTGTCATTAGTTATACATATACCTTTTTGATGTGGACTTATAACATTAGTGGTTATGTATTACTACCTCCTGTTCCAAGTTGATCGTCCTAGTTTGACCTTTTTGGTCTTGATTGAACTTTGAGCAAAAATTGTGGAATATTCACTATCTTCATGAAATCCTAAAAATAGTTATTAATATCATTTTAATGTTCCATCAATAACAATTTTAAAAAATTCATAATAATAATTAAGTTGACATCTTCGATGGACAGCTTGTCCGTCTCTTGTATAAAATTCTCATTTATCTAATATACTTCTTTTCTTATCAAATATAAATAAATTAAGTTACATAATTTTGGGTAAAGTTCAATCAAGTTGATGAAAAAAATAAAGCTAGGACTGTTGACATGAATTGGGGGAGTAATAATAATAGCTTGTTTTTCTTTAAAGTTGAAATCTGAATTGTGGCACAAATAATTAGACAGATGAGTGTGCAAAGTGGTTAGACTTTCATCTTGATTAATGATTACCATGTCCCGTCAGTCTCTATCTGAATTATGTGCAGGTCTGGGCTGTACTAAAACCTGGATTCTTGGCCCTACTCAAAGATCCATTTGATTCTGAGCCCTTAGATATTATTGTTTTTGATGTGCTACCAGCCTCAGATGGAAATGGAGAAGGTCGAGTATCATTGGCAAAATGAGATAAATGATCATAATCCCCTACGCCATTCATTTAAGGTCATATTCTTAACCCTTTTTATTTTTGGGAGCTAAGATACTGCAGGTCCGATATATATATATATATACTCATGAGTCATGACAAAATGTTACCCGTCTCTAGAGATCCAAATCATTATTCTTTAACCATATAGCTGAGATTTTGTAGACATCAGTAGCAAAATAAGTAGGGTGGTCCTGCAGGAAACTAATTCCCGGAAGGATGTTGTTGGCTTCGAGCAGTTCAGCATCTTCTCTGCTAGAGCATCAAATATGATTTGATGAAATATAAATTTCTTACAGAACAAGTTTTAATCCTTGTTTAAGAGACTGTTCTTTTCCTTTTCGATTTAAATCTGTGGTTCAAGAAAATATGGTTGAGCTTCATGTATGTGTAGCCTACTTATTTTGCTGGGATTTAAATTATTCATTCTATCCTAAATTGAGTGTCCCTTTTTTTAAAAAAAATTCCCAAAATCACCATCCCTTTTTTATATGAAGTTACTAAGGTTACCTTGCTATCTATCATGTTTTATTGTGCACTATGAGTCTAAGGGTACTTCTGCATATACACTTTTAAAATGGACTATAAGTCAACTTCAATTTTGTGAAAACTATAAATGGACTTTCATTTTTGTGGAGGAGGGAGTAATAAAGAGTTGCTGAGCTTTGCTTGAGGGTTTAATCTAATACATCTTGGAATTTCTGGGTAATACCTCTGCAACTTCTTGAAAGAATAGACGAAAGTAGTTTAGAATAACCTGGAAATATGGGAATTTTTCCTTGCAGGAATTAGCAGTATACTTATTTAACGGGTATGGGGCCATCCTTCCTTAGTGGAGTTGGTGGACATTCAGTTAACCTGTACTTTCTTTCCTCCTTTGGAGTTCTTTGGATCTCTTCTCTGTCAATATGTCCTGTTTCTTATCTGCTACATTCAGTCTCTTTCCGCGTTAGTATCACCGCAAGTTTGCTTTCTGATTATGAGAATTGAAAATAGGTATCTTGTGGAAGTCGAAGCATAAGGTTAAGAAGTAAGAACAGCAGTAAAGTAAAAGATTGGGTTGCTGCAATAAATGATGCTGGTCTTCGGCCTCCTGAAGGCTGGTGTTATCCTCACCGTTTTGGATCTTTTGCTCCTCCTCGGGGTTTAACTGAGGATAGTAGTCAGGCTCAGTGGTATGTAGATGGTCAAGCAGCATTTGATGCTATTGCATCGGCAATTGAGGAAGCAAAATCAGAGGTTTATTTCAGTTTTAGCCTCAATGATCAATTTTGGCATATACTATATATACATACATAGGTTTATATATACATGTATGTTAATGTGTACTCCCTCCGTCCTATTACAAAAGGCACAAAAGCCCCATTTTGGTGTCCCATTACAAAAGGCACAAGCTCAAAAAGGAAAGTTTTTAGTACTTATTTATCCATGGGACCCACTTGTCATACTCACACCATCTATCCACTTATTATTCCATACCCCACTTTCTCTCTCCTACCTCACTTTTCATACTCACAACACTTACTCCACTATACACTTTCCTTAATATTTGTGCAAAACCCATTTTGTGTCTTATGTAATGGGACGGAGGGAGTATAATTTTTTGTGTATGTCTGTTCACATTAAAGAGTTTTTCTCATGATTGAGGATTTCATGCAGATATTTATTTGTGGCTGGTGGCTTTGCCCGGAATTGTATTTGCGGCGTCCTTTTCAGGCTCATGCGTCCTCTAGGCTTGATAGTTTGCTGGAAGCTAAGGCCAAGCAAGGTGTTCAAGTAAGTCCGGTATAGTTATCCTATTAGGCACTTCATTATCTTGGAGCGTTATTGTTGATACCAGTATCAGTTTGGGATGTTATGAGTTATGACAAAGTTGATACTACCTGAAGTTGTTTTCTGTTGGAAAATGACGAAATTATGCACTGCCTTATTAAGAACTAATATTTTGTAACTGAATGTTCATTGCCTCAGACCCTTGGCTCAATATCTTTGGTTGGAGAGGAATATGGGAATTCTTAAGCAATTGTCTCGCTATGTGTTTCTTGCTATTTGCTCTTTTCAAAAATGATGCATTTCTATCTCCCTTCTGTATTGGGAGTAGAAGGCGGGAGTTTTTGTCTTAACATATGCTTTTACTAAATACTCCCTCCGTCCCATAGTAATATGCAAAAAAAAAAACACCTATTGGTCGTCCCAAAGTAATCAGCAAAGTCCCAAAATGGAAATGGGACCCACTTATCATACTCACAACAATTACCCACTACTTCATTTTCTCTCTCCTACCCAACTACCTACACTCACAACACATCACCCTTTTCACATGTTTCCTTAATTCTTGTGCAAAACCCATTTGTGCATATTACTATGGGACGGAGGGAGTATTCTTCAATATGTGGATTCTCGACCTTCCTTCTCCCAAGGCAGTCCTGAATTTCAATTTTCATAGAAATTAAGAGCCAATAACTGCTGCAAACTGGTCCTTGTATTCTCTTGCTCTTTCGTTTTTTTAATCAGGAAATCTTATAAAAAGCACCATAAAAGCTGCAGCATCTTATGTTAATCTGATATCTTTATTTAAAGAGAATTATATGGCCAGTGCTTAGAATAACAACTGCTCAAAATTATGTAGGTAAAAAGTAACAACATAGATGCATCTTCTTTGGTTGCAAAAAGTAATATATCCCTAATGTATGCCTGACTTGAATGGAGCTGTACCTTTGGATTTTCCATAAATTCTAGTGCCTCTTTTGTTCCATTTTGTTGATTGGCTCACCATAACGTTTTTAAGCATGATAGAACCATGGGTCACTCTGCCAAATTCTGCTGAACTCCAACCACTGCTAGCTACAGAAATTACCCAGATGCCTGTGAACCTCGTGTGACTTCTCTCACCCATGTCTGACGCACTAGGCTTCAGGCAGTCGATACCGGTGATTGGTTGAAGATGTTATGACTCTACCCAAGAGGTGACTGGGAAATGACAGGCCAATTATCATTTATATTTTTCTTTTTGGAAATCATGAGCATTATACACTGTACTTAATGCAAAATATCATTGGTTGATTCACTATTCATACGACAATAGAAGTCCAGAAAGCACTCCCCGTAGCTCCAATTAATGCTTTGCCTTCTCAATTAACTAGCTAATTCCATTTTGACGCTAATAATATTTTTCACAAATCGCTAGAAGGCCCTAAATCTAAAACTTCAACCTGCCCAAGAACTTTATATTTGATCTGTGCTCTATGAGGATTGGTCGCCCCAATAAGTGAGTACTTGTACTTATTTAACCTTGAACATGTATTAGATAAACATACAGGATCAGGCACAAGCGTCATATTGCTCCATATAACTATTGCATGGTACTTGTTGCACTGTATTGATATGTGTAGGTTTACTGTTGTACACGAAGAATGTTTATAAATCAAGTGTATGCTGCAGGTTTACATTCTTATGTACAAAGAAGTTGCCCTGGCTCTGAAAATTAACAGTGTTTATAGTAAGAAAAAGCTTGTTGAGATTCACGAAAATGTCAGAGTACTTCGGTACCCGGACCATTTCTCTAGTGGTGTCTACCTTTGGTAAGCTCTCTTTAGGGCCCCTTTCTGAAATCTTATGGACCCGGAAATTATATTCATGATTCAAATTTCATTTATTTCCTAAACTGATTTCTTTCTCTGTTAACCCTTAGGTCTCACCATGAAAAACTGGTCATTGTTGATAACCACATCTGCTTTATTGGTGGATTGGATCTTTGCTTTGGACGTTATGACTCACCTGAACACAAAGTGGGTGATCAACCTGCTGTGATATGGCCTGGAAAGGACTACTATAACCCAAGGTACATTTATACATATTCTCAAGCTATGGTGAGAGTAGTGGGATTATAACCAGTCTGATATGTGCTCATATATGTTCTGTTCTCTATTTTGATATTGTCACACTACTCTATGATTGTCATTTTTCATTGGAGGATGATATGCTGTTACTCATATATGGTACTCAAGTCATAGCATCTTTTATGTGTTTCCTCGGTGCATATCTCAAAAAAAGAGGCTTGCATAAGTTGGTATTTCAAGTTCGATAACAGATCCAGTATTTGCCATCCGAGACGTGCCTCTGGTTCACCTTATAGTTAGTGTTGTGAGGTACTTTGGTAAAAGCTAACGAGTTTGAGTTCCAATATCCAGGAATCTGAACCAAATACTTGGGAGGATACCATGAAAGATGAGCTAGATCGTGAAAGATATCCTCGTATGCCTTGGCATGATGTCCACTGCGCCCTTTGGGGGCCACCTTGCCGCGATATTGCCCGTCATTTTGTTCAGCGTTGGAATTATGCGAAGGTTAAACCTACTTTCACTGTTCATATATCTAACACGTGTCCTGTCAGATTGTTCTCGCGAACTTACATAATTATGGTTCTTTCAGAGAAATAAAGCTCCAAATGAGCAAGCAATTCCACTACTGATACCTCAGCAGCATATGGTTATACCCCATTATATGGGTAGCAGTAGAGAAATCGAAGTTGAAAGGATAAATATTGCTGAGAATCATAAAGATATGAATAGAGAGGATTCTTTTTCTTCTCGATCTTCTTTACAAGATATCCCTTTGCTGATGCCTCAAGAGGCTGATGAGATTGAAGCTTCTAATGGAGAACATAGATTAAATGGGTTTTCTAATGATCATGATCCACATGATTATCCAAATAGGTCCACACGGCCTCCTTTTTCTTTCAGGAAAGCCAAAATTGAGCCTGTAGTTCCAGATATGCAGATGAGAGGAGTTGTGGATGATTGGAATGCGTTCTCCTCGGGTTCAGGAGTTCAGCCTAGCATGAAATCTTCAGATAAAGAATGGTGGGAAACTCAGGAGAGAGGTAATCTTGTTGTATCTACGGAGGAAACTGGGCAGGTTGGTCCACGCGTTCGATGCCGTTGTCAGGTGAGCTTAAGTGGCCACTTTATTTTTATTGATAATATTAATGATGCCATCTCAGCTTCTTAAATTTTATAAACCGTACTGGTGCTTCACATATTATATTCTAGAGGGAGAATGGTTAATGTTTTCTTCTGGATTTTTTAAATACCGTATAGCCTTCCAGTTGGATACATATTTTACTAGTGACAAGAGAATGATTAATCTCGAATGTTGTTGGTTTTGGAGGTTGCTACTTATTAAAGAAAAAAATATAGAAAATATGTTTGCACCATTAAAGTTACAAGTCCTGATTACTATAACCACCTTCGAATGCTTGGAAGCTTTGGATTTAGGATTTAGCATGTGGTTATTCTCTATAGGCTTTTTTTGGTCAAGGGTAAAGGATGACTTTCGTATGAGTGCCATCTGTGGTACGTCTCAAGCTCCTCAAAATCCCTTTCAAGTGTCACGAGGACATGGATAACTATTTGTATTATTCTAATTTATTTATTTTTCTCTTTAAGAGAGATTGGAGCCTGCATAACATATAATGTGTCCAAAGAAGAAACTTAAGATCTTGAATGACCTGTCATTTCCAGGTTATAAGGAGCGTCAGCCAATGGTCTGCGGGTACTAGCCAAGTTGAGGAGAGCATTCACAACACTTACTGTTCTCTCATTGAGAAAGCTGAACACTTTGTCTACATTGAGGTATGCCATAAGATCGGAGTATTATTTTTATGAATTTTAAACTATATAATATTCGCAACATGTGTACATCCCTCCCACTTTCCTTCTAGATCCCCCTCCTCCCCTACCCCTATCCCCCATTCCCACAGACGTGCACTCCTTGCTCCCCCTTTGCGGACTGACAAGGGTCATCTACTTAGAAAGCTTAAACGGAATAAAATGTGCCAACAGAGGCAGAAGCAGACACACATATGTCTGAGCTTATTTAAGTACAAAAAAAAAAAAAACAGGACTATCACTATTCCTCAATTTTCTGCACCTCTAGTGGCAAATTGACCGCTTCAATTTGAAAATCTAATATGGGGCGCCAGCTGTCTCATTGGCTGATCTTATGCCCCCTTACTGCCAGAAATTAAGTTTTATGCTAGTGATCTGATATCACATGCAACTGGAGTTCAGTACTCTTTTATCTGAACCTTTAGTAGCAAATTGACCACTTCAATTTGAAAATCTAATATGGTCCACCAGTTGTGTCATTTACTAGGAAACCAAGCTGGCTTACAGTCCTGTACTCTATTATTTGATTCCATTTTCAACATATAGTTTCTATCGGCATCATCCCTGTACATGTTGTGGACATTCGGAAAGACTTGGGAAATACTCCGCTGTCCCAAAATAAATGTCACATTTGAATTGTCAACATTTTAATAATGTGCTTTAGTTGTATCATTGCTTGTATAATGACATATTTCTACCAGGTCTATTTCCTTATTTAGAAGCGCCACATTTATTTTGGGACAGACCAAAAAGGGAAGTGCGATATTTGTTATGGGACGGAGGGGGTATTATTATTCTTGACTGACACATGTACCTGACTGCTCATTTTTTATGCATGGGCAATTTGTTCCCAGAATCAATTTTTCATTTCAGGTCTTTCTGGAGACGAGATTATCCGGAACCGTGTTTTGGAATCATTATACAGACGTATTATGCGAGCATACAATGAGAAGAAGTGTTTCAGGGCTATTATTATCATACCTCTTCTACCTGGCTTCCAGGGTGGTCTAGATGATGGTGGTGCAGCATCTGTGAGAGCCATTATGCATTGGCAATACAGAACTATATCCAGAGGAAATAGTTCAATATTGCATAATCTCTCGGATCTTCTTGGTGCTAGGGTGCACGATTACATATCGTTTTATGGTCTCAGAGCTTATGGTAGACTTTTTGATGGGGGACCTGTTGCTTCGAGTCCGGTATGTTGTGATTTAGAACTACTTAATTTATGTGCTTGGCTTTTTTATTTATTTATATCTATTAATTATGTGCATGTCTACTTGCACCCCAGCCATTCAAGCATTTACCTTGTTGACATATAATCATCCCACACCCTGCTACCAGCTGATTCTCTTAAAATAAATATTGCATGTGCGATATCATTTGAGGCAGGTCTATGCTCAGAGAGTGGTGAAGCCAGAAATTAGAAGGGGGTCATGATTGCATGGGAAAAAATTAGACTTGCCATATAGAAATTTGGAATAGAAGGGGGATCAAAATGATATCATAGTACAAATTTTACCAAAAAATAAGTGGGCTGAAGTAGACAAACAATATTTTAGTGCCTTTTTCCAAAATTTAAAGGTAGTAAAATGACATTTCCCAAAAGTAGGGTTGAGTGACCCCCATCCCTTCTATGTGGTTTCACCGCTGTGCTCAGATAAGGATCCATTTCTCTTGCACCACACTCATAGTTTCTTTCTTTCTATCTATTGATCCATCAATTTAGTATTTTATATCTGCAGATCTACGTGCATAGCAAGATAATGATAATTGATGACAATACTGTCTTGATTGGATCAGCCAATATTAATGACAGGAGTTTACTTGGATCAAGAGACTCTGAGGTAATGCTTTATAGTTTCTGAAACCTTCCCATCTATTAGCTCTCTAACCAGCAGAACTAGAAGATTAGATATAGCTATGCCTATGAGAACTTTTGTAGTTATCCTTCTGTTTCTGGGAACTACTTTTCATAAGCTTACAATCTGCCTCAATCTTGTACTCCCTCCATCTCAAGATGATCTTCCCACTTTTTTTTTGTTAGTACAAGGTACTTTAAGATATAATTTTAGGTTAAATTAATTATCCTAATGAATATCTAAAAATTGTTATTGATAGTATTCTAAATGGTGTATTGATAACAAGTTTTAAATTTTCATTAAGATATTTAAATTAATCTAAATTTATCACTCAAAGTACATGCGTATTAGCTACAAAATGGGAAGATCATTTCGAGACAGAGTATGAGGTACAATAGAAAATAATATGGGGATTCAAAGTTTACTGGAAGAATGCTACACGCGTCATTCGGTCTGTCAGCAATTCTATTTTTGTTTCTTGATTTTTGTGTTGAAAACTGGATGTCGTTCAGTCGTCTTCTATTGTAATAGATGGTGATGACGGAAAGGCTTTTGGGGTCAGAGCGGTTGGAGGATATCTGGCAGGATATATTTTGAGTGTACCTAGAACACAACACAAGGAAGCACCGTTAAGGTCAAAGTTGGATGTTACTCCAACTCAGGCCCTCGAGTGTAAGAATACGATATCTTAGAGAGTACAAGAACCTGAGAATAAGACTTTGAATTGTCTTTAGAGTGTTTGTGTGTTTAGGGTTTGAGTAATATGACTTACAATATCAATTTGGCACTTACTTTGTCCAAGGGGACAAAGGTCTTCTATTTATAGGTGATGGAGAGCTGCTTATTGATGTAAGCCATGAGGTCAGCCCTAAAGGGCATCTTAGTCTTTGGCCAGATACATGTGTCCGCATGGGATTGACTCTGTTAGTAAAGGAAGATTCACTGTCAGAGGGGATGTCGCTGAAAGGGACAGGAGCTGTGTATTTGGCGCGGCGCATTAATGGCGATATTAGGCGCCTGAGCCATGCATTCAATGCGATGGGAGCGAGCCGGCTACTTGCATGTCAGAGCCAGTAAGAAAACTTGCTCAGTAAGCTTTGGCTTTAACCGGGAGTCTGGTATGAGACCGCAGTCAACATCTTAGGCGCGGTCAATGATATTAATGCGAGCACGGATGATGCAGTCACAATGTCCGCGGTCCCCTTCTGGCGGTATGGTTGTCCGCGGTTAGGCAGGTGACGAAAGGAGAGGAGCGCGGTCTTGACCTTCGAAGGCCTATCAGTATGCGGTCTTGACCCTGGCGGTCTACGGTATGCCACGTTATACTTGACCCCTGGACCAGACCGAGCTGGGGCCCGGTCTATCTGGTCCGGGCTCATCAGATGGCAACTTGACACGGTAATATCTTGCAATGCCTTGTGGATACACATAGGAAAATTGTGGAGTACTACATGTAAAAGTTATGATTAAGCACGTCAAAAATATTTAATTTCTGATGTGTTTTAAAGTCATTCTTAACAATCGGGATTTAGTTACATCTTACAGTGTGATTTTCACTGACAGATTCTAAATAAACTCTATTTGACTTCTCTTTTACACTATTGAGATTTAACCACTTTGGTTTGCTATTGGTTCCCGGATTATTATTTTTTGTTATAATCCATTAAGTAAAACGTCTTTAGAGAAAGTAAAATTGAAATATGCTACAAAATTTACTTGTGCTTTCCATCAGATTGGTGTACTTATTGAAGACAAAGAACTAGTAGATTCATACATGGGAGGCCAAATTTGGAAAGCTGGAAAGTTTGCTTTGAGTCTTCGGCTTTCGCTTTGGTCTGAACACCTCGGTCTTCATGGAGCTGAGGTTCATTTCCTTTTACTCGCAACTACATTCCAATAAAACTAGGCACTGACCACATTCATATCTAATAATGCTTTTCTTTTTCCGTTCTTTCCAGATCAGCCAAATAACTGACCCAATTATTGACTCAACTTACAAAGATATATGGATGGCGACTGCAAAGGTAAAGCTTGAACCTGTTTGTCACATATTTATACAATTGAAATCTGTACTCATACGAACTTCAATTTTTAGTTTTTCAAGGATATTATAGAAGTTGACTTTGAAGCACTTTTAGTAGCACATATACATATAAATGCCTTAATCATTGCAAGGGCAAATGAGGACATGGTAGTTGGTGAACTTACGTCACTGGAAAATGATCTCACTTTGAGACAACTTCTTTTTTTCTTTATCTTTTTCTCTTTTCTACACTGAAATTGTGGAACGGAGGGACCGGAGTATTAAACTTTCATCACTGTAATAGACATCGTGGTCAATTTGCATTGTTACCAGATTTATGGCTCTTGCTTATTTATTCAAAGGGTCATACTTTCTGATTTCGGGAATTTCAGTTAAAGAATGTTTGGAAGCTTAAGGCTTTATAAATTGTTGTCATACCAATGTTAGACTAATCGCTGTTTACATATGTTCTTTGGCAGACAAATACCATGATATACCAAGACGTCTTTTCGTGCATCCCTAACGATCTCATACATTCCAGGTAACATATAACTGCCACCTTTCTCTTATTTTATACTCCCTTTGTCCCAAAATAAATGTTGCACCTTGACTTTTTTTGATCAACTTGCTTGAACTCTGACTAACATTTTTTATCTTCATGAAATTCTAAAAATTGTTATTGATAGTATTTCTAGTGGTGCATCAATCTCCATCTTTAGATTAAGATGAAGATAATTAAAATTTCACAACCTTTTGGTCAAAGTTTAATCAAGTTGACCAAAAAAGTGAAGATGAGGCATTTATTTTGGGACGGAGCGACTACTCATTTTACTTTCTGCCAATTTCGATCATTGGAATTTTTTTCTGCAGAGCTTCACTGAGGCAATGTATGTCTGACTGGAGAGCAAAACTCGGACACTCTACAATTGATTTAGGAATAGCCCCCGAGAAGTTAGAGTCATACCAAGATGGAAGTATCAAGGGGACGGATCCAATGGACAGATTAAAAGCCGTGAAGGGGCATTTAGTTTCTTTCCCTTTGGATTTCATGTGTAAAGAAGATTTAAGACCGGTGTTTAAAGAAAGCGAGTATTACGCATCTCCTCAAGTTTTCCATTGATCGAGATGAACACGGTAGAGATTGTTGTAGTGTGAATAAATAGAAATTTTTTTCCACCCAAACCAAACTATTATTAAGTTATATTTTTGGGGGGTGGCAAGAAAGAGAAACCCTAGGGGAAACATTGGGAGATACTACCCTCCGCCCCATGATAATACGCACAGTTTGACTTTTTATGAAATTTGATCATACAACTACTACGAGAAATTGATATATTATAATTAAATTTTAAAACTTTTAATTGTTAGTGTTGTTAGTAATAAATTAATAACAACTTTTAAAATTTCATTAAAATGTTCTAATTTATCGTTATTGTATGATCAAACTTTATAAAAAGTCAAACTGTGCATATTTCTATGGGTCGGAGGGTAGTATATAGTATCTCCCAATGAAGTTGATGTAATTGTATTTAGTTGTAAATGTTTTATTAATGCATTTATATCCTTTTATTCATTCCAGTCTGTCTATGTAAAACTTGGTTCTTGTTTACCATGTATTTCTAATCAACTTTGTTTTGCTGTTTTTGTTCCTGAATTCTTGGAAGTCTGTGTGGGAGCTCCATTTCTATGGCTTTGAAGTAGAATTACCATTGCATTCTCTCTCAAATGTTTGAAATGACAATTGAAAATTTTGCACATAACAAAATCAATGGATAATCCAACTATATGGCTTGTTTGGTTTAAAGAAAGATTAATGATATTTACTTGTCATCTTTCTAATTAAATACTAGCATTTTTTTTTTTTTGAAAAAAATGCAAATATAATAACCCAACTATATGGCTTGTTTGGTTTTCATATCTAAACTACTTTTAAAAGGTACATAGGACTAACGACATTCATTTTTTCAGTTAAATTGATACTCCCTCCGTCCCACCTCAAGGTTGAACCTTGAGGTGGACACGCTTTTTAAGAAATTTAATTAAAGTGGATAGAAAATTTGAAGAGAGAGAATGTAAAAGTTAAATGTGTGGTAGGGAATAGGAGAGAGAATGTAAAAGTTAAAAATATTTAATAGGAGAGAGAATGAGTGGGAGAATGTATGGTAGGGAATAGAAGAGAGAATGGTTTTTTTGTAAATATATGGAGATGATAAGGGTATAAATATACTCCCTCCGTCCCGCTAATATTAGCACAAACACTGTTTGCGCGGGAATTAAGGAATATGATATTTTAATAAAATGTTGTGAGTGTAAAAGAATGAGTGGAGAGAGAATGAGTGGAGGGTGTAATAAATTATAATGGTGTTGTGAGTATTAAAATAATGTAGGAGAGAGAATGAGTGGGGTTGGGTGAATATTTTATTAATATAAAGTTTCCTTTTTGGGAGTGTGCGGATATTAGCGGGACGCCCAAAAAGGAAAGTGTGCTAATATTAGCGGGACGGAGGGAGTATGAAAAACTTTTCATTTAAGGAAGTTAAACCTTGAGGTGGGACGACCCAAAAAGGAAAGGTTAAACCTTGAGGTGGGACGGAGGGAGTATTTGCAATGCATGTGACTCATTTTATGAAGGGTAAGATTGGAAAAACAAATTTTCTTAAGTAAAATAAATTTAGGGGATACAAATGTAAAATATAAAACTAAAAGATAAACTAAAACTAATAAAAATCTCTAAAACTTAAGAAATTAAATTAAAAACAAAAAGAAAACCTAAAACTAAAAACCCACTCATCTTCTTCCTCCAAACCTCACCCAGCCACCGCATCCATCATCCACGCCTACGCCGCCACCTGCAAATTGAAGGCAGTCATGGAAAATTCTCACAAAATCGGGGGCTTTTCATCAAAGTAAACCGTTGGCAGCAGAAAGAGCGACAGACGGATTTTTTTTTATTTTTTTGCATTCAGAGCCTTTTCATTTTCAAATACTGTATCAGGTCAGTAATCTCTCTGTATGTATATGAATTCAATGCTTTGTTGTTCGACGCATTGTTGGATGACCAGTCGAGTTTGGTTGATTGGGGAATCATGGGGAAAGATTTATAATTTGTGAACTGAACTAAATGCGTTGTTTGCTTGTACCTTACATCCATCAAGAAGAACAATTGCACAAATTTGAACTCTTTGTGAATGATTTGCCTCTCTGCTGCAATTCTTTTTTGTGGAACATGAATTCAATGCTTTATTGTTCTAGGGTTTCATTTTTTGTGATATTCATGTAGCTGATGTTAAGTACTCCATCCGTCCCACTAAAAGTTACACTTTTGTTTTGGACACGGGAATTAAGAAATTACGCAAGTGGTATAACTGTTGTGAGCATGAAAATTGAATTAGGGGAGATAATCTGGGGTAGGGAATAGTAAGTGGATAGATGTTGTGAGCAGTGTGATGTGGGTCCCATTGAATAAAGAGGTGTTTGCTGGAAAGTGTAATTTTTAGTGGTACATTCTTTTGGTTAAAAAGTGTAACTCTTTTTAGTGGGACGGACGGAGTATTTGTGACAAAGACTTTAATTGAGTTAATTTGCTGTTTTTCTTTGATGCCATTTGAAGGATAGGCTTGAACTTGATATGGGTCATCTAATTCTGATTTTGAATAGAAAAGGTTACTTATAGCTGCAATTAATTATCTTTTCTGTTCTTAAGAAAAAAACCATTTTACTATTGCCATTATTTCTGTTTAGATTAATTTTCTTATGAAATTATGTGAGTTGTTCATGTGAAGATACTCTCTTATATGCCAGTAATCAAGGACATGCAGGATTGATTACCAGCCATGTACAAAGTTGAAACTTTGGGTAAACGAATAGGGTTTGCATAATGGCTTGTTTGTTAATTAGTGATTTCCTTGGCAAACGGCTTCTCCCGCAAACACCCCATGCATGCACTTGAAAAACATCCCTATTTCCCCCATTTTTTTTCCTGCATCACTCTTGGATTAGGTAAAGGGAAGAGAAAATAGGTATGAGGGAATCTATGTTTCTATGTTTAGGTACATCAGGGCAGTGATGACGTAAAATGAAGGAGTTTGGAGCAAAAGTGTTGAACCAATTTTCCCAAATCGGGAATTAACAAGCCAAGCCTTTAACATATCCAATTGGTTTTGAGATGGAACTCCAGACTTTAACATGATAAAATATGGATATAGAGAGAGAGAGAGAGAGAGAGAGAGAGAGAGGTGATATATTTTCTTTATCATTCAATCTCTCAATCTCAAAGTTTACATAGGCACAATCTCCTAATTTCATTCAACTTGATCTCGTTCCATCTCCGATCTCGTACCTGCTTCATCAACAGCTTACAGCCTTGATCTCGGTCTATCATCTTCTACCACACGGCAATTAGGCCGGCACTGCGTTATGGCACCGAATGTTGGTCCGTGAAACAGTGTCACAGTCAAAAGATGAATGTAGCGGAGATGCGTATACTACGATGGATGTGTGGGCATACAAGGAATGATCAATTAAGGAATGAGGTGATCACATAGTTGCGAAAGGCTACGCTTCTCTCGCCCGCCTCGCCGTTTAGGCGCCTTTAGGGCTCGACCGCCTTTTGAGTTTATGGCGGGCTATTGTGCACCTTTTAGGCCAGGCGAGGCGTTTCTTGGTTATGGTTAGAGGCGTGAGGAGTCCGCCTTTGTCAAAAGGCATAATATGCGTATGTGTAGTGTTAAACTAGGTCATTTTGTAATTTTAGTTTCAATAATTTAACTTACCCAATGCATTGTTCTGGGATAATATGAAGTAAAGATAGCTTGTTGTGTGCATGAGAAAGAAAGATATCCATAAGTTATCTCGAGCGATCAAAAGAAAATAAGTGTCATAAATAACAAATTAGAACAATGACAAAGGAGTGGGACAAAAACACTACAAATAGCTTGCTTTATTCAAAATTTTAAAGGGAGGTTTGCATATTTTTATATTTTTACTAATTTAATTTGATTATTCGCTTTACTTTGGATCTCCTCTATCATTTGAAGTTTTAAATATATCTTACGTTCATCACTAGATGTGAAATTATACATTTGAAATTATATATTCGAATTCACCTATTTCACTCTTTTAAACGACTACTCATTACTGATTTGAACATAAAATATGTTTTTTATCATAGAATTCTCGCTTTTGGGTGTTTTTGTTGTGTTAAGTTGTTATTACATGTGAAATTGTGACTTTTATTTAATGCAAAATTCTTGTTTTTAACATGTTTAAGCTTTGTTTAATATTTTACATATATAATATTTTACTATTCTTTTTGTTCTATTTTACCGCCTTGCTCGCCTTTCGGCCACCTTTCAACCGCCTCGCCATTCGCAATTTCCAGGAACTTCTCGCCCGCCTCTCGCCTTTCGCATTTCGCCTTTCGCCTTTCGCCATTAACAACTATGGGTGATCAGGGGTAAAGTGGGAGTTGCGCCCATTGAGGATAAAATGAGGGAGAATCATCTAAGATGATTTGGTCATATGAGACGGAGACCGAGTGATGCATCGGTTAGGAGGCCTGAAGAGTGGAGAAGTGATAAAATAGCAAGGGGTAGGGGAAAACCCAAGCAAACTTGGATTAGGGTGATTAAAAATGATATGAGTTTACTTGGATTGGATGAAAATATGGCGTTGAAAAGGCCGGAGTGGAGGGCAAAAATTCATTTGGGTGAAGGGGGATGATTTATTTATTTATTTATTTACATTTTTTTCACATTTTTTTTTTTTTTACGATGACATGAGGATTCATGTTAGCCGACCCCAAATTATTTTGGGACTAAGGCTTTGTTGTTGTTGTTGTTGTTGTTGCAGCTACTAACCTCTCTACTGTGCAGTAATTCTCAATGCTGAAACAAAACCTGCATTTATGTGACCAACAGATTCTCGTTTGTGAGTGAACTCATTTGTATGCTCAAACATAATGAGCAAACGCTTTTACTCTGTTTCTAAATGAATGCCCAAATTCAAGAAAATTTTGTCCCAAAATGAATGTCTATGCATCTTTGTCATTAAAATGTATAAAAAGCACACATTTTCGGATTGTTCCTTAAAATGAAATTTGAACATTCATTTAGGGACGGCGGGAGTAGTTAGCAATTATAGTTGGGTTGCTTAGTTTTCTTATAATCTTCTGCAAAACCGTTTTGACATCTCCTTCCCCCCTTTTGATAGCAGAATCTCATTTTGCAGGAAACTCCGAAGTAGACTTTTCTGAGTTCTTGCTGCTCCAATGTCAGCAATAAGTTCTGGTTCCTTGGTTACTCTACAAGAACTAAACTCCAGTTCTCCCCACTTCAAGCAAGGGGCTTCACTTCGAGTTACTGGAAAGTGAGTAGCTGTGGCTGGAATCCTACTCTTACATGTCAAGTCCTAGGTTGATGCTACTTTGAGGAAATTAATATTCTTCTTCTCTTGATTTAGGTTACAAGAATTTAACTTGGAGAGGGCAATTGCTATAATTATAGATGGAGGTGCCTCCCTGAAAATTGACACCCGCCACCTGAGTATCAATTTGCGAGTTGGTTCTATCTATCAATTTATTGGAGAACTCCGAATTCAACCAGATAACGAGGTTAGAGACCTGCACTTGCTTTAACTTTTTAAACATGCATAAAAGCCATATAACCTCCTAGGGGTGGCCTAGTGTTCGACCATAAACCTTGCTGCAAAGCAGCTGAGGCATCAGGTTCAATCCATTCGCATGTTCAAAGTGGAAAAGAAAATTTAAGCAAAAAAAATACTTAACGAAGTAGTAAACTTGACTTATGAGCATGCAATGTTGGAGCCACCCTTATGTTAAGTGGGCAACTGGCCCCATTTTTTATTTTCTTCGATGTACCCATTTAGTACTATATACTTTTGAGAAAAATTGCTTTTCACCCTTAAAAATTATAATCCCCTCCCCTTTAAAAAAAGGGCCAAGCGGGGATTGGAAGAGGGAACCATTTGCTAGAGCCTTCCCCTGACAATTGCCAAGAGGCTGTTCGTCAAGGTTCGAACCCGTGACCTTTTGGTCACCAAAGGAGCAACTTAACCGTTGTGGCAAGACTCTCCCTCCCCCTCCCCCTCCCCCTCCCCCTTTGTACTTGGAAAAAATTATACTATATTGAAGTTTTACCCCCTTTTAAACTAAATTTAGATATTACTCCCTCCGTCCCAAAATGAATATCCAAAAATTTCAAATTCGCTCACATCTATCATATGTCAAGCTATACTTTGTGGTAGGAAGATTTTGCGTCACTGGAGCATATACTACTACTGAGTAAGCCTCTCTTTTGAAATGGTCGACATAAAATTGTATTCTGACTGGCTCTATTTGCAGCCTGTCATCATGCAACATAGTATAAATTTATTTAACAGAGGTTTTATGGTTGGTAGTGGTGGTTGACGTGATGAATATGCATAAAATAAGGTAATTCCAGAAATACAACAACAACAACAACAACAAAGTCTTAGTCTCAAAATAATTTGGGGTCGGCTAACATGAATCCTCATATGTCATCGTGTAAAAAGGTTGTTGAAAAAAAAAAAATTTAAAATTTTAAAAATAAAAAAAAAATAAAAAAATATCAACCCCCCACATGGATTTTTGCCCTCCACTCCTGCCTCTTCAACACCATACTTTCATCTACTCCAAGTAAACTCATATCATTTCAATCACTCTAATCCAAGTTTGGTTGGGTCTTCCCCTACCCCTCTCCATTTTATCATTTCTCCACTGTTCCGGTCTTCTAACCGGTGCATCACTCGGTCTCCTTCTCACATGTTCAAACCACCTTAGACGATTTTCCCTCATTTTATCCTCAATGGGCGCAACTCCTACTTTACCCCTGATCACCTCATTCCCCAATCGATCATTTCTTGTATAATCGCACATCCATCAAAGTATACGCATCTTCGCCACATTCATCTATGCACGTGACGCTGTTTCACGGCCCAACATTCGGTGCCGTAAAAGCAGTGCCGGCCTAATTGCCGTGCGGTAGAATTTTCCCTTTAATTTATGGGACATGCCGCGATCACATAGAAACCCTGTGGCACTCTTCCACTTCAACCAATCTGCTTTAATCCTATGAGCCACATCTCCATCTAATTCTCCATCCTTTTTGGATAATGGATTCAAGATAGCGAAAAAACTCAGAAGCTTGGACAATATTTCCATCAAATGTGACCGCCCCTGCCTTCCTATTTTCAACTCTGCTAAACTTATACTCCAAATATTCAGTTTTGCTTCTGCTCAGTCTAAAATCTCGAGATTTCAAAGTGTCTCCGCAACTCCAATTTACTTTCAACACCCTCTCTTGTTTCATCAATCAGCACAATATCATCTGCGAACAACATACACCTTGGTATATCATCTTGGATTGACCTCGTCAATTCGTCCATTATCAAAGCAAAGAGAAAGGAGCTAAGTGCGGAATCTTGATGCATTCCAATCATTATAGGAAACTCTTCAGTCTTCCCAACACTAGTCCGTACATAAGTACTAACTCCATTATACATGTCCTTGATAATATCAATATATTTCTTTGAAACACCCTTCTTTGCTAATGTCCACCAAAGTACCTCTCTTGGCACTTTATCATACGTCCTCTCCAAATCAATGAAAACCCTATGCAAATCTTTCTTTTGATCCCGATATTTCTCCATGGTTTGTCTCATAAGACACATTGCCTCCATAGTCGATCTTCCCGGCATAAACCCAAATTGGTTATTCGAAATATTCACAATTTTTCTCAGCCTTTGTGCAATCACTCTTTCCCAAAGTTTCATAGTATGGCTCATTAGTTTGATCCCCCGATAGTTGGCACAATCTTGGACATCACCTTTGTTCTTATACAAAGGGATCAAAGTACTCTTCCGCCACTCCAATGACATTGTGTTAATTCTCCATAACTTGTTAAATAGCATTGTTAACCAATCTATTCCCCTCTCCTCAAAACATCTCCAAACCTCAATTGGTATTCCATCCGGTCCTACAACTTTCTTCAATCCCATCTTTTTCATTGCCATTTCCACTTCACCCTTTTGAATTCTCCGCATAAAATCTCGATTAACCATACTCGAAGAGATATCTAAATCTCCAATATCCTGCTCTTGACCGCCATTGAACAAGGTATCAAAGTACGAACTCCATCTTTTATCTCTTTATCCCCGATTAGAACTCTTTGGTTTACATCTTTCACACATTTAACCGTCCCAATATCTCGTGTCCTCTTATCCCTCATACGAGCGAGTCTGTAGATGTCCTTTTCCCCTTCTTTTGAATCCAACTTACCATAAAGTTCCTGATTCACCTTTGTTCTTGCGTCTCTTACTGCTTTCTTAGCATCTCTTCTAGCTTCCTTATACTTCTCATAGTTCTCGTCGCTCCTACATTTTTCCAATAATTTGTAGCATTCTCGTTTACCCTTTATTGCTTGTTTTACTTCCTCGTTCCACCATGATGTGTCCTTACTTGGTGACACGTTTTCTCTAGATTCTTCAAGGACTTCTTTCGCCACCTCCTTTATGGTATGTTCCATCTTAGTCCAAGTCGAATCTATATCCATATCCTCCATATTATCCGACCAAATACCGG
Organism: Adenophora triphylla var. japonica; assembly: GCA_022495995.1. Lineage (NCBI taxonomy): Eukaryota > Viridiplantae > Streptophyta > Magnoliopsida > Asterales > Campanulaceae > Adenophora > Adenophora triphylla. The sequence goes on along the minus strand of JAFEMH010001148.1, from coordinate 496,903 downwards.
TATCGACCATCTTAGATACAAATTTCTGTTGATTCTCCCCTTGAAGTCTCCACCACTTGATTCTAGGGCCTACCTGTGGTTTTCTCTTTCTCGAAATTCTCTTACTTCGAAAATCAAGTACCACAAGTCTATGTTGAGTTGTTGTGCTCTCACCCGGAATAACCTTGCAATCTGTATAACTCTTACTACAAGCATTTCTTACTAAGAAGAAGTAAATCTGACTCGCATTATCTCCACTCCTATAGGACACCAAGTAAAATTATTCTGCCATTCCGAGTTATATGGTCAAGCTCACAAGTGGCCTGTTAAGGATCTATATTCGAACTCAAGCTCACAAGTGGCCTGTTAAGGATCTATATTCGAAAAGACTTCCGACTACTAACATGCATCAGTTCATTGGAAATTTGTGGGTGTAAAGTATATACCAATGTAACACATTTCATCACATAGACTCTTTTACAAGTGACCTGGGGGAATATTTTAGCATTTCCATTAGTTACAACTCCTTCTGTCTCATAATAAGTGTCGCGACTTGTCACACATTTTAAGGAATGATTCTTTACTTGTTTGTACATTAATTGTACCATGCAAAACTGCACTAAGACTATTCCCTTATTTAGAAACGCGCCACATATTATGGACGGAGGTAGTATATTTTAGATTTCTCAGGGAAGATGTTTTGGTTAGAAGTTTGTAATGTTGTGTGGTTTGCGTGGTAAATGTTTGTCAGGTCTGAATTGCTAGCTCCCATTCTCTATCTATTTTCCAAATTTTGATTGTAATTTCTAATTTTAGGGAATATTGGAGGCAAGAGTTGGAAGAAATGTGGACGGGATGGACCTCAATCTCTACCACCAATCTCTACAGCTTCTGAGACAGTTTCAAGCCGATCAATCGAAACAATTGTCGAGCAGCACCTGAGAGCCGTAACTGTTAGCTAGTGCGAAACCGGGCAGTCTCTGAGCTGTTTTTAGGTGCAAGTATTTATGTTCATTTCATCAAGCTGTTTTTAGCCTAAAGTGTTCCATTTCAGCTAGGCTGTTTTTTATGGGGTTGACTTTTTGCTGATTGACTTTGACCCTTTCAAGTTCCAACTCTAGGGGATCCATGAACCATTGACTTGTGATGGGATCCACACTGAGTTTATCCGTTGCAGTGCAGGGTTGTGATATGGCCTCATCTTCCTATTGTATTGTGTGATGGATGGTCGAGATTAATAGGGTGTTTGATGGGTTCACATTTGCTTAAATAATCTTGACCGCACGAATTAGAGAAGGGGAGATGTGGCAATATTATAAACTCATATTATGATATCCAATGGGGAGCACACAAATATTCTTTTAGCGTGTCAATCAAAGAACAAAAGACAAAATAAAATTATTTTAATGAAACTGATGTAAATGGTTGCAGCGGAATAAAAGAAATAGTAATCGGATAGGCAAATAATTGAATCAACAACTATTTGATCCAATTCGAATCCACGAATTAGGATTTGACAAGATTAACACCTAAAAGATGAGAACCTCGAAGAACAGAAGGAATTCACCTTCTCGAAGGAATCCACCTTCAACAAGTCAATGAAGACTCACAATTGCAAAGCCATCAAAATAATTTTATTTATCAAAAATAGTCTAATTTTTGGATTACAACTTTAGACCTATTTTATAGTGCCCATAAAACTTGAAAAACACTCCTAAACCTTCTAGAATTACTTCTAACCTATATGGTAACTTAATAGGACTCAAAAACTAGTAAATCTTCTCAAAATCTACTTTAAAATCACCTCTAATCATCCTATTAAAATAAATGACGAAAATAAGAAATAAAATATAAACTAAAACAAATTAAATCCTAAATTACTAATTTAAATACAAAAATAATTAATTTATTTGACTTTGTCAAATATTTCTTGGACCGGATTACATCAGAAACATATAAAAATGTGCATATTATAAAGTCATTAGATGGTGATATTTACTATTAGGTGTCCAATACCATTAACAACATAAACATAATTTATTTGGGAATGACATATAATAACCTAATTAACAACCCTTAAACCTTTCATTGGAACATTCAAATACCATCCATTTCCTTAAGATTAATATAAACACATTCAACATCGTAACAACGCGTTACCTAATGCTCGTATTGTATGTGTTATCACGCTTAATTTAAACAATTAGTGGAACGTTACGTAGTTAATAATCATGATGAAAGCCGGTAAATGAAGTAATAATTTTTTACAAATATTAAAAATACAATAATCAAAGATAACATTAATAAGAATTCAATAAATCTAATGCTATGGTAACCACATTTTGTTTTGGTTTGTTTTAAGCCATTAAGATAGTTTAGTTTAATTTAATTTAATTAATTGACCATAATATTTTATCACCGACTATAGTTAGTGGTAATAAATCTAGTAGTATCTTTTTCTAATCACATAATGATTATCTTCAAAGAATGCTTGGCTGTTAATAATTTGGTATTTTTTTAATCAACACATCAGCATCATGGACAGAATAATAATATTTTTGTTTTAATTTACACTAAACTAAACCAGGGGCGGATCTAGCAGTATACTCCCTCCATCCCATCTCACTTGACACCCTTGAGGTAGGCACGGAAACTAAGAAAAAATAATAAAATAAAAAAGATGAATGGTAGAAAATGAAGAGAGGGAATGAGTGGGGTAAATAGTAGTGTTGGTTGAATAAATTGAGTGGTGGAAAATGAAGAGAGAGAATGAGTGGTGGGGTAGAGTGAATATAAAATTATAAAAAGTAGGCTATTTAGGAAAGTGTCAAGTGAGCTGGGACGGCCCAAAATGGAAATAAGTGTCAAGTGAGGTGGGACGGAGGGAGTATAGTAGTATGTGATTGACGTGGGCTTCGGTCCCCCTCAAAATTTTTGATTTTTTTTTTTTTACCTAAGTTATCGACTATATGTAGCTTTTTTTATATACTCCCTCCGTCCACTTACATACTTCACAGTTACTGTTCACGCGTGGATTAAGGAAAAAAATAATGATATAAATGTTGTGAGTGTAAAAGTAAAATAGGAGAGAGAATGAGTGAAGGGAATAGTAAATTATAATGGTGTTGTGAGTATTAAAATAATGTAGGAGAGAGAATGAGTGGGGTATGGTTAATATTTTAATAATAAAAACTTTCCATTTTAGGTAAAAAAAACAAAGTGTGAAGTACTCCCTCCGTCCCAACAATTGCTTCCCCCTTTTTAAAAATTACGCAAATTAAGGAAATGAGAGGGAAGTAAAGATGTTGTGAGTGTAATTTGAAAATAGGAGAGAGAATGAGTGGAGGGAATAGTAAATTATAATAGTGTTGTGAGTATTAAAATAATGAGGAGAGAGAATGAGTGGAGGAAATAGTAAAGATTCCTTTGCCAAAAAAGGAAAGTGAAAGCTATTAACGGGACACCCAAAATGGCAAAATGGGAAGCTACTATTGGGACGGAGGGAGTATGTATTTGGACGCCCAAAATAGAAAGTGTGAAGTAAGTAAGTGGACGGAGGGAGTATGAAGTTATTTTTCACTGTTATTATTGTTTACAATATTTTTTAAATACCAAGCCCACACGGTTTCAAAATCCTGGATCCGCCCCTGAAACCTACTTGAGTAAGAGGAAGTTGCAGCGTACATTCCAAATTCGGAGGATCTTAGAGCATGAGCACTGGTGACAAAATCATCCGGGCTTGGCTGATGTGGAGGTAAAGACAATGAGCAGTGTGACAAAGGGGGAGGACATGGATGATCAGGTCAGGAAAATGGGCTGGGGAAAGACTCTTGGTCATGGGAAAAGAGTGTTTCATAGCCAACCATATTATGCCTTGTGTCAATAATATTACTGATTTATTAATATTAACTTATCAATATAAATTAATATAATTATTAAATAATATTAATATTAATAAAATTATTTAATTAATAATTAAAATATATAGATTATTTTATCATATATAATTAATAATATTAAAATAATATGAATAATGTTAATAATTGGTATAAAAATGAGTAGGAAAAAGAAAATATAGTGAGTAAGTAAAAAATATGAGAGAGAAACTGATGACTTTTGTCACCATTGTTGGTAAAATAAGATGGAGTTATGGTTATTAATAACCGATGACGTGGAACTGATGTGAAGAAGAGAGAATAACCATGACCCAGAGGCACGACTGGGATGGTCTTAGCATATAAGCCTTCAAGTTTACTTCTAAAGGCTTAAAAGTCCAAAGTGCTCATCATATCAGTCACTATCATATGATCAAGTAAAGGGTAATATAGTCATTTCGACACCTAACCTAACAACAATGCACACAAGCTATTTGTATAAATAACACTGCAAGCTCAAAGAACTTAAAAGAATAAGCAACAATGGAGTATTGAGTTATTCAAACTATCAAAACCTTCAATCATCAATTTTTCTTCAACAATAGTAGCAAAGATGGTGCAATTTTCAGCCCTTTTCAATGGGTTAGCAAGAAATATGTCAATCAAGAATGGGAAGAAAGGCGACCGGAGTCATGATGTTAAAGCTGCAGATGCATTGGCAATGGATGCCAAGAAGAATGATTTGCTGCTGACCTCTTCCGGCATGGTCAACGCTGATTGGTCTAGTAATTATGCATCGGCTTATTCTAGGAGAGGCCGGAAAGGAATTAATCAAGATTCCTTCATTGTGTGGGAGGTATGCTAATCCATTTGTGTGTGTCTATTTTTGTTTTTGATTCTGATAAAGAAAAAAATGAACATTTATTTTGGGACTGAGAGAATACAATTCAACTCTATTAAGTTGATGTCCCAATCTTGGGAGGTGGCCACATGAACCCTTTTCCATCATTCAGTTTGACTAAGTACAAATTTTCTTGGCATTTGCAGGCTTTTGGAAGCCAAAAGGATGTGATATTTTGTGGCATTTTTGATGGGCATGGTCCTTGGGGGCACTTTGTGGCCAAAACAGTGAGGAAACTGATGCCATCTTACTTGCTCTGTAACTGGCAAGAAGCTCTAACTCAAATGGCACCCGAACTCAACGATGAAATGGGAATGGATAAAAACCAATATCGGTTTGATATGTGGAAGAGATCTTACTTGAAGGCTTGTGCTATTATCGACAAAGAGCTGGAACAATACCCCGGGATTGACTCATTTCACAGTGGTACAACGGCTTTGTCAGTTATTAGACAGGGTGATCTACTCGTCTTGGCAAATGTTGGCGACTCGAGAGCTGTGTTAGCAACAACTTGTGATGACTGTAGTTTAACTGCGGTTCAGCTAACAGTAGACAATAAACCAAATGTGCCTAGTGAGTCTCTCTCTCTCTCTCTCTCTCTCTCTCTCTCCCTCTGTCTCTCTTTATCTCTCATGAACTTGAGGGTTTAACTGAACTTATGTTTCTATGACTGGCAGAGGAGAATGAACGAATTCAACAGTCGAAAGGGAAAGTATTTTCTGCACAAGATGAACCAGGGGTGTACAGAATCTGGATGCCAACCGAGGAAACACCAAGAGGACCAGGGTTGGCACTATCGAGAGCCTTTGGCGACTACTTCATCAAAGACTTTGGTCTGATATCCGAACCTGATGTAACTCAAAGAACTATAACCAGCAGGGACAAATTTGTCATTTTGGCAACAGATGGAGTATGGGATGTTCTCTCTAACCAAGAAGCCGTAGAGATTGTCTCTACGACACCAGAGGGGGAAGACGCAGCTAAAAGACTGGCAGAACACGCAGCTACTGCGTGGAAAAGGAAGAGAAAAGGTCTGGCCACGGATGACATATCTGCCATCTGCCTCTTCTTCCACTCACAAGTCGACTACGTGGGCCAGAATTAAATTCTCCCTCCGTCCCAAAATGAATGACCAAAAAAATATCAAATTTCCTCTTAATCAAGAGACTAAATTTTTAAAAAAAATTAAAAAAATTGGTCATTCATTTTGGGATGGAGGTAATATCGTCTAGCGCTTCTAAAAGGGCAATGTCTTAATGCTGAGTATTTTCGATATCAGTTCTTCATTTTTTTGGTGGTTTCTAGTTGCAGGAGTCTTCAGTAAGCATCCATGGAACTAGATGCTTGCTTATCTTTTTTTCTCCCTTCTAGGATACCACTTATGTATATATTTCATTTGCCTCATTTTGTATAGCTCGGCCTTTTGTACAAATCAATACAACACTTCTACTCTTTGCATATATAAAAGCGAGTGCACAGAGGGCTACATCAAATGTACCATCTTGAAATAATCCAGTATAGATATAGTGATAACGAAAAAACGAAAAATGAAAAACTTACTGATATATGATCACTTGTTACCCTGAGCTATGTACAACTGGTTTTGTTTGATATAATCAATTACTTCATCGCTCGTTAAATATTTAACGGATAGCCCTCTTGAAATGCAATCTCTGAAATAAATACAGAAAAGAACACATGAGTTCGTTCTCACTATTACTTCCATCATAACAACACCAATAGCTGATTATTGAGTCCTGACTTCCTTTTTACCTCACAATAGTTGAACTGATACGGTTTGGTACTACTTCATCCACGATTTTGATGTTATCCTACAAGAACGCAGTTAGCCATGAGTTCAAGGAAATAAAACTCGAGAAGTTTTATGCAGGATCATATGCCTCAAGTATGCCCTTAAGTTCGAATTGTAGAAAGTTTATGACATTGTGAACCCAATCATATATATACTCCCTCCGTCCCAGAAAATGCTTCACCTTTTACCCAAAATGGCGCCCCGTTTGAAGCTTCACCTTTCCTAAAATGGAAAAGTTTTATTAATATTCTATTATACCCACTCACTATTTCCTCCACTCATTCTCTCTCCTAATTCACTATTACACTCGCAACACTTTTTAAATTTACTATTTCCTCCACTAATTCTCTCTCCTATTTTCAAATTACACTCACAACATTTTTTCTTCCCACCTATTTCCTTAATTTGCGTGCCGGGCCAAAAATGGTGAACCATTTCCTGGGACGGAGGGAGTATATATATATATATATACACGCACACATATTTATATACATATATATATACACACACACACGTGTGTAGAGCATCATTGAGGCATACATTACATATATAAAGCGAATTTGTGGGACAAAGAAAACAAGTGATGCAGCATTGTTTACCTTGTACTCGGTCAAAATTTCATCAGAAGATATAATTTTATCAATGTCTTGACCTTCTCGACGAATGCATACCACACCATAGTCTCTACATATAATCCTCACCTGGAAATTTAGAAATGATCAAAGAAATCAATAGCTATCCAACTATTTTCAACAGTTTGAATAAGTTTCGTACGTGTCTTGCCGAGATAAGTCCGTGACAATTAACTCTCTTAATTATATGAAAAATGACTAAAGGTACAATTAAATTACTAAAAGAATCATTTACTACATTGGTACTACCATGCCATGTACCAGTGACTTATGGTCTACAGACTTACGATGCAATGTAAAAGTTTTACCTGCTCAGGAATCCAAGCTCCGGGAATGCCAAAAGATTCTAGCAAATCAGAACCGCATACAAGCATGACCTTGAGATTTGCTATTGGAAAATGAAATAATTGAATTCAGTTCATATCTTCAAGTCCCACTCTGACATTACAGCCCCTTTCTCATTTTCCTTCTCCAAAAGCGATAGTAACAACATTGCAGACCTTACCATCAGGTACTTGACCTCTATCACATAAGAAACTCTTGATTCTGGACAGAACAGTCAATGTACGTTGATATGCACCTTGTTTTGCCTGAAAGAAACAAAACCAGTTGCAATGATCACATAGAATTCAAGAGCACTTGTGTATGTGCCTAAAATCCAAGCATTAAATCAAGAATATATATATATATATATATATATATATATATATATATATATATATATATATATATATATATATATATATATATTTACTCCCTCCATCCTATTTGAAACTAGACATTTTAAGGTTGGCACAAGAATTAAGGAAAAGTGTAAAGTATTATGGTGTTGTGAGTATAGAAAGTGAGATAGTGATTGTTAGTGGGGTAGGGAATAGTAAGTGGAGTAGGTGTTCTGAGTATGACAAGTGTGCCCTATTGATTAAAACATACTCCCTCCGTCCCACATTAGCTTACCCATTTACTGTTGAGAACGGAAAATAAGGAGTGAATATATATAATGTTATTAAAGTAGGAGTTGTGAGTGGGTAGGAGAGAGAAAGTGGGGTAGAGAATAGTAAGTGGATAGTTGTTGTGAGTATGACAAGTGAGTCCCATGAATAAAGAAGTATTAAAAAGTTTCATTTTTAGGAAAGTGTGACTTTAAAGTGGGACGCCCAAAATAGCAAAATGGGTAAGGTTTTATGGGACGGAGGGAGTATTAAAGACTTTCCCCTTTTGGATTGTCTAGTTTTCAATGGGACCCTAAAAGGGGAAATAAGTCTAGTTTCAAATGGGACATAGGGTGTGTGTGTGCGTGTATATATATGTATGTATATATATATATATATATATATATATATATATATATATATATATATATATATATATATATATATATATATATATATGTATGTATTTATGTATACATGTATATATGTGTGTGTGTGTGTATATATTTGTATGTATATATATATGTGTGTATATATGTATATGTATATATATATGTGTGTATATATGTATATATATATATATATGTATATATATATGTATATATATATATATATGTATATATATATATATATATATATAGAGAGAGAGAGAGAGAGAGAGAGAGCAAACCTCCCAGGGATCCACCATAACGAACTCGGAAGTCTTACAAGCTAGATGGCACATTGCAATACGATGTTCAGCTGACAGAAGACCCTACAAGAGAAGACAACTTTCAGCTCTCTCTTCCGCACTACTAAATGTTAGTGCACTTCCAACAAAATACAAGCAAGTAAAGCATCATCTTTAAAAAAATTGATGGTCAAATGGGACTATTTTTTTGGAATGGGGGATAGTAACATGCCAAATTGCTTACCTTTTTCTTGTATGCATCGTTTACAGGAGACAAATAACCTCCAATAACGTGAAAACCCTCCAAATTCAGTGCATCTCTTGCCAATTCTATGTGCAAAAAGGAGACGTCAATAAAAATAGCAGTGACTCATTTAGGAATTCAATTTTTTTTTTTGGTCAAATAGCTTAAAATATAGGAGTATAAACATTTTTAGTGAACTCAAGCAAACAAACAGTATTAGCATATGAAGTAGAATTAGTCTTTCATGATCACAAGTACAATCTTCTCCAGCTGTCTTGCTTTAGCAGAAATGAAGATTTCCGATGATACTGAATTTAAAGTGACATCAAGCTGGGAGAAGATCTTTCTTGTCAAAGTGTAATGTCCTGGTCATGACAGTCACTAATCTTAAAGCGCATCACAGCAGGAGAGATGTCCGTTTAAAAACATTTCTGCTTATTTTTGCGCAATTCACTATAAATATCTCTACTACTTGGTTTTTTATCAGCTTCAGAAACGTAATCCCTCTTCAAGGAACACATAGTAATCATGGTACGCCTTAATGGGAAACATCGCAAAGTAGCTTTTTCCTAACAGTTGACCACTTATAGTTACGCCCTTGTATCGCTTCTAACCTGATTAGGCTTCTAATTCATCTGGCTCAATAGAAAATATGTATCGTACAGTAATAATTATGTTTTAGGTAATGCATTTCAGTCATTACAACTACGTCAAAAGTAATATTCCCTCCGTACCAAATGAGTGTCAATTTTCCCAAAAATAAATTGTCCCAAAATGAATGTCCAATTTTTTGGAAAGTTGCTCAATGCTCCCTCATCAAACAACACGTTCTAATTCACACTCACACTTATGATGCAGTATTGTGGGATCATTAAGGGTTATATGTACTTGTGCTACTAAAAGTGGTTAAGTTTAAAATGTGTGTCCCTTAAATGAAAAATGGACATTCATTTAAGGACAGAGGGAGTACTATATTAATAGCCACTTAAAAAAATTAGCAAAGAGAATGAACTTCTTATAAATGGTTTTTCAATGTCATATTGGAGCTGTATTTTTGGGACTGAGATAATAATATTGATGATCCTAACCTTTGGGGAGGAATATAAGGTAAAAAATTCTGGAAATATAAAAAGCAATATCTTATAGACGCTGCAACTAAACGTGTCAAAAAATATTCTTAAGCATTAGCTTTACGTACCAACTTTTTGGAAAATCTCAGCCAAGAGTACATCCATTAGCAAGACCCTTTTCCCTCTCTTTTAAACAAAAATCTAGAATCTTATCCTATATTTAACCTATTCAGAATTCAAAGGATTTCAGGTGCCAACTATTAGCTTCAGACCCTCAATGAATAATACCAAGTTAAAATTTAGGTTAAGACATGAGCATTATTCTCTGACAACGAACAACATTAACCTTGAAGCTGCAATTAAACTGCTTGATGTGTTCTCTACATGGATTCAATTACCAAGAAAAAATAAAAGCTATTGCTATTATGGGAGCTTTCATAGAAGTACCGAGTTATGCATATCTCAAAAGGTTGTCATGCAACTATTAACAAAAAGCCTTGTAATATATTACGTCATTCATTAATTAAATAAAAAAAACTATTCACCAAAAAGCCGCAAGTGCATGTATGTAGGAGGATTGAAGCTTCCAGTTGACACTAAAACTACAGGGACTTTATCCCTGTGAGAAAGAGAAAGAAACACAATGAGCAAAAGTAAGAGATTATCTACGAGAATGAATCCCATTATTAGGGATAAAGTTGCAAACAAGTTTTATCATATTAGTTTCTTGTAACAATGACTGCAAAAACATCCCAGAAGAAACACATCATGTTCCATAGTAAAAGATACAACGGCACTGCAAAGCTTGAAGCTTTTAGAATTCATTGAGTACTTCCCACAAACAGATATAGAATATTATCTACTTTTTTTGTTCATTTGAAAGAATAACATAAACTTAATGAATCTAGAATGGCTAAATAGTTCCTATCTGCCTCTAAGAACCCTTCATTTTTTTTTGAGGGAGGGAGGGAGGTGTTTCCGGACGACCCATGATGAAAATTGCGTCGAAAATTGTATGGACGAACTGCAGCTTCATAACAAAGAAGCACAGACAGTTTAGTAAGCCATTTTGCTTTATTCCATCGTATTCCCAAGCCAAAAAAAACAGTGAGTCTTTAATAAAGTGGCAAGGCTGCGTACGTCCGACCCCCCCTTACCCCACCGTAGGTGGGAGCCATTGCAGCACTGGGGTAATGTTGTTGTTGTGGAGGGAGGGGGGGGGGGTGTTTCCCCAGGTTCTCAAGTCCTGATCACAATTTATGTTTCAATTAGACAGCAACGTCTTGGTTTCCCTATCCCTGTGTTTCAATTTTGGCATTTTCTCAACAACATCAGAACATAGTTTTCTCCCACTTTTGCATGTGATCTTACGTTTTTTTAATCTCTCATAGCATGAGAATCCATAAGATATTCTCCCTAAAGTGTCCCAGGAACACGCATGAAACAAAATGTCTAAACTTCAACTGATGTGAAGTCCAATACTTCATGGTTTAAGGGGAACTAATAGATCTACTCTGGGTAAAATAATTTGTATAGTCTACCAAAGAATAAACTTTTTGTTGGGTTTTGGAGTCAAATCGTGAAGGAATTTCGCAGGAGCAGTTTCTGACCATGTGCGCGACCGCGCTGAGGGCCAGAGCGGCCGCGCTGGAGTGTCGAGCAAGGAGCTGGAGTTTCTGGATATTAGCGCGGACGCGCTCGTAGGGAGGCGGCCGCGCCGTACGATTCGGGTGATTCGGTTTCCTATTTTGATCGATTTCCTCTTGGATTTGGGATTCCTTGTGACAAAGAATATTCGGGAAGACTTGTTAAGGAAGAAGAATACTTTCTTAAGTTAGGAATCCTTTTATTGCTAGGATTTGATTTCTTGTATCCTATAAATACATGTGGTAGCCTAGAAACAAATTGGTGCTGTGATTGTAAACATCTGAAAATATTATAGTGAGAATATTTTGGCTTGGTAGCGCCCCCGGACGTAGTTGTCGTTGCAACGAACCGGGTTAACATTCTTGTGTGTTCTTTTGTGTGTGATTTACTTTTCGTGTGTGTTGCATCTTATTATTCCTCCTAGCTCGGTCCGTTTCCGCTGCGTGGGCGTGATTTTCACAACAACTGGTATCAGAGCTCTTGGTTTTGTCGAATCATTGCTTGGGTTATCTTTTGCTATGGATTTCTTGGGAGCTTTGGAGGATGGTAATAAGGTGTTGATCGAAAAGTTTGATGGGACGGATTTCAATTTTTGGAAGACGCAGATCGAGGATGTTTTGTGGAACAAGGATTTGTATCTACCATTAAAAGAAAAGCCGACGGACATAGAGGAAGCAAAATTCGAAATCTTGGATCGGAAAGCGTTAGGGCTTGTTAGGCAAACGTTGACCAAGGATGTCGCGAAGAATGTTTTGGAGGCGAAGACTACCATGGAGATGTTGCAGATGTTGGCGAGCATGTACGAGGCACCATCGGCGGCGAACAAGGCTCATCTGATGAGGAAGCTGTTGAACATAAGGATGGTAGAGGGCATGTCGGCGACAAAGCACATAAGTGAATTCAAATCTACTGCGACCCAACTGTCTTCCGTGGCTGTTACTCTTGATGATGAGGTACTAGCGTTGATTTTACTTTCTTCTTTACCGGAAAGTTGGGATACGACTGCGATAGCGGTTAACGTTTCAACGGGAAAAGTGAAGTTGAAGTTTGCGGATGTCGTTGATGTGATTCTTGGCGAAGAAATTCGTAGAAAGAGTAAGGCGGGGACATCGGGGCTAGCTTGAATATCGGTGAAAAGGGTAAGAGTGGCGAAGGTGATTACTTGTTACGATTGTGGGGAGAAGGGGCACTTTAGGAGAAGTTGTCCGAAGCGGTCGAGCGGGCGAAGGAATTGAATGTTCTTGAAGAGTTAGCGGATGCATTAATCTTGGGTGGGAAGCTTGATTCAGCGGATTCGTGGGTTTTGGATTCGGGCTCGACGTTTCATTCGTGCACTAGTGCGAAAGGATGGAGCAAGACATTAGGGTGATTTTGGGGTTGTTCGTTTGGGAGACAAATAATCCGGTCAAGGTCATTGGAAAGGGGTAGTTCGGGTCAAAGCAACGGATGGGGCTTGTTTTGCGGCTACGTGACGTGCGACATATTCGGATTTGAAGAGGAACTTGATTTCCATAAGGCAACTTGATAAGGAGGGTTGTGTGGTGACCTTCGGTTGTGGGACATGGAAGATAAACCGCGGAGCTAGCTTGGTGGCTCGTGGCGGGGTGGAAAATATGTTGTATACCACATGCAACACGAGTCGTTGGGGAAACGAAGGCGAATCCCAATGATGAATGGTGGTGGCCGAGATCGCCGTGGTGGGAGAAATTTCGCTAAACGGTATGTTGATAGAAAATTGGGTAATGAAGTCGGCGACGCGGAGCGATTTGGTCAACGTGGGAGCGGGATCTAGAACGGTGATGCGATGGGTTGAAAGAACACAAAGGTTCCAAGCTTGTGATTGTGTGGGGCACGTGGATTCGCACTGTTCAGGATCGATAGTTAGCACGCAAGTGAGCGGGGATGTGCAGGGAGGATCATTCGGAATGAAGACTCGAGCATGGTAGAACCCAAGCAGTTATGTTGAAGCGTTGCTCGGCTTCAATTCACTTGGATAACTAGACAAGAGGCCGGGCGCTACCAACGCATTAGCTGGCCACTGAAAACTGAGATTTGTTTGTTTCAAGACGAGGTATCATGGATGGTTTGTCTCCAGGTGGGAGATTGTTGGGTTTTGGAGTCAAATCGTGAAGGAATTTCGCAGGAGCAGTTTCTGACCATGTGCGCGACCGCGGCTGAGGCCAGAGCGACGCGCTGGAGTGTCGAGCAGGAGCCGGAGTTACGGATATTAGCGCGGACGCGCTCGTAGGGAGGGCGGCCGCGCTTGGTACGATTACGGACTCGATTCAGTTTCCTATTTTGATCAGATTTCCTCTTGGATTTGGAATTCCTTGTGACAGCAATATTTGGGAAGACTTGTTAAGGAAGAAGAATACTTTCTTAAGTTAGGAATCCTTTTATTGCTAGGATTTGATTTCTTGTATCCTATAAATACATGTGGTAGCCTAGAAACAAATTGGTGCTGTGATTGTAAACATCTGAAAATATTATAGTGAGAATATTTTGGCTTGGTAGCGCCCCCGGACGTAGTTGTCGTTGCAACGAACCGGGTTAACATTCTTGTGTGTTCTTTTGTGTGTGATTTACTTTTCGTGTGTGTTGCATCTTATTTATTCATTCTCAAAGCTTGATCCGTTATTCCGCTGCGCAAGAACGTGATTTTCACAACACTTTTTTGACTTTTTTTTTCGTTTAGAGTAACCTAACCTCATTAACAGACAAAAGTGTACCACAACCTTAGCACATTATTGAGAACCGAAACCAGAGTTCAGTGAGCTTTGGACTAGTATACAGCATTTGTTGCTTTTTTTTAACACAGAACTCCTTCGTAAATGTGCATAGAACTAATTCCAATATCAAACTCACTCAAGTGTCTTCCTATATCACTATCCCATCTCTCAGAATTCGACATTATCACGGTAGTATCAGTTACTAAATGTCTTACTATATCTCTGTCCTGAACTAAGATTCTTCTTTGATTATTTTAAGTTAATCCAAACATTCTTCAGCTCAATAATTGACAGATATTTGACTAGTTACAGAGAGTGAAACTTTAATCTTTTTAAACTACATAAAGAAAATCTCTACGAAACACAAAAAGCAAGTATCTTTACTATCTTATAATTTATTTCTGAAAAGGTAAATATTAAACTTGTAAACACCTGCAGAGTTTTATCGAAACAAAAGATAGTGGAAAAACAAAGGATATCCAATATGCTGTCCATTCCTTAATGCAAAACTAGAGTACCTATGGTACATTTGTCTTTTCGTAGAAGACTAAATTCACGAGTAAACGAATAATGCGTAAGCTGGGTCAAAATATTGATTCATAAGTTCAGGGGAAAGAAAAATAAAACTTACTTCGATTGAAGGTCACTAGGGAAGGCAGCTTCATGAGTAAATCCTAAAGATAATTTATCCAGTGGCAATTCAACATCCATGGTGTGCCTAAAAAAAATTAAACAGTTATTTTTATCGATATCTTCCACAAATCAAAAATGGAATAACACTAATTTATTTCACCAACAGTCTTAGGATTACTAACTCAATTCAGCTCGTAATCCAGTATCGAATTGTAAGCAATTAATGTGTCAAATTCAAAACTTTAGATTTTGTTTACAACAATTAAATCATATACCAGGACAATTAAAATCAAGCATATGATCAGTTCAATTTGGCATACAAGTAATTCATTCTAATAAGCCAATCAGTTCAATTTACATGGATTTCAACCTTTCAAATTGAAAAGTTAACTCAGAAAAGTTGAATCGAACACAAATTAAAGCTGCGAAGAACGGATATGGAGATGACGAACCTGATGAAAGGAGCGAAAACGGGGCAAGTTTAAGATCTCCGCTTGATGGCTGTATCTAGCGCGCGCGTATTGTGTTGTGTGTGTGTGTGCGCGCTTGGACAGCGTGTGTATTAGGAAAAGGGTCTAAAAGTAAAAGTTGGGCTGAGAGTCCAATAAGTAAACTATCAAAAAACATTTAACCTCATATTCTCTCTTCATTCACTTCGTCATTCAACTACTTTCTCAACTACACCCCACAATAAGCTAGTTTAGTTTAAAATTCAACTCCTTCCAACTCATCATTCTATACTCTACCACTTTTATTTTATTTACAATATTTAATTTTATAATTAAAAAAGTAATAAAAATAATAATAATTTATTATTAATAAAAAATATTATCATCTATAATTAAAAACATATTTACATTTAATTAATTTTTTTTAATTAAAATTAAATAAATACGAGGGTTTTTTTTTGTTATTATTGGACTCCATTTCATTAAAAAGATGTTGAAATTATAAAATAACCGAGAAAATAGGGATTTTTTTCGGTGTCCAAATCAAATGAAATTTATGTCAAATTATAGAGAAAAATAAAATAAGAATTTTGGCGAAAAAAATAAAAAATAAAAAATTAATTTACTACCTGATAATGCCGCTCAAATAATTGGGTGAGATATTTAAAAACGAAATTTGTGAGGACCAATTAGGTCTTGACTGACAAGTGGCAAGGCGGGTCCCCATTTTTTCTTTCAATCGGGTTGGAAAGTTTCAACTCCACCCCTTCAACTATCCCCTCTCAACCCCTTATTGCCCCCTCTCAACTAGTTGAATCTCCTCTCAACCCCCTCTCAACTACCTTATTGCCCATGGTCCGAGAAATATATATGATGTGGCCTTTCGCTCAATTCGTAAGTTATACTAGGGCTGTGAAAAGCAACTGGAATCAAATTATATCAAAATAGAATCGGACCATTGTAACCTAATAAATTGAAATCGGACCAAATCAAATCGGACAAAATCATCGGTTCAATTGTAACCGAACCAATTGAAATCAGACAATCAATGGTATTTGTTTAGGTCAGGTTTTAAATTTTTATTGAACCGATTATTTGGTTTCATTCAGATTTTTGAAAAAAAATATACACGATCATGAATGAACTGAATCCAGATTTTTGAAAAAAATATAAACGATCATTAACCGAACCAACGATAATATTTAATTGTCGTATGTTTTGTTTTTGTAAAAAATATAGTATATTGTAATTTATAGAAGTGAAACTGGACCGGACCATTTATGATTTATGTACAAATGAATATTGTTTACTTTCATATTGAAAACCAAAAAAAAATGCACATTACAACTCAGGGATATCCAATATATACCTATATCATTCACTATTACATTACACAAGTAGAAATTTCATCATTTTCTAACTCCCCTAATAACTTCTCAATCATCTTCTTATACATAGGCATATAATGATCATTAATCATCGTTCTCGACAACCGAAGCTTACTGTACAGATCCCTAGGCGTCTCGTAAATACCAACACGCTCTTCCTCCTCCGCATCTTGCCCTGAATTACTAGTGTCCGTCGCATGTAAAGAAACTATATGCATTATTCTTCCTGGGGGATAAAAATGGTGGTTTTCCGTGACATCCAAGGACGAAATAGGCTTTTTACTATCTACTGCATCAGCAAGTACCTTCTCTTCTTCTCTTATTTCTTCGGCCGCAGCTTCCTCTTCTTCCTGTGCTTGAATGTGGGCCTCCGTCTCTTGCCTCTGGAGTTCTTTCTCCAGTTCGTACCATAATTCGCCTTCTGTGATGTCTTCCATGTTGGAGGTAACATTTTCAACAGGAATAACTTCTTCTTCGTCGGTTTCGTCGTGGCGGGACCCACTGCTTGAAGAAGAACATCTATCAATGGTGTTTGTCTCCGTTTCGGTGTCCATGTTTACTACATCTGGTGCATGCAGTTCTGGGGTTTTTTCGATTATATGGGCAGTTTCGGGAAAATCGTCTTCTCTTGGGTTCGGTAAAGTGCCTACTGCACGTCGGCGGGCCCCCATACAAGACCATGATGATAGAGTTGACCTGGTCTTGACAACGGCCTGTGCTACATTTTGAGCACGCTTCATCACAACCTGTAATCCAATAAGCAAATATTTTCGTTATAAAACGAAAAGTGGCAGTAAAATTTGTAAAATACAGTTAGGTACAAGTGGTATGATGCCATGGCATATATTTATAATGGAGCATTGTTACTGCCAAATATAAATAGGTAGAGATGCAAACTGGTTCAATTACTACAGAGGATGAGGTGGCCCTTTGGCCCTTTCAACCTTTCACTTCAGAGGGGGAATTTTACATAAGATCTTTTTACACTGCCTGTCTTCAAAAAAACTGTCTTCTTTTTTGATTATCAATAAAAAATATCGCACTTTTAAAAATAACAGATATTGTAATTTTAACAAGGTACAAGCAACTAAAGCATATAGTCCATAGCAATGCTGACTCGTCAAATGGGACAGATTTTTGTGACTGAGGGATTATAAATGTTTCCGTTCTTTAGTGTTTTCCTTTTCTTGATAGGTTAAATTGTACACACTAGGCAGTGGATCATGAATTCACTAGTCGCGAAAGCCGAAAACAAAAAAAAAAAACTGAGTGATAGCATAAAACCTGTACAAGGAAAACTAGAGATAATTTTTGAGTAGCCTTCCCACATGGTAGTAAGGAATCACATATATAATGAAGAATGGCCAGTAAAAAGGGGGCGGCAATTAAACTTTTACAAATAAAAGCCAGGAGCTAAATGAAGCTATAATCACCTATTTACGATCACCGAGGAAAAGTTTGTAACATTTTACTCAAGGATACTGTTTTTGAGGAGTCTAGTTGAAAAATAAGGTTGAAAATCTATGACATTCTTAGTTTACTCCTTATAAAAAAAGGGGGGGAAACCTGGTGCATCAAGAGCTCCCACTATGACTGGGGTCCACAGGGGCTTTAATGAATATATGACAAACAATTTGGATGGAGCAAAAATTGCAATAATGGTTACTTCTGTGGGTATTAATGTATCTCTAGCGTATAGGACTGTTCATTCTTCAGGTGGAACAGAGGGAGAACTTTCTCTATTACCAGAGATATCACTTCCTGAGCATCCAAAGTTCCAAATATGGGAAACAGGTTGTGAGACAGACCCAAATCTAACCTAAAAACATGAAAAATAGCAAGTCCTGCAAAGTTCTCCCACAATGTTTAAGCATGAGCACTGGGTTAGATACAGGAAACTTTTACCAAGTTAATCAAATTCCGAGTACAATACTCCCAAAGAAATTTAGTGTACCACCCAGATTTAATTGGCGGAAGTCGTATATACCACTCTGTCTGCAAGGTTGAATTTATTTCGTCTACAGTAATAATTAATCACAAGAATTTCACATAACATGGTGCGTATCACATGAATTGCAGCTTTTCTTGAAATATTATCTCTCAGTAATATTAATCATTGGAGTGGAAAATGAACCAACATGTTACCTGAGTACTGCTGGAAACTGGCAGGAGAAGTGCGCCTGCACCAGCAACCTTTGCTCTTGCATTAGCTATTGATGGAAGACGTGAACCCAGAGCAGTTGCAGAGCGATAAACAACATTTAGAACTCTAGTATGCTCCACTTGATCACGCAGATCATTTAACCAAGATGATGCTGTGACCTGATAAAAGAAAAGTAGAAAATAATTTAACCGCAATCCTCTAGAATTATGGGCTTTATATTTTGGTTCATCTTCTACACCCTCTTTCCTTTCTCTTGCTTTCATATTTATCCCCAACATCAACATTATATAATGGACAGGAAACAGATCAGTGTACGGGATAGGATTTCCAAATTATGTATGTGATGAAGCAAGGGAACTTTTTTCAAAAATAATTTGTATAGTCGGGGTATGAATGGGTGTGGCTTGTCTCAAGACCTTGTTTTGGACTGAATTATAAGGCAAAAGGGATTAGTGTAATTAAACCCAATTAATTGGGATAAAGGCTGTGTTCAGTTATGGAGTAGTTGAGTTTACTATGTCAGTTAATAAATTAGGAAATCAATTTCTGCTATTATTGTACAGAGTTGTCCCAAAAAAGAAACGTGGATTATCTGTTGGTGACAGCTGAGATTGATTTGAGAATGCAATAGATACTCTAGAAGAAAAAGACTTGCAAACCTCAGAGCGAAGATCATCTATAGAAGCGGTTGAGAATGTAGGCACCAAATCGGAACCATTGATGATTGTTGTGATGAAGTGCTTGCCTGACTCAGCCAACTCGTATGTCATACAAGCAGCTGCAAGATAGAAATGCAATTAAGGTAGCACAATCCCAAAAGGCAGAGTAGAGATTCAAATTTATCGAGCCACACTTTGCAGCAGAAAATTGCCCACATCAGCAGAAGATAAATACAAAGTAATTTGAAAAGGTCAAAAGGATTCTCAGGAGAAACAAAAAAAAATCTCATTCAATTGGCAAAACAAGAATTTTTATTTCAAGTTTAAGTAATCAACACTATCAAATATCATAACTGCCAATCAATGGTTTGAAGACTGCAGCTAACTTTAATTGCTGGTATTGCTCATACTATTGTACTAAAGAATGAAACTGATCAGGTTTTTCTCAGACAACTGCCAAAGGGAGAAAAGAAATTAAAGGAATCAAAGGGTTTTTGGTGTGGTAGAGATGAAACCTGGGCATGCAATTTAACAACGCATGAGTCATAATCAGACTCTTCATGAATTAATGTCTTACTTCATCCCCTTGACTTTATATAAGAGCAAAATTTCATTTCAACTTCAAAATACAAATTACCTTACTGCCCAGATTTGTAATTGATTACTAATCTCCAACATAAAGTTGAACCAAATCAACATCTATCCTGGTTTTGCACACTCTATTGAAATTACTACAACTGCATGTATACGTTTAAATGCAAGGATTAAAGTTTATGATGTTAAAAGTGCAACCAAATTGAGTTCCATCCAAAAATCAGTATTGAGTACGTTACAGATAAAGAACAAGGTCATTCTGATGCAACTCGCATCACAACAACAACATTAGCCCCAGTGCCGCAAAGGCTCCCACCTACGGTGGGGTAGGGGGGTCAAGGCTGCGTACATCCGACCCCCCTAAACTAACTATCAATAAATTACTACAATTGTATACGTGCAGAAGCAGGGATAGACACTCATGATGTTTTTTTTTTTTTTTTTTGAACAAACACAATTGCATTCATAATAACAAGAAGAGATGGTACTCCACAAATGTCGGAGACTCACTTAGAGAGCTATCTTATTGAATTTCATGGAAATGGAAATTGAGAAATGACAGATGAAGAACAAAGTTACTTTGATGCAGTTCAAATATCTAAGGACAACTAAATTTTTGAATGCTATAATAAAAAGAAAACAAACTCTCTCATCCTGCAAGCCTAATTTGTCTACTAAAAGCCAAGCAATTAGTACAAAGGATAAGTTAAATTGAGTTTGACTGTCAATGAGTAGAACTGAAGCAACTAGACCTCTTAGTAATTAAGAATACTCCACCTAGACTCATTCAAAGTTCAGATTCTAGAGCAATATTACTATCTTTCTCCCCCATCTCCCATCCTCAAAGTGAACACAGATCATATCTCACATTCAATCTGTCAGCATTCTGTAACCACAGTGAAATGTCAAACTTAAATGAACACACCAAGGTTTACATATAAACAATACATGCCTGGCGCAAATGTCATGCAAGTGATTGTGGATAACTCTTTCTGCTCTCGAAGAATGTATGTTAAGAGTGCAGCTGTACCACCACCAAGTGAATGACCAACAATCTGAAAATGAAAAGGGAAAAATGTTAAAAGTACTCAGAAGGAACCCCTGTAGAAGAGTACACATAGAATAGCCTTCGTGATGATTCCCTAAATGTAGATGTTTGTCACCCAACTCATTCCCTTTAAAGAATACTTGCACATTCTCTTACGTTATCAGGCTTGAATTCATATACTCCCTCCGTCCCATACCTACGTGCACACTTTCCATTTTGGGCGTCCCAAACCTACGTGCACATTTCCTAAAATGGAAAGGAATCTTTACTATTTCCTCCACTCATTCTCTCTCCTACATTATTTTAATACTCACAACACCATTATAATTTACTATTCCCTCCACTCATTCTCTCTCCTATTTTATTTCACACTCACAACACTTTCAATATAATACTCTCTCCTTAATTTACGTGAAAAGTCAAACCGAGCACATAGGTCCGGGACGGAGGGAGTAAGATGCATGCATAAACTATAATGCAAATAAACAAGTTTCAGCCTTACCGTCCAGAAGATGCAATAATTGATAACTGCAGTTTAAAGTATATAATTGTGAGTCAGGTTCTTCTTAAATAAACTATTCCTTATATATTTGGTTTCAAATGTATTATAGTATGTCATTCTATCAAAAAATAAATGTGTTAGTAAGTTGAATGTTCTTTAATCAATTTCATATTGTACTTTTTGGTTAAAAAATCATCACTCAGATTATACGACCAAGAGTTCATATTGGCTGGCCAAGAACCAGCAATCTTAATATCAGTTCTGCAAGAAGACAGGCTAAGACTAAGTAATATCTACCTTCACATCATAATCGGGATTTTCTTCAAGGGCCTTAAGCAGAAAAGGAGTGCTGAGCTTTGCAATCCAACGAGCAGCAGCAACCATACCACAATGTGCATATCCCAAGATCAGGTTACTTACTCCACCATCACGCAAAACAGAGTGATGAAAAGGGACCACTGCACCAGTTGCAGCAGTAAGTGTATCTTTGATGCTATGAGTGCCACGAATCAGTAACAGGTAGCCCTTTGAGTTTCTATCACATAAAATTGTAAAGGCCGGCTTCAAAAGCTGCATAAAAGAAAATTGAAGAAAACAAAGAAATTTGTCAGAGAAGGCTCATTACATTCACGGACAATTGAAACTGAACTATACAAAATATGGCATGATCTTGCGCACCCCTGCTTTGGGCTTCTGCAAGAGAACATCTGTTTGAGAAAAACCAGCAGACTCCAAGAATACTGGAAATGGCTTCTTCGAGAAAAGCATGCAGAGAGTCAAAAACCTCAAATGGTGTTTTAACTCTGCAATCATTTCAGGTCCCCTGAGTCGTATACAATTTTCTCCAGCATATACACTTGCCACTTGTACATTACCCTGCATTAACAAGTACACTCTTTAATGCATCAACTATGATAACCTCATCCAAAATTAGTACACAAAAACTCATTTGAGTTTGAAGTACCAAAATAATCTTAATATTTTGCTTCCGCGTTTCAATATAGAAAGAACAAACGCTTTTCAGAAATAGTACCCCAAATAATCACATTACTTAAGTTTTCATATTCTCCCTCATTCCAATGAAGTTTCCCACTTTCCTTTTTAAGAAGTTCCACTTTATACTTGGCTCATCTCCATTACTTTCTCATGCAATTTCCTTCAATGCACCATCGAATGTTTGTCACTTGCCGCATAGGCAAACGAGAACATGTGGTGACCATTCAATGTCATGCTGATGTAAATTGAGCGAAAAGGTTATGGCGAGAACACCAAGTCATACTACTCAATGCACAGAAATGACAGAACTATCATTATCAAAGGCGAAGTAAAGTAGACAGTATTTTAATCAAAGAATCCTACTTTCATTTTCAGGTAGTACCGTAGTACCATTGGCTCCTCTCGCTCAGTTTTCACGCAATTTTCATCGCATGGTTGCAGCATAAGCAAGTGAGACCCGTGGAAACCAACCCTATTGCAATAAAGGAAATTGTGTGAAAAAATCGAGAGGAGTTGCAAGATCGCACTTCTCAAAGTTTTATTTTGAAACTAAGCTTCCATTGCTATAAAGTTCCAAACACATTCACCCTTTAATGCACAAAACTATCCGAAAGAAAGACACGGAGACAGTACTCAATTTGCAAAATTGAGGTTAATTAGTCTATCAGGTTCACTATCAGTACACAAATTATAGCAATTCATCCGTGATTCGATTGCAAATGCAATTGCAAATTTCAGGCCAATTGGTCAAACACATTTACTATCACTCCACCAATCATCACGGTAAAATACAAATGAACAGACAAGTAATTTTGTATAAATGAAAATATAAATAGGGGGAAACCGTACCTGCCTTCGCATTAAATAATTAATTCCAAAAGCTAAATCCCCAATAGGCCATTTCCCTAGGGTTTCCGAATACGTAAACCTAAGCGTCTCCGATAACGTAGACATAGTTTCAAGCCACGTCGCCGGCGCTTGAGCTGGCCTTCTCGAGATCTTCCTCTTTAACCTAATCGATCTACTCGATTTCGAATACTCATCATCATGATCGCCGTCCTCATCAATAGCAGCGGCGTCCTTCGCCGCCGATGATAGTCTGCGACTTAACACGTAGTACATCAACACAACGGCTCCGGCCGCCGTTGCCATTGTTGCCGCGGCCATCGAATCAGCTAGAAATCAGTGATTACAGAGTCGATTAAAGGAAGTTTTTAACAGGAAAAGTGTAATTGCAAAACAAAATTGGCGTTATATAAGAGCGAAATTAGGGATTCGGTGAATCAAAAAATTGTGGTTGAATCATTTCATATACATTGCACCTCCTTGTTTGCGTGTAAATTTATGAATTTATTTATCTATATAAAAGAAAATATACATATGTGCCTATATATATATGTATACGTATATGCAAGGAGAGAGAGAGAGAGAGAGAGAGAGAGAGAGAGAGAGTTGGGAACAGGACGCCGGGAACGGAGGGTGGTGGGGATGTTGCTTTCGAGCGAGAGTTACATTTACAGTAATATCCCTATTGTTATTTTACAGGGAAAATGGCTCCAAAAGTAAATGGATCATTAAAAGTGAAAATAATTCTTATGCATCCCTCCCTGTCATTTAATTGTAAAAAAAGTTCATATTTTATCTTAAATAAAATCTAGATATTTATTTAGGGATATAGCGAATAAAACCGATTGAATTCATGATTATCATATTTATTTTCATGATTCATTTTTAGTTTTGTAGCGATTAAGTTGAAAACGTAGGAGATAGAGTTAAAAAATAATCTATACAGACCGAAATAAAGACCACAAAAATGAAAATAAATCTAATCTAAATTGTAGATTCAAATAGTGTTCAATATTAGCGTAAGGAAACGTCAATTTTACTTTTTAAAGTATCAAATTTAGTGTTTAATAGTGTCATTTTGGATATTTCATATAAGATTTAACTTTTCTAAAATGACAAATAATCTTTATTATTCATCTCAATCATTATCTCTCATATTTTACTTTTATACTCACAAAATCAATCAACTTAATATTCTCTACCCCACATTCTCTCTCCTATCTCACTTTTCATACTCACGACACTTACATCAATTACATATTTTATTAATTCTCGTGCAAAATTTATTTGTGAAATTTTATATGGGATGAAGGGAGTATGCTTCAATTAATTATAACGATTTGACTATCAGTACTACACAATGTAATATACAAAAATGATACGTGAGATATTGTCTCGCATTTTTCTCAAGTGTTAGAAAAAATCATAAATTTTTTATAATGATTTGTCTTAATGTTAAGAAAAAACATTAAAAATCATAAAATTATAAAAAAAAAATTGTGAATATTTTATAATTTATAAGGAGGCTATTATTATTTTTATTTAGGGACTACAAGGATTATTAACTTCATTTGCAACTCATGATTTCTGGTGGAAAGTCTTCCTTTGACCTTATGTACTTATAATAAATAAATTTTATTGTTTTTATTTTAAATGAACTAAAATAATAAGACAGCTATTTAATTCAAATTAGGTGGATAGATGAGTAGGGGTACAATGGTAACTTAAAAGGGGTGAAGAGAATTCGGTGCGTAATGTGAGTGCGTAGGTTAAGATAGATTAGATTAGAGGTGGTGGGTAAGTGTGGGGAAGAAGAGATGTGGATGGAGGTGAGAGATAGAGGGCGCGTGGGGCCCCATCTGTTATTTGGGTTTCAACTGGAAGTGCCATCCTATTAGGCATGCAATGCAACAGGAAGCTACTATAAATATAATAAAAAATATGTTGTACATTTATATTTTTTTATTTTATAAAATAATAAGAAAAAATTGCATCAAAAATCACTCAACTATACATTTTTTTTTTGTGGGTTTGATCACTAAACTTATTTTCGTTGCAAACAACATATTCAATTCAGTTATTTTTGTATCCATAGTCATTGTCACTAACTTTGTCATTTTTTTAGCGCAAATGACAATTTAGGGCCTAAAGTATACGGGCGGTATTACATTGGGGCCTGAAGTCTTAAAACTGTCAATTTAGGGCCCAAAGTTACAATTTTGATCAATTTGGGGCTTTTTGACGTTTTTCGTAAAAAAAAAGCCGTTAATTGACCACGTGCGCTGACATGAGATTCAGTGAGGGCATTTTGGTCATTTCACGTTCAGGCCTAGACTTCAGGCCCTAAATTGTCATTTTTCCTATAAAATAATAAATAAAAATATTTAATTTTTTTCTAATAATTTAAATTACTAATTATTTTGCTTCAACAAAATTAATAATTATTTTAGAGTGGATAATTTATAAAATATATAAATAAAAATAGATTAAATAGAATAAATATTTAGGAAAAAATTACTAATCATATATTTAAAGATGAAATAATGTAGTAAGTGTTATTATACCTAAACTAAAATTAAATATTTCATTTTAATACTTAATTTTACATTTTATAGTTTTACAATTATAAGTTGGTTAAAATAAATTACATAATGAATAAAAATAAAAATAAAAATAAAAATAAAAATAAAAATAAAAATAAAAATAAAAATAAAAATAAAAATAAAAATAAAAATAAAAATAAAAATAAAAATAAAAATAAAAATAAAAATAAAAATAAAAATAAAAATAAAAATAAAAATAAAAGATACTACTATTATCAAAAAATAAAAAAGAAAAGAAAAATCTTTCTCATCTTCATCTCCTTCCAGCCTCCACAACTCTCACCCCAATAGCCTCCGGCCTCCTCCTCCTTCTCTCCCCTCATCCCGTTCCTCAATTTCCCCCGATTTGCCATCACTCACCAACACTACCAATAAAACCACCATTCACCACCCATCACCACCAAAATCAAAACCCATTATTGTGTTTTTCAAGCATCAAAGGAGTTTCATTGTCTAATAAATTAAATGGACCAAATGGGTTCGGCAGAAGTGACGATAAGGGCTAGAAATCTGCATTTTCTTGAGATTCCTCTGTGATGAGGATCTGAATTTGGGAGGCGTGACGGAGATCTTGAAAGAATTGGCGGCAATGGCCTCAGGGGGTGGCGGAGACGACAAAGTAAAGGAGGCGGGGAGAGTTGTAGACATCAAGATTAGTGATTAAAAACTGTTCGGCGTGGACAGATTGGTTGAGGGGAAGGCCGTGGAATTCGAGATTGACGCCGAGGAGTTCGAACTCCTCCGATTGCGGCGACGATTACTGGTGGTTTTGGAAAAATTGCCATTGTTAGGGCTAAAGCTTTCATCTTTGCATAATAGGGTTAACCCATTATTGTGTTTTTCAGGCATCAAAGGAGTTTCATTGTCTAATAAATCAAATGGACCAAATGGGTTCGGCAGAAGTGACGACAAGGGCTGAAAATCTGCATTTTCTTGAGATTCATTGTCTAATAAATCAAATGGATCAATTTTGGTTGAAGAGGGAGGAAGAAGGTTTAAATTTGGCAACTGTCAATTTAGGGCCTGAAGTCTATGAAATGACCAAAATGCCCTTACTGGATCTCATGTGCATCACACATGGTCACTTAATGGCTTTTTTTGACGAAAAACGTCAAAAAAACCCAAATTGATCAAAATTGTAACTTTGGGCACTAAATTGTCAGTTTTAAGACTTCAGGCCCTACTGTGGTATCGTTCGTATACTTCAGGCCCTAAATTGTCATTTACCCTTTTTTTTTTACGTTAAATGATCATTTACAACATATGTGATCAAAATTTAAAGAGTATTTTGGATAGTCCAGCTTAAAAAGTTAAAAAAAAAAACTATGGGATTTGAATGTAAACTATTAAAACTATAAACCTAAAAATACATTTCATATAACCCCACACACACATATACAGAGCCATTATCATTATTATAGTTGTCAATTCGGTAATACGGAATAAGACGAGATGAGACGAAACTATTAAATCACGCAATTTTAAGAGACGGGACGGAACGTCCCGAATTATTTGCGGGACAGAAAATTCTCGTTCCGTCCCATCCCACCTCGGGACACGGGACAATGCGGAATAAGAAGACGTTAATGTCATAAAAATAAAATCTAATTGAGATGATGCCAAAATATTAAATTGAAAATATAAGATTATTTTTTTGCAATCCTACAAGATAAAAACTTGTTAAATTCATAAAATATCTTAATCAACACAAAAAATCAATGGATAGTTGAAAAAAAAAAGAATTAAGTGCTAAAATACGTTTGAGGTTAAAAAATAAAATTATAATTATAAAAATGCGGGACGCCCCGTCCCATCCCATCCCATCCCAACTTATCACGTGTCACAAACGAGTTTTACCAAATAGATCCGCTTTTATACGGAATTGAAATATACTATCCCATCCCATCCCATCTCATTTATATAGTGGGACGGGGCATTCCAACGGGGTGATCTCAAATTGATGGCTCTAATCATTATCCCAGTAGCTCACGCAATTTTTTTTTTTTGCCTCACCCTCTACTATTGACCTCCCTTCCTTTTGCAATTAGCCATCTTCTCTCGTAAGTCTCCCTTTTATCCTTCATCTTCCCTTTGGCCACTCCTCTCCCCGTCAATTTCTTTCTCAAATGCATCCCAATCCTTCAATCTCTTCATCCCAGTCGTGACCCACTCCCATGCCCCTTAGAATGATGATCAGGTCATGTGATCATTTTCTCCTCCACATTAGCTTCACGTCATCAGTTATCAATAATCATAACTTCACACTATTTTATTCACAATTGTGACAAAAGTCATCAGTTTATCTATTTTTACTTTCTATTATCTAAATTTATTTTATCTTTTATATTCATTCTTAATACAATTATTATAACTAATTGTTTTAATGTTTTATTATTCTTAATTATTGTATTATATAGGTAATAATTTATGTCCTTAATTATAATTAATATTTATAATTATTAATAAATAAAATTTATTACTAAATATATTGTTTTATTATTAATTATTTCAATTTCAAATGGGACGGAGGATGTATAATTTTATATGTTTTGTTTGTTCATTATATTATAAATATATATGAAATTAGTAAAATGGACAAGTGTATCGTCCTATTGGTTGGCATAAAACCAATGAACATGGTTAAAATTTGTTTTCAAATTTTTTAATTTCTTTTAGCAAAGCAATAAGCAATTGTCGGTCTAAAGTTATTACCTATTTTTTTTTTTTCTTTTTTTCTTCTCTTCTTAATTCTTAAGGGGGATCAACACATTTCACCGCTCTCCCTTAATGCACTTTACAGAGGCGCCTAGCTATGATAGGGAGGGCAATGTCATTCTCTCTAACCACCGGTGGGTGCAAGTTATTACATATCTGCCTCTTTTTATGGGTGTAATACATGCACCACATTTTTTGTTCACTCTCGAGCGTGAGATTCACCGGAGAGTATGGTAGAACCATTCTTTTCTCCACGCCCTAGAGTCGTTGCCTAGCCAATTTTACAATTTTGTTATCCACGCATGAAACAAAAGGCGCCATTGTTGGGGGCGTCGCTTCCACGTCACCCCACGACCGGGGAAATTGTCACCATTGCAGGTGCTCTTATCTTTTCATCCCAGTCATCCCCATAACGCCCCCTCCCCCCTCTCCCATGCCTCTCTCAGTCTCACCCTCCAACAAATAACCCAAAAAAGATGAATGAAAATCAACAATCCATCCTTCTAGAATCATCTTTTCTATTTTTACCTCCATTCATTGCAAATAAAAGAAACCACGTTCTTCAATAATGGGAATTCAATCGACAATCGCCTAAATCAAATCGGGAATCGGGTAACATGGATTCTTAAATAAAGCAATTATGATGTTGGAGTGGGCGATGGTTTTATCCTTGGCGGTGGTGTTAGCTTTGATGTTTGTGGTTTCGGTGGTGTGATATTTTATTAAAGAAAAAAAGAATAATGAATTATTTATAAGCAAATTTAACAACAAAATAAATGGAAGGATGACATTATTGAAAAAACATATATTAATATTAATTGCTAAACTGAAAAAAAGAAGGTTAATGATGAACATGAGAAAAATAAATTGGTCAGTGACATATTTAGAATAAGTTCAACTTTGCAATGTTAACGGAGGGTAAACTATCTAAAATACCCCTTAAATTTTGGTCGCATGTGCTGCAAATGATCATTTAAAGGGGAAAAAAATGACGGAGTTAGTAACAGGGACTATGGATGAAAAAATAAATGAGTTGGATGTGTTGCTTGTAACGAAAATGAGTTTAGTGATAAAAAAAAAGTTGTATAGTTGAAAATTTTTGATGCACTTTCTCCAAAAAATAAATATTTATTATCCTACCTTTTATCCATTTAAATTATGAATAATATTTTGTACATTTATATTTTCAATCAATTTGTAAATCACTACTAGAAACAGGCCTTTTACCGACGGAAATTTCCGTCGGTAAATCCACTTATCCGTCGGTAAATGGTTATTACCGACGGAATGAGTCCGTCGGTTTCCGTCGGAAATAATTGGTTGGTAATACCGACGGACCAAATTCGCCGGTATTTCCGGCGGATTTTCCGTCGGAAAATATAAAATTCCGCCGGAAATTGTCCGTCGGAAATGAGTGATGCCGGCCGGTTAACCGGAGAGATTGCCGGAGTTTACCGATGGAAATATCCGTCGGTAAATATCAAAAAAAATAAATAAATAAAACCCATCACCGACGGTTACAACTGTCGGTAAAAATAAAATTTACCGTCGGATATGTCCGCCGGAAATCTAAATCGAATCCGACGGATATATCCGTCGGTAATGGGATTTATTATTTAATTTTTTTATTATTTTCCGACGGATATTTCCGTCGGAAATTAGAATTATTATTTTTTTTAATTATGCTACCGACGGAAATATCCGTCGGTAATCCGGCTTGATTTTTAAAAAAATTCTATTTTATTATTAATCCACACAGTAAACCCGTCAAACTGTTTAAACAAATCCCAAAATAAAATAAACGCAAACAACATACAAACATCAAACATACAAACATCAAATAAACTCAAACTGTATCAAGCAACCTAAAGCGAAAGGGGAAAAGGGGAAAGGGGAAGGGGAAAGAGGAAAGGGAAAGGGAAAAGGGAAAAGGGAAAAGGGAAAGGAAAGGGAAAGGGGAAAGGGAAATTGTTTCGCTTGGGGAAAAGGGAAGGGAAATGGAAAGGGAAATAAAATATATTTGTTTACATTACATGCCACCAAATAAAATGAATGTCAATCAACCACGACCCGACCCCGACCACGAGCGCCGCCGCTACCGCTACCATCGCCACTACCACCGCCACTTCCCTAAGGTATTGATCGATCGACTCATCGAAGCGTTACCGCTATTACGTGGCCTGGGCTGTTTGTCGTGGGCTGTGGCTGCAAATTCATGGTAGCCCAGTATTGTTGCACGTGGCGGTCAAGCTTGAGCCAATATACTAGCCACCTGGGCCTCCACTGGGTGCGCATGCGGGTCCGCACTCGGGCCTCCACCTGTGCCTCCACTGGCTCTGGATCTCGCTCCACTCGCTTCTCAACCTCTGTTCACCCGTTCATCAAACGCTTCTTGATCCACATGATGACCGCCGCCGGAGGAAGAAGATGAAAAGTATGAAGTAGTAGGGCCGCGGAATGGCATGTTAAAATACCCCGCACCATGTCCTCCGAATCCGTGCAAGCGATCTCCCTTCGGTTGCTTGCCGTCGAGGACAATGGCCGCCCAAAGCTTTTCACGAAAGGCGGGCCGCTCGGTGCTCTCGGGAGCCAAACTTCCTTCTTCAATAGCCTCCTCACGAGCCCGCCTATCATACTCTTCCCGAAAAAAATACATTATACACTATGGTAGAAAATAATATTTCTTTAACTAAATAATTTATTATTTACTAATAGAAAATATATAATTTACTAATAGAAAATACTATTAACACTTACAAAAAGGGTCCGGTAATAAGGATTGACCCATTGTGGCCCCGAGCCATCGCCAGCCTCCGTAGTATGTGTAGCCGTAAATACAAAGAAAGCACCATCGGCCTCATCATTTCCGTGTTTCTTAATCTTAACATATAAAAAATTAAAACTTTAAGATATTGCTTATCAAATAATAACAATATATGAATCAAATAAAGTAATAACAATATATGAATCAAATAAAGTATTGCTTAATTTACAAACGGATAATAAATGAAGTAAGTTTACCATTACGGACCAAGTCTCGCTGAAGTTAATTGATCCTCCAGTGTGCACACTCCCCGCCCCTCTTGTGTGTTCCTATTCTTCTTTGCAATTTCTGAACTTTTTGAAATTTCTCACCGCTCCAATAGGCTTCCCATTGCTCCCACGCAGTAGCGGAGAAATTAGCCGGAGGCAAACCATCAATTAGCCACTTTGCTCTCATGTCGTACACTTTTCCGCGTACCGCTTAGCAACCAATTTCTTAAAAGCCGTCTCGATTTGCAAGTCGGTAAACCTGTGGCATGAATATACGTGCTACAAAAATAGTAAAAGTAGTTAAATAAACAAGGGAATAGTCTACAAACTTTACAAAGGAAAGAGAATTAAGTAATTTTACCCGAAACCGGCTATACCGTATAGCATACACCTCTTTTGATATCGACTTGGGGTGGGATAAAATCCCTCAAAATTATACCCACCGAATAAATCCCCAAACCATCTAGCGGGATCTCGACAACCACCATGTATAAACCTAGAAGATATTAATTGAAAAACAATATATCAATATATATACAAATAAAAAGACAATAATAAAATGTAAACATTACAATTAAATAATACTTACTGGCCACTGGGAGAGATAGATATTTCCATTTTTCCATCCTCATTAATAATTGCGTCCAAGTTAACCCGTCCGGATGGTTCACTCACTGGATTGCAAGAGCTTACATTACCTTGACTGCTCAAATCCTCATCACTACGTCCTGAACCAGACGTAGAGCCCCTCCCTCCAGCCCTTGGAGAAACAAGACGATGGACAAAACCCGCAACCTTGCCTCTCTTTGAACGATTGCCACCTCGACCCGACATATCTAAACTAGTATATTATATATACAAATAAAAACAATATATCAATATATATACAAATAAAAAGACACTTCATTTAGGATGTGAATAATTTTAAATATTAATATTTAATTCTTTGTTGTTAAGTATATCATTCTCTAGGGTGAAAGGACAATTCATGTCCATTAGGTTTAGAATTGGGGTCGGCTTCTATCCCAAATTTGAAATACACGTATGAATTGCAAATATCACTTTGTCTACTTGCTTTATAATCGAAAATCAAGCAATTTTAATAGACAATAATGATATTTACAAATCATATAATCGTGCATAATTTTTATTTTTATTCATTACCATAACATGCATAATTTTGATCAATAAACAAGATGAGAGTCGTTATCATCCACAACAATCAAAACCCTATCTCAGCTTAGACCAAGAAAGACAGAGCAAATAAGTTCTTGTCAGTTTGAGCAAAGGATTTTCTGTTTAATATAGGTTTTTCGGCATCGTTCCTCCTCTCTAAGGATCTCAAACATCACAGCCATGTTCTTGTCGGTGCACTGTTTTACTCTTCCTTTGGTGGTATACGGTCACAAGTAAAAACAAGGTAACGGTATTAACACCAGTGAAGAGAAAGCAGGCTTCCACTCAATTTTTCAATCTCCGCCTTCCATTTACCCAGAGATCACGATTACTGAAATCTTCCTCGCTGAGGTTGAAAGCTGGCGGTGTTGCCCTCAATTCTTTGAGAGCAACACCGCCAGCTTTCAACCTCATGAGGAAGATTTCTCAATCAGGATCTTGGGTAAATGGAAGGTAGAGATTGAAAAAATTGGAGGAAAGTTCTGTTTTCTCTTCACTGGTGTTAATACTGTTACCTTGTTTTTACTTGTGACCGTATACCACCAGTAAGAGAAAATGCATACGCATACAAGAACATGGCCGTGATGTTTCAGATTCTTAGAGAGAAGAGGACACAAACCGGAAAACTCTTATTAAACGTAAAATCCTTTCGCTCAAACTGACAAGGACTTATTTACTCCATCTTTCTTGATCAAAGATGGACGGATTTTGATAGATGTGTGTGAGAAAGGCTCTCATCTTATTTATATATATACATATATGTATATTTATTATTATTATTATTATTATTATTTATTATTATTATTATTATTATTATTATTATTATTTTATTATAATTTATTTTATTTTTTTATTTATTTTGTTTTTTTTATTTTTTATTTTATTTTATTTTATTTTTTATTATTATATTTATTATTATTATTATTATTATTATTATTTATTATTATTATTATTATTATTTATTATTATTATTATTATATTATTTATTTTATTTTTTTATTTATTTTGTTTTTTTTTATTTTTATTTTTTATTATTATTATTATATTTATTATTATTATTATTATTATATTTATTATTATTATTATTATATTTATTATTATTATTATTATTATTATTATTATTATTTATTATTATTATTATTTTATTATTATTTATTTTCTTTTTTATTTATTTATTTATTTTTTTTATATTTATTTTTTTTATTTTTTATTTCATTTTTTAGACATTCACCCCCTCACCGTCCCAATATGAATATCCAAGCCTACCAAACTCTTACATAAACCAACAATCTAGATCATATTCAAACCTTTTGACACCTAAAAATGCAAATGAAACAACTAGCACATAGAAAAAGACTACATAATTAAACCCACATGGCAGCTTAATTATTCAATCCAAGCCTACCAAACTCTTACATAAACCAACAATCTACACACGGCCGCACACACTTACACTCACACGCGTAACACACACACTCACAAAGACACACCAAACACACCTGCAGTAACACCCACACACACAACACACACGGCACAACAAGAAACACACACACACGCACAACATACTCACACACACAAAGACACATCAGAACACCTTCTACACACACCAAAACACACACCGCACAACAAGAACCCATTCTATAAGAGATCAAAGAAAACCTTGCAAACATAACAAAATCCAAGCACAGAGGTCACACATTATGATAGTACTTCAAATGTCATGACCAACAAAAAGATACGATTCAAGATGCTTACGTATTTAAATATAGCGATTACATTAGAAAAACTAGAACTTAACATTCAGATTTTTCATCAAAGAAGAAACATCTTCCACATTTCCCTCTAATGTAAGTTTCCAATCTCTGCTTTCAATTGTAACTTTTACTTCATCCCTATCGGAAGAAGACGATCCTTCTTCGAAATTGACATCTTCGTAAAGTGCAAAAGCTTGTGAAACTCGGAGGTGCAAATAGAGGCCTTTTTTTAATAGCCGCCCGGGCCGCATCAAGAGAATGAAATCCCTTGTACAGAATTGGAGAAACCATTTACTTGTGCTTTACATGCATCCCAGCTTGTGTAGATGCCCGGGATGCGTCCGACCCAGACAACATAATAACAATATGCCATATGTTTCTATAAAAAAGAATGTGATTTGCTAATCAACTCTACATTATATAAGAGTTTTATTTTTTTTTTAAAAAAAGAGCATCAGAAACCCTAATCGAACAAAACGCAAGGCAGCCTAAAATTCACAAAATATACCAATACCAAAATCACAAGAACTCAGCCATGAACAAAACTCAAAGAGACCTAAATCCAAAATCACAACACATGAGCTATGAAAACAGAAAATCAAATGAAAAATCAACAGTCAAAAAAGGCATACTTTCGTAATCAATACTTGAGAGAGAGAAAGAGAGCTTACCGGCGTAGGAGACAACGACGGCGAAGGCGGGCTGGCGGCAACGCAGAGCTAGGGCGACTGCGAGAGAGAGAGAGAGAGAAAGCGAGTGAGAGAGAGAAATCGAGTGAGAGAGAGAAAGGGATTGAGAGAGAGAAAGAGAGCTTACCGGCCGGCGACAGAGACGGCAACGGCGAACGGCTTCCATGGCGGAGACGGCGTTTGTTCGCGAATTACTGATGAGAGAGAGAGAGAGTGAGAGGGAGAAATCGAGTGAGAGAGGAATTAAGCGATTGAGAAGAAACTTACCGTAGACGGCGACGGCAACGGCGGAGGCGATAGGTTTCCGTTCGCGAACTGGAGAGAGACAGGAGAGGGCGACGTAAAATGAAGAAATGGGATCTGTTACATTATATATAGGGTGTGTTTACCGACGGATATGTCCGTCGGTAATACCGACGGTCAGTGTCCGTCGGCAATACCAATGAATTACCGACGGACTTTTTTAAATTACCGACGGACTACACGAAATTTTTAAAAAAAATAATTCCCGGTAAAATGAAATTAATTTCCGTCGGTAACTGGTTTTTTTCCGTCGGTATTACCGACGGACAAGGTCCGTCGGTAAATGTCCGTCGGTAAACACACTGTTTCTAGTAGTGAATGTTTACACATTTTTAATATTGTTCTCAACAATAGTGCAAAGTCTTGTCATAACTCTCAATTGGGAAGGAGGGAATAATATATTATTACATATATGTCAAAATGTATAATGATTTTTTTTCAAACTTACTTTTAATCAAGAGCAAATTAAATAAATTTTGATCATTCATTTTGAGATTGAGAGAGTATTTTATATACATTTATTTTAGGTAAAAGGTGCACCAAAAATCACTGAACTAAACCAATTTTGTGAATTTTACTACTATACTCTTTTTCGTTACAAAATATACAGCGAACAATTTTTTTATTGCATCCATAGTCACTGTCACTAATTTCATCAATTTTTTTGTTAAATGGACATGTGCCAGCGCATGTGACCGTATATTTAAGGGATATTTTAGATAATTTGGTCTAATGAGTAAAAATCAAACTAAAAGATTTAATATTCTTTGAAAAAACTATAGTGTTTGAATTAAAAAAAGAGAATTGTTATTCACCCCCGCAAGTTTACGTAATACCCCCGCATTACTAAATTTACTTCTAAAAATTAAAACTACACTCCCATAATTACTATTATACCCTTTACCTTTCAGGTCGTCTCTTACTCCTTCCCTTCTTTCTCTCTCTCTCTCCCTCTCTTCCATTTTTGCCAGCTCTATTTATTCTCTCTCTAAATTACAATAATAATCAAATTTTAAGATAACCCACCCAAGAAAACTCCCCCCAACTTTATAATCCCCAATTTATTCTTCATTTTTCCTATTCCACTTTGCTCAAGCTATTTTTCTCTCTCTAGAATTCTTTGATTCTTTCATTTTTCAACTCTACAATGGTGCAATACCACAAATATATTCAGATGAAGAAGGGTAGTTTTCATATTGTTTCCATTTGACTGAAGAATTAGTAGTAGAAGAAGCTGAGAAGAAAGAAGACAAAGAAGTTGTTGTTGCTAAAGATAGATGATAATGGAGGAAAAGAATTCAAAATTGAAGCTTTGAAATTGGGTTTAGATAAGGATTCATCTGGAACCGCAAGTGGGTAGCGTGCAAAGGCCATAAATCTCTTTCAATTTCTAAGTTTTGTGGGAACTTAAATTGGGGAAGAACTACGGAGCAGTAGCAGGGTCGAGAAGAAAAGGTGGGGACTTGCCTGGGAATGATCGTTTGCTGCGTTTAGGATTTTATTGAGGGTAATAAAGTCATTTTAATTAATTGGCATTTTTTTGAAAATAGTAATGCGGGTAAACTTGCGGGGTGAATAACAATTCTCTTAAAAAAACTAATATGGTCGAACTCTCCTCTTATGTAGACATGCCCAACCGGTTCAGACCGGCGGTTCCAGTTCTAAACCGGCGGTTCACCAAACCGGGGAAGCATGAATCGTAATCGGACCGGATTTGGACGGTTTCGGTTCACGGTTATGAACCGTCCGTACCGGTTCCGGTTCACGGTTAAACCACCATTTAAAAAAAATAGAAAATGAAAATGCAGAAACTTGGTGCGATCGCCCCTACTTGTTGGTGTTGTCGCCCCCTAACAACCTAACTGCCCTAACTGTTAACTGTTAAATTTTTAACAGTTTTTTTCAAAAAACAGTTAACTTTTTAACAGTTTCTGTTAAGTTTTATAAAAAAGATAACATTTTTTTTTTTTTTTATATAAAGAAGACTATTTTAGACTTTTGTATACTACATACATTTTTTGCAAAAAGTTATATAAAAAAGTTATGAATTTTGAAAGAAATAAAACTTAACTTTTTTAAAAGAAACAAAATTATATAAAAGAAAAAAAGAGACAATACCCTTAAATTTTATTGATTAAAATAAAATTACAAAGAGGGGGACAACCAACCTTACCTTTTTATAAATAAGAGGGACATTTAGGAGCCTTTACCTCAATCTAACTATTACAATTAAATAAAAATAAACCTAATCTAAAGTCTAATCTATAAAATTACAATTAACCTAATCTAAAATCTAAAGAGCGGCATAGTTCATTCGGCTTCGCTTCCCGATGTATCTTCATCAAAGGCATCCTCCTCCTCGGAACTACTTCTTTTATCTTGAAGTCGTAGTTCGGCTTTATGCCAATCGTCGAGCACCATTTGATATTCTAAATTATATGGAGACAACCTTAACCTTCGATCGGACAAGACACACCCTCCTACACTAAATACTTCTTCTACGGCGACGATTGAGGCGGGAGCGGCTAGGATCTCCTTTTTGCTAACAAGGATATAATAGGATAGTTGTTTGCCCTTCGTGCCCACAACTTTACAATATCAAATTCTTCTATAGGCTCAAAAGAAGTGGTTAAATAATTTTCAAGTTCAACATAAGTGGAGCCACCTCGTTGACCTTTTTGACTTCTAGAACTAATTAAATTATCTATAAAGTTAAAGGGATCGTTATCATCATGAGAACTACTACCACCTACATTTTCACTACTAGGATAAACGATGTTATCAAAAAGATCATAATATTCTCTATAAAGTGCATATAGAATATTTGTAGTCTCAGTTACAACGTCTTTTGCCTTTGGGATATGTCTATCTAAAAACAAATCAAAGCCGGTGGGAAATAGATTCTTATAATAATAATCAAGTATTTGTTCTAAATCATCTTCTCTTAACCTAGGATCTAATAGTTTAGCTACTAAAAACAATGGAGAAATGTTCAAAAAATATTTAAGCCATTTTATTCTAATCATACTAATACATCACTACAAGAAAGTTGGTTATTTACGACACTTATTTACGGCGGGTGACACTCGTCCGCCGTATATATTAGTTATATATGGCGGAAGATACGCGTCCGCCGTATATAACAAATATATACGGCGGTATACACAACCGCCGTATATATTTGTTATATACGGCGGACTCGAGCCGCTGTATATACTTTATATACGTACATTTGACGTCTACGTATATGAGATTTAAGTTATATACGGCGGTTGACACGCGTCTGCCGCAAATAGTACATTATATACGGCGGTTGACACGCGTCCGCCGTAAATAGTACATCATATACGGCGGTGTATAATATCCGCTGTAAATATTAATAAATACCGCGAACCCAAAATTTCACACTCTCAGTTGGCGCAAAAAACAACTCTCTCTCTCTCTCTCTCTCTCTCTCTCTCTCTCTCTCTCCTCTAGGGAAATTTTCGAGACCGCCGCTGGTGACCATTAAAGCATAGCGTCCGTGTTTTCTTCAATCAACAACGAATCAGGTATACATTTCTTCCCCCTTTTCTGATTTTCTTTTAATTTCTTGGTTTTGTTGTTCTTGGTGACAATTGTTTCTCTCTCTCTCTCTCTCTCTCTCTCTCTCTCTCTCCTCTAGGGCAATTTTTGAGACCGCCGGTGACCATTAAATTTCTTGCAGCAGCGACCTGTGATTTCTTGAAGCTCTTCTTGGGTGTTGTCATCGCAAGGTATTCGATTTTTCCTTAACTATCAGTTTTTATTTTTTTAAAGAAATTTAATTTTGTTTTTATATTTTTTTTTGAATTTTTGATTAATTATTTGCAGTTGATGCCTTTTTGTGATGGGTTTTGTTTTTATATTTTTTTTGAGGCTTGTGGAATGAATATATGCATTAGTCATCTACCTAAATGTTTTTGCAATTGTGTCTGTGGTGCTATTAAGCAACAAGAAGATTATGAGCAAATGCAGAAACTTACAAGGTTCTTAATGGGACCGAATGAGAATTTCACAATGGTTAGGGATCGGATACATGCAACTATCTTTTTTGTGTTAATGGTTATTATGTTGATATTGTGTTGTATATACATTTACGAAGCCTAGTTATTTTATGTACAGGTTGAATTTGGTTTCTGCGGGTGTATTTTTGGTTATATACAGGTTGCATTTGTGTGTGTACAGGTTGAATTTGGTTTCTGCGGGTGTATATTTGGGGAAAGTGAATTATACAGAGCTGACTGGAAGAAAAAAATCTAGTTATTTACGGCGGATTTTTGAAACCGGTGATTGGACGACTCGTCCCCAAAGGGGGACGAGGGTATCAGAGTGGGGTGAAAATGGGACGATTCGTGCTCTAATGGACGACTCGTCTCATAACTAGTTATTTACGGCGGTTCCCTACATCCACCGTATATAAGTGTAATCGACGACTAGTCCCCAAAGGGGGACAAGGGTATCAGAGTGGGTTGAAAATGGGACGATTCGTGCTCTCTTGGACGACTCGTCTCTTATATACGGCGGATCTACACCGCCGTATATAAATTTTCATTATATACGGCGGTTATCTATCGCCGTATAAATCTTCCTCAAATATGCCTGTTATACATACATTGTATTTGTATTTCATTATATACGGCGGTCCATAAGCCGTTGTATTTGTACTCGATTATATATGGCGGTTGTATTTCCGCCGTAAATACTATATACGACGATGCTTTATACGGTGCACTATATACGGCGGATAGTCCGCCGTAAATGATATATACGGCGGCTTGCGTACTATATACGGCGGTTAAAATCCGCCGTATATAGTGTCGTTTCCTGTAGTGCATTCACCTAAAATTGGACAATCTTTAAAATGCATAAATATATAACTAATTTTAGCGGCGTGTTCTAAAACTATCGGTTAAGTGGGGGATAGTAAGAACCAGATAATTGTACGGTAGCCTCTTTAAAAACTTTCAAAATTTTCTTTAAATTATGACAAACATCCCATTGATGAGGCAATATTATAGTTGGATACTCTATTTGTTGAAAAAACTGACACAATAGTTCACAGAAATCATAAGAGTCGGATAACATTTTATAAGTGGAATTCCATCGGTTTGGAACATCTAGGGAAAATCTTTTAGGTGGGATATTATTTGTTTTACAAAATCTAATTCACAATTTTGTTACACTGTGATTTCTCATTAGATGAGCAAGAACTTCCTTAATTGGGGCTACATGTTCCTTTAAAGTTGTTAAACCATCTTGCACACACAAATTTAAAATATAACATATACACCTAACATGAAAAAATTTACCACAAATGGATGGTTGACAAATTTCAATGAGTGATGGTAAACTAGCAGTATTGTTAGCAGCATTATCAAATCCAATTGAAAAAAATTTGTGACCTAATCCATATTCTTGTAAAACTCTAGCAATTTTGTTACAAATATTTTGAGCGTTATGAACAGTATCAAAAGATTTATATGCAATTAATCGTTTTTGTATTTTCCAACTACTATCAATCCAATGACATGTAATTTCTATATATATATAGTTATGAGTTTGCCAATGCTCACTCCATATATCGACACATATTGATAATTTTTGAGGTAAATCTTTAAGCGTATCAATTAAAGTTAATTTCCCTTGTAGATATTGGGCTTTAGTATCACGAGTACTTGTATTTTTATTAATTTCTTTAACCGCGGGATTTAAACAAAATTGTGCCATATTAGACCATAATGTATCATTAGCAAAATTAAAGGGTAGTTCTTTAGCAGCAGTATATTTTGTCATTTCTCTTCTATACATTGCATTATCAAATTTAAATAATTGCGAAGACTTACCTTGTGAGGATTCCGTAAATCCTTGTAGTTGTGTTTGATTTTGGGCATCTCCAGCTTAGCCGGGGTGCTTTGACTCCAAGTGTCTTTTAAATGACCCATAACCACCTCCATGGATCAAGGAAAATGTGGAAGTGCAATAGTTGCAATAAACAGTGTATTTATTAGTACCTTCGATTGGCACTTTTGTAAAGTGCACGGTCATGATGTCGGACCTCCCTGTGGTTCGACCTCCTCGACCTCGACCTCGGATTTGACCACCTCCTCACGCTTCACTTTGGGTTTGAGTGGTTTGAGTGTTACTCCCTTGGGTATGACCACGATCACCCATTGAAAATGTTGTATCTGTTGGGTTTTATGGGTCCATGCGCAGCGAAATTAAGCATATAAAATAACACAAAACCCAAGAGCCTAGGATCCGTTCTATACAATTAACTTGAAAACTATGAGATAGAAATAACCAACCTTGAACGTTTTCCGTTCTTGAGCTATCGAACGATTTAATAATGTGATTTCGAATCACAAACTTCGTTCTTCAGATTGCTTGAACTCTAGGCCTTGATCGATGAACGAGCGAAGACCCTCTTTCGGTATCCACACCTTTGAATGAACCAAGAAAAGCTTCTTGAAGATTGCTAGATCTCTTAAACCTATGAATAATATTGAGAATATATGTTGTGAATTTCTTTTCAGAATTTCGGCTATCTTTTTAGGGTTGACAGATGTTCATATTTATACTACATTAGTATAGAATATGATTCCTAATCAAATTAGGAAAGGATTCTGTAAAACCGCCTCAGGGCCTGTTGTGTAGCACGACCACACGAGGCACATGGCCTAGTTGTGTCGCACGACCAGACAAGGCTGATGAGGAATTTTCTCAATCATTCTTCCTATGGTTTAATCAATTCATTCTAGTTGTGTGTGACCCAATAGGATTATATTATGTTGGCAATGAGCTCGATCATATCGACTCTCATAAGACATAACGGACTCTACCAAGCCATTATGTCTACCCAAATAATATAACATAAGAGTTCACGTTTCCAATGGTACACTTCCATTTCTCCCTTTATCTCACGATGTTATATTGAACACAAGTCAAGGTCCTCGTCAACTTGTCTTTGTTCAATACTTTCTCGATTCCGAGTATAATGATAATTCCAATCACATTGGGGTATGGCCATACACTTTCATCATTATCACTCATCGAGGGGCCCAAGCAAAACATCTCTCTTTCGAGGGACAAATTCCATCTTGACTTATCATCCTTCCCATCATGAATCCGATCATGCCAAAAATAGCCTTTATAAATATCGTGTTAAGATATCGTTTGACTAAAATCAAACATGACTTTCATCATATGTAAGGTCATGATAATCTCAGGTCTAGGGACTAAATGAAGTAACCTTATGAGATTTAATTATGACATTTGACCATGACATAAATCTCATGCGGGTCAAGTCCAGTCACTTGTTCTCTAACATGTACCCATAATTTCAATGTGCATCTCTATGCATATAATCATCATATGATTATCCATTGACAATTATACTAATTATTCTCTTAGTAATTAGGGACGGAGATTATTATAAACAAATATACAAAACATATAATAATCAAATGATAAACATCTCATATAATAATAAATAATGTCAATACATAAGTCTATCAATCATAGGCCTAGGGCATAACACTAACAGTATCAACTTCGTCATCGCTCAATTCAAGCGTTTCATTTGGAATTGTTGTATATTATCCCAAATGGAATCACCGGCGGCGAAAATTGGATGCGAAGTGGTTGCCTTCTTCTTTCCCCTATCGCCACGAGATGAAGACATTTTTTTTTGTGAAAAAAATGGAATTATGTTAAAAAAAAATAGAATTTTGTGAAAAAAATGGAATTATGAAAACTTTGAGACTTTGAGATAATATAGAGATTGAGAGAGAGATTGAGAGAATGAGTTAAGAATGGTGTAAAAAAAAATGAAGGGAGGGGGAGGGTATTTATAGGTTGGAAAATGGAGAGAAAAAGTTAAAAAAAAAACTTTTTTTTTTACATTTTAGTCTCTACAACGGCTAGAAAATCGTTATCTAACGGGAAACTAACAGAAACCGTCGGATCAACCTAATCAACGGCCCAGATCAACTAGCCGTTATTATAGCCGTTATTCTCGTCTGAACCGCCGGTTTCAGTTCACGGTTCCGTTTCACGGTTCATGAACCGACAGTTCACCGATTTTGAAAAATAAAAATCGTAACCGAACCGGATAATCGACGGTTCGGTTCAAAGGCGGTTCACCGGTTGTGGTTTCCCGCCGGTTCGACCGGTCCGGTTTCGGTCCGAACCGACGGTTCAGGACTGTTTGGGCAAGTCTACTCTTATGCCTCTCAATCCCTTCCCTTCTCTGTCACACCTGTATTTGCGTCTTTCTCCTCCTTCCCCTTCCCCCGGACCACACTGCCTTACCCCATGTCGCCTTTCCTCCTCTCTCTCCCCCATACTCACCCCTTTTTTTCATCTTCCCAAACTTCTCAACCCTTGACCCTTAGATAAAAAAAATTGCTTTTTCTCTCTCTTTTCTCGTATACGACCTGTCTCCTACCATCATCACCGGTGTTGCAGACGGAAATTATGGTAGGTGTTGCAGATCAGTTCCCGAGCAGATCTGATTTAGATTTCAAATAAAAATCAAATCTGAAAAATTTGGATGAAATCTACTGATCAATGACGAATCTAGGTTTTTAATTTTGGTTATTTGGTTTTGAAATTTTTGAATATTTTTTTTGTTTTGAATTTTTTGGGTTTTAAACGAATTTAGGATGAAGTTTGGTGGTTGATGACGGGCCGAAGGTGGTTGTGAGAAGGGGCGGAAGGTGATGGTCAGACGATGGTAGTTGGCGATCGTGAGATAGTGACGGGTGTTTGTCGAAAGGTTGTGGTGACCGGTGAGATGGTTTTAACAGATTATTTTTTATTTGCTTAAAAATAAAATTAGTTATTTAATAAATAATTATATTAAGGGGGCGTTTGTTTTTTTGTTTTACCTCTTATTCAGAGGTTTTACCTTGGAATAAGAGGTG
This sequence comes from Adenophora triphylla var. japonica, assembly GCA_022495995.1. NCBI lineage: Eukaryota > Viridiplantae > Streptophyta > Magnoliopsida > Asterales > Campanulaceae > Adenophora > Adenophora triphylla. Next base: position 451,914 of record JAFEMH010001148.1, on the reverse strand, counting down.
GTTTTGCAATTCCACTTTTTTGGTTTTTTTTTTTCAGCCTTAAAGCCTTTGAATTGCCTCTGAATTTTAAGTGGAAAGATTGGTGCTGAATCCCTCTGAAAAGCAATTGTGAGAACTTGGTTTGGGTTATTTTTTTTAAAACCATTTACATCGCATACTGCATTTACGTTTGGTGTTTTTTTTTTTTAACTGTTTTAGAAAATGAATTCAGATAGAAAATCAAACAACTTATCCAATTCAGAATTCAGTTGCTGCCTCTTAAAAATTCAGCCATTTTCAGAGCTGAAATCAGATTTCAGCATTCAGCACTTAAAAAAAACAAAAGCCCCCTAAGTAAAATTGGTTTTGACGAATGGGGTTGGTTTTAGTTAATGGCGGATGGTGTTGGTTTTCTCCAAAACTAGTGTGACACCCGTGCGATGCACGAACCGTTACTAATACTCAAAAGACCAAAATTAAAATAAAACAAACATAAAAGCGAGTTGTTTTTATATAATGTGAAAAACTTTCTTGAATAATATATTGTCAATATAAAATTTAATAATTTGATTTGCATGGATATTTTCACTAATTTTTATATTTTTTCAATCAAATTAATTCCTATTTTATAAAATAATTGTATAATAAGCAAAAATAGTTATGGCAAGTTAAGCAACCATTTAGTATCCCATTATAATTGTATAACTATTATCAATAGGAGTAAATATCTCTATTTAGCCTAATTTTCAAGCTCAACATCAAATGTAAAAGAAAACAATACTATATAAGTAAGGCCAAAAACTTGTAAAAAACGCATTTTTTTTAAGCTTAACAAAAAATGTATTTTTAGAACACGTCGACTCTTCCGCCTCGCTCGCGGCGCTCAACTCCCGTTCATCCCCAAATTCACACACACACACACACACACACACACACACACACACACACACACACACACTCTCAAGCCTACCGGGAAACCAGACTACGTTGTTTGGTAAACCAGCAACGGCCTAATATGCTCCCTTCCAATTAACTCCATGGATTCCGTAGTCTACGCAGCACTCGAGGAGATCTGCTCTCAGGGCGTCAATGGCCTGCTCCTCCGCAATCTCTGGTCTAAGCTCCATTCGCCTCTCTCTTCAAACGGTCTTGATGCCGGCACCGGAGTCAAGGCTGCTTTATGGAACAACCTCCTCAACACCCCTTGTCTTCAATTCGAGTCTCAAGGCGTTTCGTACAACCCCTTATTTCTGCAATTCACATTATGTATGTCTGTTTGCTGTTGTTCTGACCTCCCCGTGCTTGTGGATGGATGGATTCACTCATTTTTTGGTCATTTAATTTGGGGCCTATTATTTTATACATGTGGTGGTTGAAAGGTACACAAAAACTGAATGGCAGTGTATTAGTTTTCAAATGCCAGTGTATGTGTTTTTGAGTGCCAGTGTATGTGTTTTCAAATGCCAGTCCATCTGTTTTTGAATGCCAGTGCTTGTGTTTTTGAGAGTCAGCAAAAATGATTACCAGTGTTTTTGAGTGCCAGTGTATTTGTTTTTGAATGTCAGTGCATGTGTTTTTGAATGTCAGTGCATGTGTTTTTGAGAGCCAGCAAAAATGTTAGTGTAACAAAGTGCCAGTGTTAGTGTAACAGAGTGCCAGTGTGAAGAGTGCCAGTTCATGTATATAAAAGTGCCCGTGTAAAAAGCGTCAGTGCCAGTTTAACAAAGTGCCAGTGCCAGTTTACACTGGCACTTTGTTAAACTGGTACTGACACTTTTTTCACTGGCACTTTGTTACACATGCACTGGCACTTTGTCACACTGGCACTTTGTTTAACTGGCACTGGCACTAACGGGGAAACACAAAACACGTTTTTTCTAAGTGCCAGAAAAAATGCATTTTTTATAAGACCAACTCATAAGGGCAACTCCAACAAGGTATTAGTTAGATAGGGATCAAATTCAAAATTTGATCCCTACTTATCACTATTCATGAGGTATCAAAAATTTCATCTCCAACAATAGGTATCAAATTCATGATATCAAAGTATATTTTTTTATTTGTTAAGTTTATTAATGCAATATTATTAATTATTTTAAACTATGACTATGTTTTAATTAATTATTTTTTAATCAAAAAATATAATAATTATTTTATAAAAAGTTAAATAAATTTAAAATTAATATTAAATTATAAAATATCTAATAAACATTTTAAACTATAACTATGTTTTAATTAATTATTTTGAAGTACCAATTAAAATTAAGACAAATAGTCATTTCATCTTGAAATACAAACAATTAAATTAAAACAAAACATACAACTAAAAAAATATAATAATTATTTTTTTAATCAAAAATTATAATAATTATTTTTTTAATACTTTATAAATACTTGTATGGAATGACTATTTTCTTAAATATTATTGTCACTTTATCATTAAATAAAAAATCAATAAAATTGTAAATTAAATTACATCCTGTATTAATAGTAATCAAATTTGCTAAAAAAACAATAGTTATCAAACTTTAAAACTAAATTATATTCGGTAAATCATGGTCATCACATATTGGTATTGTGTTTTTCATTTATTTTTTATTTTGCTATCTTGTTTGAAGGGCTAAAAAGGGTTTGGACAAGACACAATACGCTCTTGACAATCCCACGTGACCTTGTCCACAAGGATACCAATCCATACTTGCGCGCGTGGAAAGAGTGTGGAAGTATTAGGCAAGGTAGCAAATTTGCTACCTTCCTTAATACTACACCAAAATTTGATACTTCTCATTTTTATTGTTGGAGTTGTTAATACTCCTCAATGGATATCAAAATTTGTATTTGATACCCATTGTTGGAGTTGCCCTAAGTAAGTACATTAATATCATAAATTATCATTTACATGAATTACCTGATTTCTAAGGGATAAAAATTATATATTGGAATTTGAAAAAATGATATAAATTATTATTTTTATTATTTAGCAAAATTTTAAATTGCTAAAAAATAGTTTATTTTTTTTAGTCCACAACAAATAAATGCTAAAATCTATTCTTTAAATCCCAAACTAAAAGCCCAAACATAATTAATTATTAATGTTTTTAATTTAATAATATTACAATTACAATTGCAATACCAATAATGTTAAAATTAAAAATCTTACGCATAATTTCCACACTTCAAGCCTAAAAATCCTAAATAAATCATATATTACCTGAATAAATCAAATGTAAAAGAAAACAATACTATACAAGTACATTAATATCATAAATTATCATTTACATGAATTACCTGATTTCTAAGGGATAAAATCATATATTGGAAATTTTTTAAAATGATAGAAATTATTGTTTTTATTATTTAACAAAATTTTAAATTGCTAAAGAATAGTTTTTTTTAGTCCACAACAAATAAATGCTAAAATCTATTATTTAAATCCCAAACTAAAAGCCCAAACATGATTAATTATTAATATTTTTAATTTAATAATATTACAATTACAATCGCAATAAAAATAATGTTAAAATTGAAAATCTTACGCATAATTTCCACACTTCAAGCCTACAAATCCTAAATAAATTGAAACATTTAAAGGTTGACAAACCCAACTTCAACTCAAAATAATTTTCACATAGCATAATTATTTCATTCAATCATTAAATAGTTAAATTTATATTAAAATATTACTGCACAATAAAATAAATATGATTAAGTAAATAAATTTGAGAAATTTTCATTTAAATTTAATAGTGATAAAAATCAAAATGAGAAATTTTCATTTAAATATAATGATGATCAAACTCGATATGATAAATTTTATTTCACAACAAAATAAATAATTATTTAAGTAAATAAATAAGTCATTATTCAAGTAAGTAAATAAATATAAGAAAGTTAATATTAAAAATATAACTGATCGAAATCGAAACAAATACAAAAGAAAATAGAGATGTTTGTATACATTGTAAAATAATTCTTTGAAAACTATATTGTCAATAAAAATATCAGATTGAATGTCACTAAAATAAATCTAGTGTTACATCCATGTGGTACACGGAGAGTTATTGATGCTTAAAAATACGAAAATTAAATAAAATGATTGCAACTCTATACTCCCCCCGTCCCAATAAAAGCTTCACCAATTTCCTAAAAGGGCATTCCGTTAGAAGCTTCACCTTTTCTAAAATGGCAAAGAATCTTTACTATTCCACCCACTCATTCTCTCTCCTATTTCACTATTACACTCACAACACTTTTCAAATTTACTATTTCCTCCACTCATTTTCTCTCTTATTTTACTATTACACTCACAACATTTTCTCCACTCTTAATTTACGTGTCGGGCCAAAATGGTGAAGCAATTATCGGGACGGATGGAGTATATGCTGATATGTTAATATAAAAGATAAAAGTATAAATTGTTAACTTCACATCTCTCCCCCTCCCATACCCCTACCACCTATCACAAATTCATCTATCTCCCTAAAATTTGCAAATGTCTCTTTTATCTCACTTATTTATTAGTGAAAAATTATATCCACATTTTGTTAACACTTCTTTTTTATCAAACGACAAATCATTTGAATTCACAATAATATAATAGACAGCACTCCACAAACGTAGAAAACTCAACTTAAACATCAATAGTAGTTCTATCTTTTAACTTACAACAAAGATTATTCCAATAAATTAAAGGAAAAAAACATCTCCTACTAAACTTTATCTTCTTTATATATGTACAGAGTAATCTTATTTCACCCATAAAATATTTCATATCTCTTCCCCACTTAATCAATTATACATACATAATTAGCTTAATCATTTGAAAAAAAAATATGTTATGTATAAATCTAATAGTGACATAATTAAATAAATAAATAAATATATTTTTATTTTAAATGATTGAAATTCTATATACGTAGAGATATTTAATTTGAAGTCTATATATGTATGTCACAATTTAATAAAAACATCATTTCATCAATGTAACAACCAAATAAGAAAATTTGTAAACAAAAAAATAAATATCATTTCCCGATATTCGTCTTTATAAATACATAATTTTTTGAGACGGGTAGAAAAATAGACAAATTTATTACTACTTTATTTACTATGATTCAAAGATTTTTTTTTTTAAATTACATAACTTGTTTGATGTATCGAACTAAAATAAATCCAATAACCATAATACTCCTTCCAACTCATCATCCTATACCCCATCACTTTTATTTTATTTTATATTCTTTATTTTTATAATTAGTAAAATTATTATTATTATCATTATCATTTATAATTAAAAAAAATACTTCACACGTAATTAATTTTCATTAAAAAGATATTGAAAAATTAAAAAGGATAATTAAGAAATCTATATTTAAAAAAGAGGATTTTTTTCTGTGTCTAAATCAAATGAAAATAGTATATATTTATAGAGATTTTTTTTAATGAATTTTGGTGTAAAGAAATTTTAAAAATAAAAATAATTTAATATAAAATAATTGAGGTAAAAAAAAACGAATAAAAAATAAAAATCTGAAATAAAATCGGCTAATCAGAGATCGCCATTTGTCACAATTAAGAAAAAATAAGAAAATAAAAAATCGTCTGCGTACACGCGTCTCTGTTGGCGCGTGGACATCACGCGCCAATTTCTTGCCCACTCAGAGCCTGCCACGTCGAATTTTCTTAATATATCTTAAATTATGCCACACAGTGAAATTACTAAAATGCCCTTGTCTTTTGGGGGGAAAACCTTGGCTTTCCTCTTATTATATATAGATAGATATAGAATATCATATATAACTGAGCGAACTAAGCGAAAATAGTTATGGCAAGTAAAGCAACCATTTAGTACCCCATTGTAATTGTATGGCTATTATCAATAGGAGTAGCTATCTCCATTTAGCATAATTTTCAAGCCCAACATCAAATGTAAAAGAAAACAATACTATATAAGTACAAATATTGAAAGAATAAAAATAAGAGGAAAAAAATTAGAAAATTAGAAATAAATAGGTCATATTTATTTACATTAACTCATCATGAACATAATTATGATATTTATTTTCAATTTAACTTATTTAATTTTGAGTAGAGAAATCAAAATCCTAAAAATACTAACAATTGTGTCAAATGAAAAAAAAAAATCTCCAAACCCTCCACTCCCTCATCAAACCCAACCCACTTCTTCGTCTCACTCTTTTAAAATACTAATTTATGCTATCTATATTTCTTAAAATATTTACATGCACTTCAATAAAAAATTTAAAAATGATGGCCATCTTTCCCGATATTCGTCTTTATAAATACACAATTTTTTGAGACGGATAGAAAAACCGAAAAATTTATTAATACTTTATTTACTATGCTTCAAATATTTTTTTAAATAAAATAAATAAATTGTTTGATTTATCGAACTAAAATGTAGTCAATAACCATATTACCACTTCCAACTCATCATCCTATACCCCACAACTTTTATTTTATTTTATATTATTTATTTTTATGATTAGTAAAATTATTATTATTATTATCATTTATAATTAAAAAAAAATACTTCACACTTTATTAATTTTAACTAAAAAGATATTGAAAAATTAAAAAAGAAAATGAACAAAGTATAATTAAGAAATTTATATTTAAAAAAGAGGGTTTTTTTCTGTATCCAAATCAAATGAAAATAGTCTCTATTTATAGAGATTTTTTTTTAATGAATTTTGGTGTGAATTTTTTTTTTTTAAAAAATTATTTTATTATAAAATAATTAAGGTCAAAGAAATTGGATTAAAAAAAATCTGAAAACCTACCGGCCAATGAATGGGTGACACGTGCCTTTTCAATTATTTTCATTTATTTTCAATTCTGCCATTGATGAAAATGACCAAATTGCCCTTTAATGAGCGGGCGACACTTGTCCAAAAGGGTAAAAAAAAAAACAAAATCTTCCTGGTTCACGCGCCTTGTCGATGCGTGTTATACACGCGCCAGATTCCAACGACCACCAGCTGCCACGTGTTCTGTCAGCCACATTTTCTTCAATTTTGCCACACAGTGAAATGACTAAAATGCTCTTGGCTTTTTGGGGGGAAACCATGACTTTCCTCCTTTTATATATAGATAGATTATAACTGATTAATTAATATTTTATGCAATATAAATACAAAAATTATAATTCTTAATTAGTTGTTTCATCATGCCTAGTAGAATATCGACGGGTTATTATTTATGTCAATATATGATAACAATTTTTTGGATTTATGCCAAACTTAAAAAAATGTAATAGTTATTAATATTTTTAATAAAAAAATAATAATAATGAATATCTTAATATTATTACTCATTCCGTCTAAATAGATATTCAATTATTTTCGACAATATTCAACAAATGTCCATTTTCAGTGTCATTTAATAGACTTTCTACAAATATAATTTGGTATTCAACATTTTCAAATCTTAAACACTTTGTCTTACTTCTTGTTATGTTATTTGTTTGAGTCGGTCTGCTGAGAAACGCGTTTCTCCGTCGCGTGTGGAGAAACGGGGCTATGTTTGTCGCACGACATACTTAGCCAGTTTCTGGATATCCTTTTCAAAGCTTCTGGATATCCAGAAGCTTGAATATGGATATCCAGAAGCTTTGGAAAGGATATCCAGAAACCAAATATTTTTCCGGATATTTTTCCAAAGCTTCGGATATCCGAAGCTTGAATATGGATATCCGTAAGCTTTGGAAAGGATATCCGAAAAATATTTGGTTTCTCGGATATCCTTTCCAAAGCTTCTGGATATCCATATTCAAGCTTCTGGATATCCAGAAGCTTTGGAAAGGATATCCAGTTGTTGTGGCTAAGTATGTCGCGCGACAAACTAAGCCCCGTTTCTCCATACGCGACGGAGAAACGCGTTTCTCCCCAGATTTTGTGTATTTGTTTTCTCTCCTTTGTCGATAGTCGTTGTCTTCTCTAATTTATCGAGATTTTTTGTCTTTTCTTCGTGTTGAGAGCATTTGTATTTTATTTGCATTCATTGTTGAAATACTTGCGATGCTTGTTTGGGCATCCCACCTAAAAGCATTATTTTGTCATGTCATCAACGTCAATTTTTTTCTCTTTGAAGGTTTTCTAAAAGCCAGTTTTAGTTTGTGTCCAAGTGTAACTTAGAAAAGCGTTAGGCGTCACAAGTTATTGTTCGTAAGGGATTTGATTGGAAATTTAATTTAGGATTAGACATTTTTAATCAGGATATATTATGCTATTATATTGTAGCAGAGACAGATTGTTGGCGATTGTTCGTCTTTATAAAAATATTTATCTTTGTGACGAGTATTTGACTATTGTGAAGCACCATTTTTTTAAAAAAATTATTAACCATTATTAATGCAATTAGTGTTTTGTTTGCTTAAAAAAATAATATTCATATGTCAAACTTATGTTCTAATTTACATGTCATAATATGATGAGTATTAAAATAAATTGGTGTGATAAAAGTAGATATCCTAAATCTGGAGAATCTTTCTTAAATTAATAAAAAAAATAAAAATTGAGAATTATAGGTGGATAACTTAAAAATAATGCCAAAAACTTGTAAAAAATGCGTTTTTTTTTAAAGCTTAGAAAAAAACGTGTTTGCGTTGTACCCCTACGCCAACAAGCCGCCGACCTCCTTCAATACCTCGCAATAACACTACATCGCTTTTCGCATCCACCAGCCACCTTCACCCTCATCTTCAAGCAGTGAAAAAGAGACCACAGAAGGAACTCTATTTAAGTTTCTCCAATTTCGGCCAGATTTGTTTCAAATTCGGCGAGCCCCATTATTTTCGATCGTCAACTCCATAAATCCCGGTGGATTGAGTTTAGATTCCGGCCACACAAGTCTTCAATGGAGGTCTTCAAACCAGCAAAAACCCCAATTTCAAACAAGACCGGCGTCCGGTGGCACTGCTTCAACGTCGATGGAGACCCACCACCAGTTTCCTCTCCCCAAATGACCGTGATGAGTTGAATTTTGGAAATTGGAATTTCTGGAGGATGGAGACCCATCTCTTTCTCTCTCTAAAATCAATTTTGTCTGTGAACAGAGCCGAACAAATCATTTGGGATTTTGAGTGCCAGCCTACCTGATTTTGAATGCCAGTGTAGGTTATTTTGAATACCAGTCCATGTTTTTTTGAATGCCAGTTCATGTTTTTTTGAATATCAGCAAAAATAATTATCAGTGTTTTTGAGTGCCAGTGTATGCATTTTTGAGTGCCAGTGTATGTGTTTTCAAATGCCAGTCCATGTATTTTTGAATGCCAGTGCTTGTGTTTTTGAGAGCCAACAAAAATGATTACCAGTTTTTTTGAGTGCCAGTGTATGTGTTTTTGAGTGCCAGTGTATGTGTATTTGAATGCCAGTCCATGTGTTTTTGAATGCCAGTGCTTGTGTTTTGAGAGCCAGTTCATGTATATAAAAGTGCCCGTGTAAAAACTGGCACTTTATTAAATTGGTACTGACACTTTTTTCACTGGCATTTTGTGACACATGCACTGGCACTTTATCACACTGGCAATTTGTTAAATAGGCACTGGCATAAACGGGGAAACCCAAAACACGTTTTTCCTAAGTGACAGGAAAAACGCGTTTTTCATAAGACCAACTCAAAAATAATATATATGCCTCGTATTTAATATAGTAGTTGACTTATTATTAACTTTTTAACAACTTATTAATTCTTAAGAAATATACTTTACTTATTTATGTATTATTTGTATCATAATAAAATTGACCATGACTAATTTTTTATTTTATTTTAAAAATGACATATACTTTGAATTTGAATCATATTAAAAATAAAAATGAAACATTTATGATTTCATAATTTCATTATAAGATAGAGGGAGTATAAAAAATAGTTAAATGTTTGACTTCACAAGTTATTTCTTTTGAAATTACACTAAAATATTAACCTTATTTAAATTATAAATATCTGAACGGTATATTTGAATGCCAGTCCATGTATAATCCTACTCCAACAAGGATTGTGGGAAATTATAATCCAACTAGGATTATAATCCTCCTATCACAGAACTTCCTATCCAATGATGGACTCTATATCCTACACCTATAAATACAAGTCATAATTCACATAATTCTGGTAACACATCTTTTAACTCTCAACTTTTGTCAAGTGATTTGCTCTTTATATCACACGAATACTTACTCTCACGCCAGAGGGTCTTCGCTGGTGAAGCCCGACATAGTTTACATGCTTGTTCATCTTTTTCAGGCTATTCAAACATACATGATACAACATGCTGTTGGTTTGGGCTGATCCGAACGTTTTTGACATCATCAGTTTGGTTCCATTACCGGTAAGCGATCGTATTATCCGTTGAATAGCTTAAAAATTTCTGCTCCGTTCTCCTAATCCTAATGGAAGAAAGACACACTGCTAGCATCACTCCTGATCTGGATAACCCTCTTATGGAGTAGACTCATGGTAATAATAGGACTGTTATTACTCTTGCCAATGGGGAACTGCCGCCTCCTCCAACCTTAAACAATGGGTTGCCCCCACTAGGAATGAATCTGCGTTCTAGTGGAGAGTCAATAATCGAGGTGATGCTGCACCCCTCCCCACCCCGCGTCGTAGACGACGAGGAAGACCCGCCGGTAGTCGACGGGGAGGAAGGCCGCCTGTGGAGGCACAAGGACATCTCCTCTCCAAATTGATCGCGTAACTCTCTTACATCGCTAGATGGACACTCTGCAACGCATTTATGAAACACAAAATGCCTTGCTACAGTTGGATCCTAAGCACTCCCTGACTATATTCATAAAACCTACGAAGACTGGAAATTCCCTTGGGGGAGAATGTCGTTTTGATAGGCGTGGTAGTCGGGGGAATAGATAAAATCTTCCTCCTGGCCAAAATCCCCCTCATCACGATATGGCTGGTAGATCCAAGCAAAACCTCCACCAAGATGTCCCTCCTCGTCATAAGGCTCCTGGACATGGAAACATACGAAACAATGAAGATTTGAGAAATCAAATGAACAATCAAAGGGAGCAGGAGGTTAATTTAGCTGACTTAAGAGCTAGGCTCAGTCAAGCTAGGCAAAAAAACCTCCTCATCATAACCCCTCTCCTCGGCATAGAAGCCCTGCTCAACCTATGAGCCTTCCTCGGCACAAAGGTTGTCCTCATCGCATGACTCCTCCTCATCTAGAGTTGGCTCACAGGAGGGACAGAACCCCTCCTCGTCATTACAAGCCAGTGAATGGCAGATCACCATCTGGACACATAGATAATCACCAGCAACACAAGGAACAAATCTGTGTAAATGGGCACAGAGAAAAAGAAAGGACCCACCGTAGTTCTCACTTTAGCTCAGCGATCGATGCAAGGGATATTTTCCTCTTAAAAAAGAGAATAGATAAAATGGAAATGGGGAGGAAGGAAGTGGATGATGATGATACCAGTGCCACTCATCCTTTCTCTCAGCAGATTAATGATCTACCTCCCATTCCGTCTCTCAAAATCCCCAGTTTTGAAAAATATGTGGGAAAAACAGACGCACAAGACCATGTGCAAAGTTTTAAATCTACTATAGCCCTCATCACCAAGGCAGATGATATTCTCTCGCAAGGCTTTTGCGAGTACCTTTTTGCAATGTACTCGTCCCGGTTCCGTGATCAAAAGAAGTGGAAGCATCGATACCGGAAAATCATGAGGAGGAGGTTTTGGACCACTTTGCAGCAAAGCAGGAAGAGAAAGAAAAGACTGACAGACCTTGCTAACATTGACCAAGGAAAAAATGAAAACACTCTAAGTCATTACAATCGGTTCAGAGCCATAGCTGACCAGGTAGAGGAAAGCCTAACCGACCGGGAGGTGATTGTCTGCTTCAGCTCCGGTCTAAGATCTAGACAGTTGATCTACAAACTCTCTGCCATAGAGCCTAAGTCAAAATCTGATTTGTACAATGTGGCTTATGCCATAGCCATGACAGAGGAGAAAAGTAAGAAGAGGTCTGAAAAATTGGGAACTGATGCAGCTGGCACCAACCAGACTTCCAACGGAAGCAACTACAAGGGAAAGAATAGGACTCGGGCTACTGAAAAAGTCGAGGTCTTCACCCCATTCACTAAACCTATCACGGAGATCATGCAATTGCTGAACCTACCAAATCCCCGACCACTCAGCGATAGGTCTAAATATGTTCAGAACAATTCCAAGTACTACGCCTTCTACAAGGACCATGGACACGAAATGGAGAATTGCATCTCCCTCAAAATAATGATCCAGAGATGGGTAGATGAAGAGAAACTTGATCGATATGTTATGCGAAAGGATAACAAGTGACGAAGAGAGGATGATGATGATAAAGATGATGAAAAGGAAGACAGGTCTCCTAGGGCTAAACTCCATGCTATAAGAGAGGAGACTGTTTCCAACAAAAAACTGAAAGACTAGATACATGAGCTAAGTAAGGTCTATCACATCCCTGCCTGGATCCATAAAGAGGAGAAAGTCATCATCTTCTCCCCTAATGAGTTAGTTTGAAGTCGTGCAGCTCGTGAACAACCTTTGGTAATCAAAGGGAGGATTGATAACTGAGAATTCGAGAGACTCCTTATAGACTCGGGGGGCCTGCAGGAATATTCTATACTACTCTACTTTTTAGAATATGAACCTGAAAGATAGCATGCTCGAGCCATACTCTGGAAGACTAGAAGGCTTCACCAACCATAAAGTCAGCGCCATGGGGACGATTGATCTACTACTGGAAGTTGGGGAGCATCCATTCCGAGCAGAGGTCACAGTAACATTCGTGGTCATGGACCTGGCAAGCGACTACCATGCCATCCTAGGCATTCCAAGTCAAGGCAAACTCGGGTTGATCGCCTCCCTCCCCCACCAGCTAGTTAAGTTTCTCACTAGTGTGGGAATCGGATGTGTGAGAGCTACCCCTAAAGACTTCTTAGAACAAGTGATGAGAACCAGAAAAACTGCCAGGAAAGTGGAAATAGACACGCCAGAGGAGAATCTGAAAATCTCTAAGTCTCTAAAGACTACCATCACCAGTTCTAGACTTCATCTGATTTTCGAAGCTGAAGATAAGGAACACATGATTCTGGACATTCAAGAAAATTACAGTGAAAACATAGTTCTGTCTGTCCCGGATATAGCCCTTTATCTCGTCAGCAGTCAGAACTGGGGGGCCAACCCTGACTTGAGACAAGGAGAGCTGCAGGATGTAGATGAACCGGTGGAAATGGAGTACCTAGACCTAGATGGCGATGAAGGTAGAAGACTTATAGAAATAATCATTGAAATATTGCAATTTCGGGACAGTCCAGAAATGGAACCCGTGGACGAATTGGAAGAAATCAAACTCAACCCCGTCTATCCCGAGCAAAAAATACAAATCGGGGGGCACAAAGTGTAAATTCATACAAGTCTCAAATACGACATAGGAAATGGGCTTCTCTGCCTATATTCGTTGTACCTACTCGTCATTTCTCACTATGTCGACATAGAAATAAAAGAGCGAATAATATGACTAAAACAAAGTTCAGATAGATGCTGACCAAGGCACTCATATATGCCGATGAAGGCATCCAGGAGAGGCCGACCAAGTGCCTCCTCGATCAACATCAAGACAAGGGGAATGACTTCCTTACCCTTGCTCTCCTCTTACTCGGCATTCACACATATCGATCAACATCCTATGCTGAGGAGCAGGCCTACTAGGCATACGTACAAAAAGTTTATATAATCCTACTCCAACAAGGATTGTGGGAAATTATAATCCAACTAGGATTATAATCCTCCTATCACAGAACTTCCTATCCAATGATGGACTCTATATCCTACACCTATAAATACAAGTCATAATTCACATAATTCTGGTAACACATCTTTTAACTCTCAACTTTTGTCAAGTGATTTGCTCTTTATATCACACGAATACTTACTCTCACGCCAGAGGGTCTTCGCTGGTGAAGCCCGACATAGTTTACATGCTTGTTCATCTTTTTCAGGCTATTCAAACATACATGATACAACATGCTGTTGGTTTGGGCTGATCCGAACGTTTTTGACATCATCAGTTTGGTTCCATTACCGGTAAGCGATCGTATTATCCGTTGAATAGCTTAAAAATTTCTGCTCCGTTCTCCTAATCCTAATGGAAGAAAGACACACTGCTAGCATCACTCCTGATCTGGATAACCCTCTTATGGAGTAGACTCATGGTAATAATAGGACTGTTATTACTCTTGCCAATGGGGAACTGCCGCCTCCTCCAACCTTAAACAATGGGTTGCCCCCACTAGGAATGAATCTGCGTTCTAGTGGAGAGTCAATAATCGAGGTGATGCTGCACCCCTCCCCCCCACCCCCGCGTCGTAGACGACGAGGAAGACCTGCTGGTAGTCAGACGGGGAGGAAGGCCGCCCAGGGAGGCACAAGGACATCTCCTCTCCAAATTGATCGCAGAACTCTCTTACATCGCTAGATGGACACTCTGCAACGCATTTATGAAACACAAAATGCCTTGCTACAGTTGGATCCTAAGCACTCCCTGACTATATTCATAAAACCTACGAAGACTGGAAATTCCCTTGGGGGAGAATGTCGTTTTGATAGGCGTGGTAGTCGGGGGAATAGATAAAATCTTCCTCCTGGCCAAAATCCCCCTCATCACGATATGGCTGGTAGATCCAAGCAAAACCTCCACCAAGATGTCCCTCCTCGTCATAAGGCTCCTGGACATGGAAACATACGAAACAATGAAGATTTGAGAAATCAAATGAACAATCAAAGGGAGCAGGAGGTTAATTTAGCTGACTTAAGAGCTAGGCTCAGTCAAGCTAGGCAAAAAAACCTCCTCATCATAACCCCTCTCCTCGGCATAGAAGCCCTGCTCAACCTATGAGCCTTCCTCGGCACAAAGGTTGTCCTCATCGCATGACTCCTCCTCATCTAGAGTTGGCTCACAGGAGGGACAGAACCCCTCCTCGTCATTACAAGCCAGTGAATGGCAGATCACCATCTGGACACATAGATAATCACCAGCAACACAAGGAACAAATCTGTGTAAATGGGCACAGAGAAAAAGAAAGGACCCACCGTAGTTCTCACTTTAGCTCAGCGATCGATGCAAGGGATATTTTCCTCTTAAAAAAGAGAATAGATAAAATGGAAATGGGGAGGAAGGAAGTGGATGATGATGATACCAGTGCCACTCATCCTTTCTCTCAGCAGATTAATGATCTACCTCCCATTCCGTCTCTCAAAATCCCCAGTTTTGAAAAATATGTGGGAAAAACAGACGCACAAGACCATGTGCAAAGTTTTAAATCTACTATAGCCCTCATCACCAAGGCAGATGATATTCTCTGCAAGGCTTTTGCGAGTACCTTTTTCAGAACAGCCCTGTCCTGGTTCCGTGATCAAAAGAAGGGAAGCATTGACAGCTGGAAAATCATGAGGAGGAGGTTTTTGGACCACTTTGCAGCAGCAGGGAAGAGAAAGAAAAGACTGACAGACCTTGCTAACATTGACCAAGGAAAAAATGAAAACACTCTAAGTCATTACAATCGGTTCAGAGCCATAGCTGACCAGGTAGAGGAAAGCCTAACCGACCGGGAGGTGATTGTCTGCTTCAGCTCCGGTCTAAGATCTAGACAGTTGATCTACAAACTCTCTGCCATAGAGCCTAAGTCAAAATCTGATTTGTACAATGTGGCTTATGCCATAGCCATGTCAGAGGAGAAAAGTAAGAAGAGGTCTGAAAAATTGGGAACTGATGCAGCTCGCACCAACCAGACTTCCAACGGTAGCAACTATAAGGGAAAGAATAGGACTCGGGCTACTGAAAAAGCCGAGGTCTTCACCCCACTCACTAAACCTATCACGGAGATTATGCAATTGCTGAACCTACCAGATCCCCAACCACTCAGCGATAGGTCTAAACATGGCCGGAACAATTCCAAGTAATGTGCCTTCTACAAGGACAATGGACACGACACGGAGAATTGCATCTCCCTCAAAAAATGATCCAGAGATGGGTAGATGAAGGGAAACTTGATCGATATGTTATGCGAAAGGATAACAAGTGACGAAGAGAGGATGATGATGATAAAGATGATGAAAAGGAAGACAGGTCTCCTAGGGCTAAACTCCATGCTATAAGAGAGGAGACTGTTTCCAACAAAAAACTGAAAGACTAGATACATGAGCTAAGTAAGGTCTATCACATCCCTGCCTGGATCCATAAAGAGGAGAAAGTCATCATCTTCTCCCCTAATGAGTTAGTTTGAAGTCGTGCAGCTCGTGAACAACCTTTGGTAATCAAAGGGAGGATTGATAACTGAGAATTCGAGAGACTCCTTATAGACTCGGGGGGCCTGCAGGAATATTCTATACTACTCTACTTTTTAGAATATGAACCTGAAAGATAGCATGCTCGAGCCATACTCTGGAAGACTAGAAGGCTTCACCAACCATAAAGTCAGCGCCATGGGGACGATTGATCTACTACTGGAAGTTGGGGAGCATCCATTCCGAGCAGAGGTCACAGTAACATTCGTGGTCATGGACCTGGCAAGCGACTACCATGCCATCCTAGGCATTCCAAGTCAAGGCAAACTCGGGTTGATCGCCTCCCTCCCCCACCAGCTAGTTAAGTTTCTCACTAGTGTGGGAATCGGATGTGTGAGAGCTACCCCTAAAGACTTCTTAGAACAAGTGATGAGAACCAGAAAAACTGCCAGGAAAGTGGAAATAGACACGCCAGAGGAGAATCTGAAAATCTCTAAGTCTCTAAAGACTACCATCACCAGTTCTAGACTTTATCTGATTTTCGAAGCTGAAGATAAGGAACACATGATTCTGGACATTCAAGAAAATTACAGTGAAAACATAGTTCTGTCTGTCCCGGATATAGCCCCTTATCTCGTCAGCGGTCAGAACTGGGGGGCCAACCCTGACTTGAGACAAGGAGAGCTGCAGGATGTAGATGAACCGGTGGAAATGGAGTACCTAGACCTAGATGGCGATGAAGGTAGAAGACTTATAGAAATAATCATTGAAATATTGCAATTTCGGGACAGTCCAGAAATGGAACCCGTGGACGAATTGGAAGAAATCAAACTCAACCCCGTCTATCCCGAGCAAAAAATACAAATCGGGGGGCCAACTCTCCCCAAAATAAAGGGAGGAAATCGTCACCCTTCTAAAAAATAACCTAGATGTCTTTGCCTTTAAGGTCGAGGATATGAGAGGAATCAAGGAAGAAGTGGTTGTCCACAAGCTGGAAGTCGACCCGTCTGCTAAATCTATCAAGCAGACAAGGAGAATTTTTGCAAATGATAAAAAAGACACAATCAAGGAGGAAGTGTAAAAATTGCCGAGTTCGGGAATTATCAGGGAAGCAACTTATCCCGTTTTGTTGGCCAATGTTGTGATGGTCAAGAAGCAAAACAGGAAGTGGCGAATGTGTGTAGATTTCATAGATCTCAATAAAGCCTGCCCGAAAGACATTTATCCTCTCCCCAGAATTGACAATTTGGTAGACTCTATCGCTGGAAATAGAACCCTCAGCTTCTTAGATGCCTATTCCGGTTATCACCAGATAAAAATGGCCGAGGAAGACATTGGAAAGACAGCCTTCCAGGCAGCTGAAGGAATCTATTGCTATACCATGATGCCCTTTGTGCTAAAAAATGCAGGGGCAACCTACCAGTGCATGGTCAGTAAAGTATTTGGGGAACAGATAGGCCATAACATGGAAGCCTACATCAATGACATGGTCATCAAGACTAGGAATGGCACTTGGAGGAAACTTTTGACAACCTACGAGCTAACAACATGAAATTGAATCCAAGTAAATGTGTGTTCGGGGTGACGGTCGGAAAGTTCTTAGACTTTATGGTATCACAAGGGGATCGAGGCAAACCCGAAAAAAATCAAAGCTTTGATTGACAGAAGGAGGCCGTGACCATGGCATGCTACACAAAACAAAAGAAAATTGATCAAAAATATTACAAGTACAAATATGATGAGGAAGAAAAAAGGGAAAAATCGAGAAAGGCTTACCTCGATGTAAGTACCCAAATCTGGTTCGTAAAAGTATATTAATTCACACTTTCTAGATTAACGAGATTTTTCTGGACTGTCCGGATCATTCAAAATTAAAGTGTATTAAAAATTCGTTAGAACACGCTGAAATATTACTTTTCAAAAATACGCGATTTCTGGGGCTGTTTCGACATTTATTCGGACAGTTAATTAACAAAACTGTCATAATCCGGACAAGAGACGAAACAATGCCAATTTTTTGGTTAACTTGTCTCAAAAGTCAAACCAAAGGTCAAATCAAGGTCAAAATCACGTCAGAATGTAAAATGACCAAAATGCCCTAAAGTTGAAGGACAGGCCGACCGGCCTATTTTGCATGTTTACCAGCCTATAAATAGCAGCCTCAGATTTCATTTTCACCCCAACATTTTTCACCCCATTTTCAGTTCAGCCCCCAAAAATTTACAGCCTTCAACCCAGAATTTTCCGGAAAGAGAGAAATTGCCTTGGTTTGCGTGAAAATCCCATTTTTCCCAAATAAAACCCTAATTCAAACATTCTCATATCCGACTCACAATCCCTAAGAAGATAGAGCCAAAACCAAACATTGGTAAACTCTCCTTCTAACCCTAAATTTCCATCTTTTACTTACTTGTCATTTTATTTATGTCATTTCCTTAAAATGTAAACATTATAGATATCTGTTCCAAGTCCGGAAATGATCCCTTCTCTATTAATTTTCTTCTAAGTAATTTAGAGTTAAAAGTGGGGAGATCCTGATTTGTTGATTGTCATTTTTATCTTATTTAAAATGTCATTTACCTTCCAAATCTTTTGATTTGTTGATCATTTAAATAACGTCTTTTACCTTCCAAATCGTTTGATTTGTTGATCATTAATAACGTCTTTTACCTTCCAAATCGTTTTATTTGTTGATCGTCATTAAATAACGTCTTTTACCTTCCAAATCGTTTGATTTGTTGATCGTCATTTAAATAACGTCTTTTACCTTCCAAATCATTTGATTTGTTGATCATCATTTAAATAATGTCATTTACCTTCCAAATCGTTTGATTTGTTGATCGTCATTTAAATATCGCATTTACTTTAAATGTTCAAGTCAAGAAATTGACTTGTCGATCGTCATTTCATTGCTGTCAATTAAATATAAATATCTTTATTTTAAAAGTATTTATTATTGTCATTTTATTAAAAGGGTAATCTTATAATGCCCAATTTAAATTTCCTCTAAACTCACCTCCGGACCTAACATTCTCTTTTCAGTCTTTTTCAAAGTTTTGGCTTAAAATAAAAATGGCATGACAACTCTTTTTTTCTTAGAAATTCAACCGTTCCTGCTTTTCGCGATTTCAAACAAATCCGACGCGTTCAGGGCCATTTCGGATCGGGGGTAATTTCAGTTGGCGACTCCGCTGGGGAATAAAACATGTTTTCTTAAAACTGCTTTTGTTTTTAAAACATTTTCTGAGTCAAACTTTCGTTTACCCTTTATATATCTTTTTTGTGCGTGTGTGTTTTCTTCATATTTTGTAATTACTTGCTTTTCTTTCCAAAAAAGAAATTTTAAACAGCTTCGATTTTCAAAACATTGGACTGCTTTAAAAAAATGTGTTATTTTTTGCATTCTTTCAAAATCATAAAATGCTTTGTGCATATCTGTTCATAAGTTGGATTTTGTGCATAATTTGAACTGCTCATAAATTCTTTAAAACACATTTTTAAAATCTCTGTTTTACTCAGAAAAAGAATTTAGTGACCGCACACTACGCGCACTGCTACGATGTACACTTGCACACTACAACCCTTAACCCGGGGTGACAGTTCAACTGCAACTTGAAGGCCTTCATTATGCCTCTCTCGTGCGCACGGGGTCATCCCAAACAGCATATCCTCGCCCATGTTTCCATGCACTCTTTGTGACACACTTTGTCCGAGACCTTGGTTGGTTTTTGGCTTAGTTCGTGTCATAAAGCCTACGTGTATATTCTTACACCGATCTTCCTCACAAGTCAAAACTTAAAAGTTGAGATCAAAGGTCATTTCTTGACCCATAGTCTTAGCTTTTGGCTTTGACTTTGACGCAGAACCGTGTTAAAAGTATACCCGAAGGTTCAATGTGACGCACCATACCAGTCACAACCTAGCCAATGCTAAGAGCTAAGGCCCCTCGCGAAGATGAGGCGGAAATCAGGGCTTGGGGTGCATGCAATTCTATGATTATCTCATGGATATTTAATTCCATTGAGAAATCCATACATCCAAGTGTGGCCTACATGGACACGACGAAGCACTTATGGGATGATCTGAAAGAGAAATTTTTCGTAGAAAACAGACCACATATTCATGAGCTTAAGACAGCGATAGCCTCTATATGGCAACAAGGTATGTCTGTGATGTCGTATTAAATGAAGCTCAAGGAAATGTGAGAAGAATTTGGTAGTTACTCTAAAGTTTCAAACTTCACTTGTGGTGCAGTGAATGAGATTTTGAAGGAACGAGAGGAAGAGAAGGTTCATCAATTTTTGATGGGCTTGGAGGATGCAGTATTTGGTACTGTTCGATCCTAAATACTACGAATGGAGACTATACACTATACACTATACCATATACCCTATACCCTATATACTATACCCTATACCCTATACCCTATACCCTATATCCTATACCCTATACCCTATACCATATACCCTATTCACTATACCATATACACTATACACTATACACTATACACTATACACTATACCATATACCCTATACCCTATACACTATACCCTATACCCTATATACTATACCCTATACCCTATACCCTATACCCTATACACTATACCCTATACCCTATACACTATACCCTATACCCTATACACTATACACTATACCCTATACCCTATACACTATACACTATATCCTATATCCTATACACTATACCCTATAACCTATACACTATACACTATACACTATACACTGTACACTATACACTATACCCTATACAATATGCACTATACACTATACCATATACCATATACCATATACCCTATACCCTATACACTATACCCTATAACCTATACCCTATACTCTATACCCTATACACTATACCCTATACAATATACACTATACACTATACTCTATATCCTATACCCTATACCCTATACACTATACCCTATACCCTATACACTCTAGGGTTTAGGATTTTGGGTTTAGGGGTTAGGGTTTAGGGTTTAAGGTTTAGGGTTTAGGGGTTAGGGGTTAGGGTTTAGGGTTTAGGGTTTAGGATTTTGAGTTTAGGGGTTAGGGGGTTAGGGGTTAGGGTTTAGGGTTTAGGGTTCAGAGGTTAGGGTTTAGGGGTTAGGGTTTAGGGGTTAGGGTTTAGGGTTTAGGGGTTAGGGGTTAGGGTTTAGGGTTTAGGGGTTAGGGATTAAGGTTTAGGGGTTAGGGTTTAGGGTTTAGGGTTTAGAGGTTAGGTTTTAGGGGTTATGGTTTAGGGTTTAGGGGTTAGGGGTTAGGGTTTAGGGGTTAGGGTTTAGGGTTTAGGGGTTAGGGTTTAGGGTTTAGGGGTTAGGGGTTAGGGTTTAGGGGTTAGGGGTTAGGGTTTAATTAGGGGTTAGGGTTTAGGGGTTAGTGGTTATTAGGGGTTAGGGTTTAGGGGTTAGGGGTTAGAGTTTAGGGGTTAGGGTTTATTAGGGGTTAGGGTTTAGGGGTTAGGGGTTAGGGTTTAGGGGTTAGGGGTTAAGGGTTAGGGTTCAGGGGTTAGGGTTTAGGGTTTAGGGGTTAGGGTTTAAGGGTTAGGGGTTAGGGTTTAGGGGTTAGGGGTTATTAGGGGTTAGGGGTTAGGGTTTAGGGGTTAGGGTTTAAGGTTAGGATTTAGGGTTTAGGGGTTAGGGTTTAACGTTTCCAGTTAGTTTTCTAACGTTTTCAGTTAGTTTTTTGAAATTCCAGTCAATTTTCTAACGTTTCAGGTAAATATTTTAATGTTTTTCAATTGGTTATTTTGTTAATTAGTTCTAAAAATAATCAATCAGCGACGGAATATTCCGTCGCTGATAAATTAAAAAAAAATTAATTTATCAGCGGCGGAAATATTCCGTCGGTGTTTAATTTAAAAAAAAACATTTAATTTCACCGACGGAATATTTCCGCCGCTGATAAATTAAAAAAATTAATTATTCATCGGCGGAAATATTCCGTCGGTGTAATATTTCAAAAAAAAAATTATTTTCACCGTCAGAATATTTCCGACGCTGATAAATTAATTTTTTTTAATTTATCAGCGGTGGAAATATTCCGTCGGTGTAATATTTCAAAAAAAAAAAAAAATATTTTCACCGGCGGAAAACTTCCGCCGCTGATAAATAAAAAAAAAAAAAAAAATATATTTTTACCGACGGAATAATTCTGTCGCTGATAAAGACGTAGCAGCGGAATATTCCGTCGGTAAATCAAGCGTCAAAATAGTGGCGGTAATTAAACGAATATTCGAGGAATATTCGTTTTAGCGACGGAATTTAGCGGCGAAATTAAATTCCGTCGCTAAATTTGACGCCAAAATAATTCCGCCGCTAAAGCTTAATTTTCGTCGCTATTTAGCGACGGAATCAATCCGTCACTGGTGATTTCGTCGCTAAAACACCTGTTTCTGGTAGTGAATGTTTGGGGCAAGCAACTAACCAATGAGAAGCTATGCTCCAATTGCAATAATCCTGGACATGAGGTCTCTGAATGTTTTGAATTAGTTGGGTACCCTCATTGGTACAAAGGAACGAAGGAGAGCGTGGTCGTTGAAAACAAGAGAATGGACGAGGCCGCGTACAAAACACTTAGGTTTCACTCAATAAGCAGGGCTTGATTATGATGAGACCTTTAGTCCCATTGTCAAACCTTCCACCATCCGCACTGTTCTTAGTGTGGCTCATTCTAAACACCGGGATATCAAGCAGCTTGATGTTCGCGATGCCTTCCTTAACATCATTCTTCGTGAGGAGGTTTATATGAAGCACCCCCCGGGTTTGTTGCTTCGTCTTCTCCTGATCACGTGTGTAATCTCCATAAGACATTGTACAAATTGAAGCAATCCCCTAGTTCCCGGTTCCAGCGTCTATATGACTTTGTCATTCGACATGGATTTTTTTACAGTCGCTCGAATTCTTCCTTGTTTATTCAGAATACATCTGAAGCTGCTGTTATTCTTTTGGTTTACGTTGATGATATAATTATTACCGGCTCTTCTTCTGTCACAATCTCATTAGTTATTGATGCAATTTGTGCCACTTTTGACATTCGTCGCCTGGGTGATTTGAGTTTCTTCCTGGAACTTGAAGTAACTCGTGATAATGATACACTCCGTCTTTGCGGGGCCTCCTGGTGATGCCCTCCCCGATCTCGCCCATTGCTAGGTTCAATATGACGCATTGCAAGCCAACCCCGATGCCCACACTTCCTCACACGGCTTTCTTCCTTTGATGGCGACCCATTGTCAGATCCCACTACTTACAGGAGCCTTGTTGTTGGGCTGCAATATCTTACCTTAACGCGGCAACTTAGGGCTTGAGACAGCAAAGTCATCGAAATTCTACAGTATGGTACTCTTGCACGAGACAACCTCGCTGACTAGCAACAGATTCTGCACAAACCTGATTTGGTCCCAACTTGTCAAACACAAGTTCATTCCTACAGTTCACCCATCTCAAATATAAATCCATACAAATGTCCCTACACATCCATATACCATATACTCATACATAAACTCCCCACCAAAATGACCAACTGGCCATTTACACGAACAGACGTGGGCACCACCACATAAGTCTAGTTGAACAACTAAAATCTGAAAAAATCTATTTGAAATCTTTATGTGCTAGCTGGTGAAAAAATCATTAGGGTCTATCCGAGACCAGCATGCATATATTCTTGCATTACAGGAGCCGACAGAACCTCCACCTCAACAGACAACTTCAAAGTCTGTGACGACAGCAAACTTCAAGTCCGTGACCTCGACAACATCAACAAAGTCTGTGACGGCAGCAAACTTCAAGTCCGTGACCTAGACAACATCAACAAAGTCTGTGACGGCAGCAAACTACAAGTCCGTGACCTCGGCAACACCAGCAATGTCTGTAACGGAAGCAAACTTCACGTCCGTGACCTCGGCAACACCAAAGAAAGTCTCGCGACGGCAAAAAACATCAAGTCCGTGACCTCGACAACCACAACAAAGATCGTGACCAAGATCAACAAAGTCTCGTGATGACAAAGAACGACAAATAAGTCCGTGACCTCGGCAAAATGGCAACCTCAGCTACGTCATTAAGCTCGGGCGGCGCACTTCAACAACTTCATCAACAAACCAGGTATCATCGAAATTGGGTCAAGTCTTTAATTCCTCACAATGATTTTACCTTTTCGAAAAAAATAAAAAAATCCCTCTTCGATTTTCAAAAATGATTTTCAAAATATCTAAAATAGCATTTTTAGTGTTTTGGGGTCGAAGTACGTTTTGGTCTGATTCTCCGATAGAAATACGTAGGCAGCCGTGCAACACGACCATCCCTTTGTTCAGAATGATGTCTTTTCTATCGACGACATGACTTCTTCCATAAGTCTTGTCGCCGAGGGGCTCTGTAGACACCCCATTCTGAATCAATAATTACATGATTACACTACTCTTCGTCTCTCTTTTGTGTTTTGATGAAAGCATATTAGTTTCGGCATGTTTCGTTAAGTTTTTAACTAACCTCGTTAGTTTTGGACCTAACTGACTAACGGAATAACTGAAGAGGACAAAATGGTCATTTGACTAGTTGTCTCGCGGGACATACGTGTCTCGCGCGAGACAACCCCTTCCGTTGCACGTGCGTAATCACTTTCCTTCTCCATTTCAACCTCTTTTCTTGATAAATATCATCTAATCCGGGTCTCTACTGACTAGAGGGTTCTGGAAGCTTCCTTGGGAGGAGTCCCAATCCACTTGAGTCTCCTAATCTTGGTGACCAAGTCATTCATCCACCTCTTAAACCCTATAAATACTTGACGACTTTCAGTATTTCAGAGGTCCCCGATCCCCGATCGAAAACACACATTACACACAATTTGTTGGTTTCTTTCCACGAAAGACTTCTTCAAATCACTCACAAACAACTCCTAAATTCGTCCATCAACCTTGTTGATTGACTAACACCAAGGCTCAAGCTTAGAATCAAGGCGAAGCTCTGCCCAAATCATTTCTCGACCGAGAAGACACCTTAGAACCACGTTCTAAATCAAATACTCCCTAAACACAAGGTAAACCCCTTTTACTTTATTCTTCTTAATCCCTCTAATTTCTTTTAGATTAGTGCAATCCCATCAAAAGGATTAGCCTAGAGTCCCTTCAATCCATGGAGGTGATCTCGAAGCATTCAATCCGACATTCCTAATCAAGAAATTGATTAGGGTTTTCTTGTTCTTTTATTTAATTAGTAATTGAAAAGATTGATAATACTCAATTGACAAGACCGATCTCTCGGATTGGGTGGAATGGGTGCTCCTCGACCTTCCCATTCCATAACTTAACCCCGAACCCAAATATTTTCAAAAAGGTTTTTCTTATTGTTTTCCTAAATAAATAATAAGTGGCGACTCGTTATTCAATAAAAATATCAACTCTACGGTTTGACGACTCTATTGGGGACATAATTAAGAGGGTTAGACTTGCATTACAATTGAGTATTATCAATCTTTTTATTTTTTCGCAAAAAATTGATTTTTTCTGGATTTTTTCGGATTTTTCGCATCTCGTTTTCGTCAAAAAAATAAATAAATATCCGATTTGCTTGTCCAGACAAGATTATCCCGCGCGAGACAATGTGACGGCAGAAGAGGCAGAATCAAACTTGGTTTGTTTGTTGACTTCAATTTCCAGGTTGACCTCAAACAGCGTAAATAAATGCATTTGTTGACTTTTCTTAAAGTTGACTATACAAAAAAAGGGGAAAGCCTGGGCAGTTGAATTTCTTTAAAGATTGACCATATTTACAAAAAACAAAAAAAAAAAAAAAAAAAACAAAAAAACAAAAACTTAGGGGGCGTTTTTTTTTTTATTTTAAGCCTTATTTGCCTCTTAACACTTATTCATTAAGAGGATTAGAGAAATACGTGTGTTTGTTTTTTTTTTTTTTTTTTTTTTGAAATAAGGCTTGTTAGGCTCTTAAAGTCCTCTTAATTTTAAGTGGTCAAAATAAATTATTATTTCTATTTTGCTTGTATTAACTTTATTTTGCACGGTAGAATAATTATTAATTACTTGAACTATAACTATATGCTGCGATTGATTTTTTAATTTAAAGTCCTATCCATGGAGAGGATGAGTTGTAATTGTAATTTAATTAATTAATTTATTTATCTCTCTCTCCTTTAAGTGGAACTACGATAGCCTCGAGTCTTCATAAATTGGGAGAAACGTAGGCAACCACTTGGTGCGGCCATTATTTGTTTTTCTTCAATTTTCAAAAAAAAAACTTTCTATTTTTACTCTATCACCTAGAGTTGACTCTCACAGACGCGCACTCATATTATATCTGTCATTGCACTAAATACCCTGATTAACCCGGGACCCACACTAAGGACGGATGACGGTAACCACCTAGTTGCCGGTCTCTCCGAAGTTGGATCATCCACTCCGCGTATTCAATCCACCTATATTGTCATATCGCGGGGAGCCTAGCCTTTCAGCCCTGCATCGCCACATATCGTGTAGATTGACTTTTTAAGACACTCCATGATCAATCAGTTTGATCTTGGAGTCTTTGTAATCCCTTGTCAAGATCTTGTTTTGTGCAATAAACCATGAAAAAGAAATCAATAAATTGTCGCTTCGGAATTGTCCCTTCGGAAATGTCCCTATAATTGTCCCATCGAATTTGCCCCTAAAAAGAGAAGAATTTCTCATCAAATTTATTGCACAAAACTTGATGTTACTTGGGATGACTTCGACCCCTAGGTTCTTAGGTTTGGATTTCGAATGTTAGAAACCCCCAAAACGGATTTTCCGTCCGACCAAAATTAAGATTAAAATCAGAAAAATGTGACTTCCCGTGGTGTAGTCTCGCGCAAGACTACTTGTCCCCTGCGAGACAAGTGTTCGGTCTATTCGTGTTTTGGCCAAAACCTTCAAGCCTTCATTCACCCTATTCAGCCGACTTGTTGGGACTTAATCATGGTTTAACACGGTTGCTACACACCTAGGTTCTTAACCAAAGCTCGACACGATGTCTGCTTCTCCTTCTGTCACCGAGGCCGAAATCAACGAAGCTAAGGCCCAACTCATCCAAGCCCTGCTTAAGATGGATGAACAAAGTAAGAAAATTGATGAGCAAAATGCCCAAATGGCCGCCCTCATGCAAGAGCTCCATAATATGAAAGTTAAGAAAGGAAAAAACAAAAGCAGAAAGAGGAATCCTCCTCCGATGAAGAGGAATCCTACACCAAAAAGAGTAGGAAAACTAAAAAGTCAAGCAAGAAAGAGGAAGAATCTGATTCATCCTCCTCCGATGATGAGGGACATATATCCAAGGGTACTAGAACAGAGAAAGAAGGCAGTGGTGAAACTACTAAACTTGGTACCATGTTACTAAGAACTACCTTGAGAAGAAACTTGCAAACCTTGACACTTCAAAAGGGTCATTCGTTCCATTTGATCCCGATGCTCTTCAACAATCCATCACTATGTTTCCTCGCAAGTACAAGACACCCAACATTGCTAAGTTTAATGGCACTACTTGTCCTCGAGCTCATGTTGAAACCTACACTTGGGCTATACTTCCAATGGGCGTTGATAACACCATCTTGGCCCAATGCTTTCCTCAAACTTTGGAGGGTGCTGCAATGGATTGGTACAAGTCTCTTCCTATGATTACAAGACTTGACTGGTCATCTGCATGTTTAGTCTTCCAAAGGCAGTTTGAAGACAACTCCACTTACCGCCCTACTAGGAGGGATCTTGAACAAACCAAGCAACATGCAAATGAGTCTTTTGCCGAATTTGCTAGAAGATGGAGACTCAAACTTACCGAAATTGTCGAAAGACCTACTCTCAAAGAACAAATCCACATCTTCCTCCAATGCCTCCATGATGAATTTCAAGAGAAGCTCGCCGGTAATTACTTTCCTAGTTTCAATGAACTCCATGAGTCCGGGATTAGGATTGATGACTTCCTAAAAATTAGAAATAAGGAAAGCACTTTCCGCTTCAACAAACCTAACACAAGTAAGGATGCTTCAGTGAACGCTATTGCATTCAACCGCTCCAACACCGGCAAGTATTCTGCTATTCCTCCTCCCAAAAAGAAAAAGAGGCACGATGACAAAATTGAAGGAATCTCTCAAGAGGAACTCTTCGATGTGCTTGTCAAGAATGAAAATATCAAATCAAGGGAAGGTGGTACTCCTAAGGATATGGGTCCTAATCACACTCACCACTTATTCTGCAAGTATCACAACTTCACCGGCCACGACACCAACACTTGCCACCACTTGAAGGACATCATCCAAGACCTCTTTGACAATGGAGAGTTAGAACGTCCCAACGTCATCACAAATCCTCTCCCTCATCATACATGAAGAAGATGAAGCTCCGAGAAGAAATCTACACTTACCACTTTGGGGCTACAACTATCCTCTCTCTTTCTCCTTTGATAGAAGTAGATTAGGTTTTAAATTTCAAAGTATAAACTCGAAGAGTCATTCTGTCTTTCTAGTACTTCTCACCTCCTCTAGTTTGTGTCATCTAAACTATCGAGTCTGTTACAATTTCTCCGATTAATCAAAGATATTTTCTTTTCCTAAACACATTCCCTAAGTTTGTCATACCTCATAAGTATCATTTAATTCATGCAAAATAATGGACCCTCTATTACCTAAATCATCGCAAAAAATAGAGACTTCTAAGCGAGTTTAAGAAGAAAGTTATCCTTAGAAAGCTCAAGGGCTAAACATTACCCCTACTGAAAGTCAAAAGTCAACAAACGAAGAAAGCCAAAGGTGCTGCTGTCAACCCTCATTCCAAGAAGAGTGGGGCTACTCAATTCAAAGCTTTGAGAGTACAAAAAAAAAAACTCTCTCAAGCTTTCATCGTCCCCACAACAAAGGTGAAAATTCAAATGCATGAAGGACTCTCCCACAAAGAAGAGGAGTCAAGTGATACCAACAAAAGAAATGAAGATTACTCAATATTCTCTTACATCAAGTGAAGAAGACTTTCAGTATCAAGAAAAATGTTTACCCTTAAGTCATAATGATTGGCTTCCTTCTCAAACTTATTTAGAAATTTCTAGATGATGCACGGTTCATTAAAAGGTAGAATAACTTTTCTAGATCTTTGAGCCAAGTAGCATCTCTTGTTGAGTCTAGAGGCTTCATGTTAGCCATTCTCATACACACTCTTGAAATTCAAGCATCAAAACTGGGACTTTCTAACCTTTCCTCCCCCAGTCAATCTCTACTTAAACTCTCAAGAGTAATCAAATCTGCATTAGGAGCTTTCCTCTTGGCTTCTCATTCTCATCATTAGAGAATGCACTTTTCCAAAGAGTCACTGCTTGGATCACCTTTCAATGAATAGAGTTCTTCTCTCCTCAACTAACTTGAGATCTCATATCTCTCTCCTCAATAAGATCATCTCCTCTGAGTTCTCTTCGAGTTAACATACTATTTTCAAAAAAAAAGAGAAAAAAAAAGATGCAAAAGAGATGCCCGCTAGATTGAAAACCCGAAAGGGCGGTCTAGGCAAAAACCAGGGTGCGTCACTAAGAAAAAAAAATCAAGGACAAAGGGAGAGTATTCTTCAACCTTATTCATCGAACATCATTCGATCTTCTTCAAATCAAATCAACAAGGAGAGCCTTCTTTGATCATCCTCAAATCAAGAGAGCAGACTCACAAGCGTGTTCACAAAGTCATCTACCACTTGCAAGCAACTTGGGGCTTAAGACAGCAAAGGGCCTTGGACATAAAGTCATTACGACAGTCGACAGATTTGTAGTCGTTTGCCTCCTAGAGACACGACTCAAGGGAGAAATAAGAATGAAGATTCGCAACATACCTAGATGTATTCACACAAGGTTACTCATCGAAATTCTACAGTACGGTACTCTTGCACAAGACAGCCTCGCTGACTAGAAACAGATTCCGCATAAACCTGATTTGGTCCCAACTTGTCAAACACAAGTTCATTACTACTACAGTTCACCCATCTCAAATATAAATCCATACAAATGTACCTACACATCCATATACCATATACTCATACATAAACTCCCCACCAAAATGACCAACCGGCCATTTACACGAACAGACGTGGGCACCACCACATAAGTCCAGTTGAACAACTAAAATCTGAAAAATCTATTTGAAATCTTTATGTGCTAGCAGGTGCAATAATCATTAGGGTCCATCCGAGACCAGCATGCATATTTCCTTGCATTATAGGAGCTGACAGAACCTCCACCTCAACCGACAACTTCAAAGTCTGTGATGACAACAAACTTCAAGTCCGTGACCTCGGCAACATCAACAAAGTTTGTGACGGCAGAAAACTTCAAGTCCGTGACCTCAGCAACATCAACAAAGTCTGTGATGACAGAAAACTACAAATCCGTGACCTCGGCGGACAATGCCCAAGAAAGTCCGCGGACGGCAAGCAACTTCAAGTCCGTGACCTCGGCAACACCACAAGAAAGTCTCGCGGACGGCAACAACTTCAAGTTCGTGACCTCGGCAACCACAACAAAGTCTGTGACCTCAGCATCAACAAAGTCAGTTACGGCAGCAACGACAACAAAGTCCGTGACCTCGGCAAAAATGGCAACCTCAGCTATGTCAGTAACCTCGGGCGGCGCACTTCAACAACTTCATCAACAAACCAGGTATCATCGGAATTGGGTCAAGTCTTTGATTCCTCAGTATGATTTTACCTTTTCAAAAAAAAAAATCCCTCTTCGATTTTCAAAAATGATTTTCAAAATATCTAAAATAGCCTTCTTAGTGTTTTGGAGTCGAACTACATTTTGGTCTGATTCTCCGATAGAGATACGTAGGCAGCCGTGCGACACGACCATCCCTTTGTTCAGAATGATGTCTTTTCTATCGACGACATGACTTCTTCCATAAGTCTTGTCACCAAGGGGCTCTGTAGACACCCCATTCTGAACCAATAATTACATGATTACACTACTCTTTGTCTCTCTTTT
Source organism: Adenophora triphylla var. japonica (assembly GCA_022495995.1). Lineage (NCBI taxonomy): Eukaryota > Viridiplantae > Streptophyta > Magnoliopsida > Asterales > Campanulaceae > Adenophora > Adenophora triphylla. The sequence continues at coordinate 420,632 of JAFEMH010001148.1, read as the reverse complement.
GTGTTTTGATGAAAGCATATTAGTTTCGGCATGTTTCGTCAAGTTTTTAACTAAACTCGTTAGTTTTGGACCTAACTGACTAACGAAATAACTGAAGAGGACAAAATGGTCATTTGACTAGTTGTCCCGTGTGGGACATACATGTCTCGCACGAGACAACCCTTCTGCAGAATGTGCAGAATCACTTTCCTTCTCCGTTTCAACCTCTTTTCTTGATAAATATCATCTAATCCGGGTCTCTACTGACTAGAGGGTTCTGGAAGTTTCCTTGGGAGGAGTCCCAATCCACTTGAGTCTCCTAATCTTGGTGATCAAGTAATTCATCCACCTCTTAAACCCCTATAAATACTTGATGACTTTCAGTATTTCAGAGGTGCCCGATCCCCGATCGAAAACACACAACACGCACAATTTGTTGGTTTCTTTCCACGAAAGACTCCTTCAAATCACTCACAAATAACTCCTAAATTCGTCCATCAGCCTTGTTGATTGACGAACACTAAGGCTCAAGCCTAGAATCAAGGCGAAGCTCTGCCCAAATCATTTCTCGACCGAGAAGACACCTTAGAACCACGTTCTAAATCAAATACTCCCTAAACACAAGGTAAACTCCTTTTAATTTCTTCTTCTTAATCCCTCTAATTGCTTTTAGAGTAGTGCAATCCCATCAAAAGGATTAGCCTAGAGTCCCTTCAATCCATGGAGGTGATCTCGAAGCATACAATCCGACATTCCTAATCAAGAAATTGATTAGGGTTTTCTTGTTCTTTTATTTAATTAGTAATTGAAAAGATTGATAATACTCAATTGGCAAGACCGATCTTCGAATTGGGTGGAATGGGTGCTCCTCGACCTTCCCATTCCATAACTTAACCCCCGAACCCAAATATTTTCAAAAAGGTTTTTCTTATTGTTTTCCTAAATAAATAATAAGTGGCGACTCTATTATTCAATAAAAATATCAACGCTACAACTCCATATGGCTTGTAACCCGGTATTTCATGCTCGCACTCGGCACATTGAGATTGATTATCACTTTATCCGTGAGTTAGTCACTCATTTTCTAAAGTTACATTATGTTCCCACTGATGATCAACTTGCCGATATTCATGAAAGGCATGTCCAAACCTCGGTTCCATGCACTTTCTGTCAAGCTGAGACTTCCATACGAGCGTCTTGCTTGAGGGGGAGGGTATAAGACCAGGTTTGTGTATATCACCATAATTTAGGATAGGAACGTATATTATCTTTGTAAATGTTTGGTTTCATTATATTAGGTAAGTCTAGATTAATATGTATCTTGGTTCAATAATAACTCTAGGGTTTTCTTTTGTAAATATGTATTGTAAACACAGTATGATAATATCATCCGAGTAATCATTTTCTTATGCGCTTCCCTTCCTTTTATATTTAAATTTAAATTTAAATCTAACATGAAACTCATGCTCTCGGTACATCTTTTACATTTCCAATTTCTTATAAAACTTGTGTTAGTGTAAGTGGGAAGAGTGAGAGTGAAAAAGGACAGACATTCTTTAGATTGGTGGTAATGGTGTTTTTTCATAGCATGAAACTTATGTTAGTGGGAAGACTGCCATTTTCTAGCTTGGTGATGATTGTTTTTGTTGATAGTGAAACTATCTTAGGTTGTGTTCGATAACATCAAGCACTTAATGCTTGTTGATGAATGACAATTTTAGAAAATTTGAGGCTTTGTAAGACGTTTTGTAAACAATCTATTGTCAATCTTCATGCTTAGTGACTCTTATTAAACAAGTGAGAATATTGATGCTTGTTGGTTAAGAGAAATATGGGATGATTGTTTCAATTCAAATCAAAGGTTCACCCTAGGTTTGAAGTAGTTGCACAAAAGAAAACCATTCAACAACAAGCATTAAGTGTTTGTTGGTGCTTGTTGCTATCAAACACAATCTTAGTCTAAATGGGAATAGTGGAAGTTAAAAGGGACGACCATTTTTCTTCTTGTGCTTGTTGTGTATCATGTATGTACTTGATAGTCCTATTGTTGTCTATATTGGTGTATAGTAATCCCCGAATCCGGGGTCAACTCAGTTCCTATTGGCCGGCAATCTCTGCCTTTAACTTTTAAATCTACCGACTACACTTCCTCCGTACCACTCGACTTAGGATTTTCTCTCCCGACATGGGGATTACGAAATACTATTATAGCAAGAGGAGAGATAATGAGTGGAGGAGGTATTGTAAGTATGAAAAGTAAAATAAGAGAATAAATGAGTGAGAGAAATTGTAAGGGGTTTGTTGTTGTGAGTATGACAAGTGGGTCCCATTAAATATAAATATAATATAAACTTGTCATTTTGGGATGTCCTAAATTAAATGGGATGCCCAAAATTGTAAATTGTCCTAAGTCGGATGGGACGGAGGGAGTATTTCTATAGGTCAATTTCATCCAAATTCTGCCTTTATGAATTTCAACCGCCAAGTTTGCCTGTGTCAGAGATTGATTGTATCCAAAATCCCATCTCAGTCTTGCATTTAATTCTTTCTTAGCTATATGCTCTAAAAAAGAAAAGTTAGATGCCAAAAATATACCAGCTATATGCTTTAAAACGGTCAAATAGTTTGACACATAATATTTTTTATATATGATAATTTATTTATTTTTAGAAATAAGACTATTTGTTTCAGATGAACAAAAAGAAATCAAGTGAGAAGAAATTAGTCTCCATGAGTTGCAATAAACAAACTATGTTACAAACAAATTTCAAATTGTAAATGTCATGTTTTGAAATCGACTTCAATTATATATAAAGAATTTTCATTAGTTAGTTATTGTGCTAGCATATGAGAAAAACTATAAAAATATTATGTAACTATAGTAATGATGAGTACATATCAATGATGACTTTATTTTACTATACAATTATTGAGATTATTCAAATAATTTTGTTGAGTGTTGAGTTCGAGTTTTGATTAGCTTAGATGTATGTGATTATCATTATCAAACAAATTTAAGACTTATAATTTAGCAACTTAATGATTTCAGTTTTATATTTTTAGCTCTACATTTTCAAAGCTTAATATTTAGTTTTACCAAATAGTGGCTTAAAAAAAACTTAAAAGGTAAAAGTTGGTCATTTCGAAAATAATTTTGTCACAAATTGCTCTAACACAATTTTTTTTTTTAAAAAAATATGTATAAAGGGAAACAAGTAGAGGTATTTCTCTAAGGTCTCTCACGAGCTCTCTATTTCTTTAAAAAGAGAGACGTTCTTAAATAACCTAGTCAGATCCATACAGGAAACAATATTCCTTAACATAACTATACCAAAACCCTAACAATCACACTCTCTCCCTCAATCCCTCATTCACGCCCAATTGGAAGCTTCCTCCATTTCTCTTTCCAATACTCCTACCATTTGCAAATTATAGATACTATGAATTCATCACGAAAAGATTCATCAGAAGCAACCGACGTAATCCTCCCCGTCACTAAACAAATTAACATCAACAAACTTACTTCACTTGCCCAACGTCAAATTTGCCATTATGAGGAGATATATCTCCACAGTGGCCGACTATTGATAATTCTAGGTCTGCCGTTGCAAGACTCGGTGGTTGACCATTAACGGAACCTCTAGGTCACTCAAGGATGAGATAGAGAAATGTATCAAGGTCTTTGATGGTGGTGGTGTATTTTCTTCTCAAGTCAACACCGACTCTTTTAGTGTATTCATACCTTGTTACTCAAAATTTTGTGTGTTGGGAATGTAATGGGTGGAGGGAAAATGAAACCAAAGCATTCGACCAATTTCTTGACAACGTCAATAATACAAGAAGTAATAGTCGGAGATTAAATTTAGCTAATATTTTGATTCGCTTTAGTTCTTAAAGAAATCAAAGAGGTTCTTTATGGTCGGATTGTTTTTTTTTTGGTTTGTAATCTTTTTATTTTTGTAAAATAAACTCTTATAATTTATTTAATAAAGTCAAAATAAATTATGAGAGTTCAACTCTCAATTTAGCTCAAAAGTTCATTATTAGCTTGTTTGACTTTTTTATGATTTCAATAAGTGAAAGGAATGAAGACAACTAGAACACGAAAGGACATGGAGGGAGAAGAAAGCTCTTGGATTGACTTTCTAAGAGTTGAAATGCATCATGATTGTTAGAGTTTTTTTTGTTGCTATTATTTGCTTTTGATAAACAAAATAAATTTATTAATTGTGTATAATAATTGATATTTCAATTTTCTCTTACGTTTTTTTAATGAGTAGGTCTGCTGAGAAACGCGTTTCTCCATAACTATGGAAAAACGTGTTTTTAATAGCCAGAAGTTATACGTTTGATAACCAGAAAAAAATTTCTGGATATCAGTCTCAAAGGGTTCTGGATATCCAGAAGCTTTGGAACGGATATCCAGAAGCCTTTGGGCGGATATCCAGAAAAAATAGATTTGAAGCCAAATCCAAGGCCAAGACCAGAAATTGCTTATTGAAGGTTTCTGGATATTCAAAAACCTTCAAATGTATATCCAGAAACCATCAAATGAATATCCAGAAACATTTTGAAAGTTTCTGGATATTCATTTTGAAGGTTTCTGGATATCCAGAAACCTTCGAATGTATATCCAGAAACCATCAAATGAATATCCAGAAACATTTTGAAAGTTTCTGGATATTCATTTTGAAGGTTTCTGGATATCACTTTCATAAGCTTCTGGATATCCAGAAGCCTTGGCCTGCATTGTCGCACGACAAGTCGGGCCCCGTTTCTCCATAAGTTACGGAGAAACGCGTTTCTCCCCAGATTTTGTGTTTTTTTAATTAATGGTTTTCGGTTGAAAATTTGAGTTTGATAATTGAACTATAATTAATAAAAGTGAGTCTTGATTATTATTGATGCTGCAGGAATTGTGCTTATCAGTAATCCTCCACGTGGCAGGACCAATCACCTGGCTTCTTGACCTGAAATCAGAACCCACGACTAGCCGGATGTGTCTCCGGCGAAGACGCTCGGGCGTGAGAGTAAGATAACGGTGTATATAGCTCAAAATGTATTGAATAATGAATTCAAATAACAAAATGGCAGTTACCTTTCACCGTTGGTAGTGATGATGTATTTATAGGGGATGACCATTGTATTTTTGGTGGTGCTACATGAGCTCCGAGATTTTAGGGACAGTTACAAGTAATGTGAACGTGTCCTATAACGGTCCCTGACTTGTAGGGATGTGGTTATGAGAATTGTTCAACTAAATACGCCGGCAAGTGTCAGGTCGTCACTTGTTGCTTAGGTCGAGGTCGCCATTTGAGGAATGGTCGACCTGACTGACGGGTAGAGTATGGATCGTACCCGTATTACAGCTTGGATAGTGAGGTCGGACTAAGTTAGGTCGGGACCTGTAAGGTCGGACCGTAGACTTAGTCGACTGATACTTGAGATGGGCTTTGGGCCTTGCTTTGATTGGTCCAGGTTCATTGAGAATGTGGGAGTCAAGGCTGTATGTGATTGGGCTTTACCCGCTTGGGCCAACTTGACACTTTTGGTATGTTCAGTGGCCCCCAACTTTCGAGTTGACTTCGTCGACTTAGAAGTTAAGAAGATCTTTGATGAGAATTACTTTACGCGCAGGTCGTTGCTAATTTTTAAAGTAGGTCGACAGTGATGATGTGGCGCAATCCTGGACGTTGTCGATGAACGGTCAGATCGGAATGAGCGCCGTTTTCCTGTCATCATTGCCATTCTGACGCTTGGTAGTCTTTCTCGAAAACCGCTTCGAATTTTAATTTTGGGAAATCAATTTTGAATTTCTTTTTCCTTTCCAAATTTAGGAAAATATAAATACTCAGAATTCCCCTCAGATTCGAATTCTTACCGTCTTCAAACTCTGAGAATCTCCGGCGAAAATAGCGAAGAAGCAGTTGAGTTAAATTGGGCCTCCGTCTTCTGCAACAGCTTCCTATTTCCACAATTACGAAGGTACTTCTCTCCTATTCTTCCTTTAGGGCTTTAATTTATGTTCTGTCTTTACTTCCGCCATGGCTAGGACCTTTAGTAGCGAACCAGGGGCATGGTATGGTTACTGCACTGTTAACCGTAGGGTGTATAAGAACGTGAACGATGAGTGGAGAGTGATGTCCTTGGATGAATGTGCCTCTATTTTGACCAGGTGGGAGTTGAATTTCGGTGAAATAGGTTTGCCCATTGTAGAAGACACTGAAAACCTAGTAGTCGATGATTCGAATATCGTCACTTTTCATCTATTTCACGAACTGCTCGACCATATTACCTTGTTTTATGTTAGAGATGTCCACAAGCCCTCCTTCCTTAGGAACAGAATAGGTTTTCCAGGGGAGTCTAGGTCGCCCTTAGGTAGGTCGACTGAATGTGATCATAGGATTGACTCCCCTGCTTCCTCTTTTGTTTGTACAGATATGACGACTCGAGGTGGAGCTACAGCTTCAACTTCCTCAAGTTCCCGAATAGTGGATGCGTTTGTCTCCTCCGTCGTACCGGGGAAGAATGAAAGGGGTTATGTTCCCCAAGGGCCATTGCGTGGCAATAAGAACTTGCCCTCTAGGTACAGCTTGATCTGGGACTTCTGTGAGGTGAGTAAGGAGGATTATAGGGTGACCATTTATACTCAGAAGGAGTTTATGAGATTGTTTAGGTCATCATTCACTAAGGACTCCACTAGGGTGGCTTTCTTCTATGGTCAATTCGTAGCCGGTCTCAGGTTGCCTCTTGATCCCTTTATAAATGAGTTTTTAGAATGTGCAAATGCCCTTCCCCTTCAGCTCGGAGCCAATACTTGTAGGGTCCTTGTATGCTTTGCTATGGTGTGTAGATTCTTGGGGTATGAACCTTGCATAAGAGTGTTCAAAGAATTTTTCTGTATTAAGTATAGAGGGGATGACCTGAGCATCAGCACCCCTTCTAAGCCCAAGTCTCCCAAACTTTTTACCAACCTTCCCAGCAAGCACAGTGGATGGAACTCTCATGTAGTGGTGGTAGAGAGCAGATTAGGATGGGAATTCCCATTGCCCAACGATGAAACAGAAACCATTGATGAGAGGGACTATTGGGAGCCGTCCTGGCATCTTAACTTGTATAAGACTTTGTGTCGATTAGTTGAGAGAAGGCCCATCAGCTGGGAGAGTCTGCTCACCACCAAGTATAATTTCATCCAGGCTGGGATGATGTCTGGAGATGGAGTGGTGGAGCCCCTTACTCCTGTATTGAGAGGCCAAATATATCCTGACTGGGTCACTCACTCTCTGGGTAGGTTTAGTGATAAGTGTCAACGCTGCAAGAAGACAGAAAACTACTGCAAGGATAATGGGGAGCACGCTGGTGGTAAGATCTCCTCATTCTGCAACCCTTTACTCGTCTATTGCCTGCTTGTCGATCTGACAACATAATAGATCATTTGTATTGCGTCCCTCTTTTAGCTCGTCATTTGTTAGCTCGCATATAGTTTGCTCGTACATAGAACTTCTGCTCGTATGTAGAACTTTCGTATGTCGATCTAACACTTTGCTATTTTTGACTTTGTTGCAGTTTTAACCCCCGACCAAGAGGCTAACATGGGTCGTATCATTGGCGTTTCTGATAAGAAGAAGGCAAAGAAAGCTCATGGAAGTGCTAATGCTCGCGCTCATAGGCAGAGGGAGGCTTCGGTAAGGACCAGCTTGCTGTCAAAGGATAACATTGGGATGGTGCCAATGGAGGGAGTTGAGGAGGATGATCTTCTAAGAAGTGATACCCAATCTGTGGATGTCAACGAAGGAGGTGACGAGTCCTCTAGGTCAGCCAAAGCAAGCTTGAGCTCCGATCCAATTCAGGACGTCAATGCTGGGACCTCTGGAGTTGACAGAGTAGGAGCCAGTCCCTTGGACGTTGTAGATGTTGATGATGACGACATGGAGGTGGATGATGATGATCAACCTCTGAGGACTAAGAGGTTGCGATCGGATAAGGGGAAAGTTGTTCCCTCGAGCCAATTCCTTCCACCAACTATCTCGGGCCAATCTCCTCCACCAGCTTCCTCTCGCCCAACTCCAGAGTCTCTTGAGGATCAAATGAGGAGGCTGAGTGACGTGCCTCCTCTTACTGGGGTCAACAGTTTTAGTCGACGTTATCCTGACACGAGTTTGGGCCAGGTCGTGGTCAGGAGGGCCATCGATGTCGACCTCTTGGCTCATTTTGCTGATAAGGGGATTACCCCTGAAGAATTCTCTTCTCGCTCTGGGATGATTCAATGCGAGGTAATTTTTCATTTTCTCTTTTATTCCAGTCGCTTATTCCTTTACTCGATCCACTTAAATTACGAGCTAACACTTCTTCGGTTTCTTTGAAATGTAGAATCTTACCATGGTCGAGCAAGTGAAAAGCTCTTGGAGAGCCTCCATAGAGAGGGAGAGGCAAGCCCTTCAAGATTATTCCAAAAAGGCTAAGGAGCTTGCGGATATGAAGGAGAAGTATAACGATCTGGACAACTCATACGAAGCCAATGAGATGGTGAAGACAAAGGCCTGTCCAGGCCCCTTGAAGCTGCAGAATCCAAACTTAAGGAGATGAAGGCGGAGAAGGATGCTGAGAAGAAAGAGCTTGAGAAGGCCAAGACGGAGCTGGCAACAGTTTCCAAGCTTCTGAAAGAGAAGGACACCTTCTTGGTCGGGCTGAATGAGGATCATCGGCTTGCACGAGTGAAGTGGGAAAAAGACCTTCAGGCTGCCGTTGCTGTTGCTGCTAAGGATGCTGCTGGAGTCGCGGTTGATAATTTTAAGGAGGGAGATGAGTACTACAATGCCATCGTGGCCAAGGCGCAGGACTTTCTTGAGGTTGGTAAGAGGCACATGGCTCGTCGAGCACTGGTGGATCCAACAGCTACAGTTACCATCGAGCAATTAGCTCGTTGGTTTTCTGAGTCCCAGTACGACATGGCAGCTCGTCGGGGCCACTCGCTCGTTCCCTATCTTGAGAATGACTTGGCTTTTATTGCCCAGGAAGATGAAGAGGATAGCTGTGAGAAGTGGGAAGCTCCCCCAACTGCTGAGAGGAATTTTGATGTGGTTCTGCAAGAGCTTGAGGATGCCGCCACGATGGAAGAAGAAAATGAGCAGGTTTACTCAGAGTCGGGTAAACCCATTGATCCCCAGGAACAAGGAATTGACGGAGAAGGTCGATCTGCTGATGGTGAGCAAGCAAATGTCGAGCCAACCCCTTGATTTTGTGTGAATGATGTTGTAATGGACAAGCCCCAAACAATTTTTTGCTCTTTTGTCTTGTTTGAATGCCTTGGCCCTGCTTTTTGGGAGGCATAACACTTTATAACTTTATTTGCCTAAGTCTTGGCCCAATTTGGGAGACATACTTATATTTAATCGTAACTGACTTCTCTTTCCTGCATGTTGTATGCTTTTTGAAGTGAGTGTCGAGTTAGATATAGTAGGGCAACGAGCCATCCAGAAAATAAGGTCGACTTGTCCTGTGAAGGATCAGTCGACCTCAGACTTGTGGCTTTTGGTAACAAGGTTGACTAAGAGTCGATCCTGTTAATCTCATCGAAGCTGACCAGGGGTCGAGCTCATTTGAATAAAGTAGACCCTAGGTCGGACTTATTTTAAGGAGTGAAGGCGATTGAGAATCGAGCTAAATCTAGAACAGACCACTCACGCAAGAGTCGAGGTTCGTTAGGAACGAAGTCGACGCAGTCTGACTTGACTTAAAAATAAAACAAAGCCATTAAGAATCGAGCCACTCAGGAAATCAGATCGAAGAGTCGAGCCCGTTTAGTTAGGGACGGTTTAAGTCGACTCTCAAGAGTCGGACTTGTTAAATAAACAAAGCTGATTAAGAATCGAGCTAATTAGAACAGACTGACTAAGAGTCAAGTTTGTTAGAACGAAGTCGACTAAGAGTCGGACTTGTTAAATAAACAAAGCTGATTAAGAATCGAGCTAATTAGAACGAAGCTGACTAAAATTCGAGCTTGTTGAGATTGGTGTAACACTATGCTTGATTGAACAAACTGCGCTTTTATTGAAGTGGGGAACATGCTTACATCAATTTGAAATTAGAACTAGAACAGGTTTAAACTTGGAAGTTGAAAACTAAAAGTAATACTTGATGAGGTGAGTGGCGTGCCAAGGGTGCTTCAACTCTTCTCCCCCAGGATGAGCTATCATGTAAGTTCCTTCCTTGATGACTCGAGTAACCACATAGGGACCTTCCCAGTTAGGAGTTAGCTTATTCTGTTGGGTTCTCCTTCCTGTTGCCTCGATCTTCCTTAGTACATAGTCACCCACTTGGAACGACCTTGCCTTGAACTTCTTGTCGTGGTAACTTTTAGTTCGCTGCTTGTAGTTGACCATTCGAAGGTAGGCTGTATCTCGCTTCTCGTCGATCAGATCCAGGTCGATCAATCTGTTGATATCATTCTGTTCTTGATTGAAGAAAGTCACTCTAGCAGTAGGAAATCTGAGCTCTGCCGGTGCCATGGCCTCTGATCCATATGTGAGAGCAAAAGGGGTTTCCCCCGTAGGCCCCCGAGTGGTTATACGAACTGCCCAAAGAGCAAGGGGGAGTTCGTCCAACCAATTATTGCGTCGACCTACGAGTCCTGTCTTGAGCGAAGATAGTACAAGTTTATTCGCTGCTTCAGCTTGCCCGTTGCCTTGGGGATAGGCGACAAAAGATTTCCAATGTTTGATTCCTACTCGATTCATCTCTGCTTCGAAGGTTGGGGAGAACTGTAAACCATTGTCGGACACTATAGCTCGAGGAAATCCAAACCGACACCAAATGAAGTCATGAATGAAGTTGATGGCATTCTCCTCTATGATACGAGCTAATGGCTTGGCTTCAACCCACTTTGTGAAATAATCGATAGCGACGATCACATACTTGCAATTTCCTCGGGCGGGAGGGAAGGGTCCAATCAAGTCGACACCCCACATATCAAATGGCCAAGCTGCAATTACTGGAGTCTGCTCGGTTGTCGGCATATGAGGTAAGTTGGCAAACCTTTGGTATTGATCACATTGCTGAACAAATTTGTGAGTGTCGGCTCTCATATGTGGCCAATAGTATCCCAAGGTAATTAACTTGTCAACAAGGGTCCTGGCCCCCGAGTGTCAGCCACAAATCCCACTGTGTACTTCATGTATCAATAGGGCGACCTCTTGAGGGTGGATGCACTTTAGCAATGGTCGAGTGTAGGATCTCCTGAACAGATTGCCTCCTTGAATGACGTATCTTGGAGCCTTCTTTTTGATTGCTCGAGCTTTCTTCTCGTCATCTGGCAGCTCGCCACTTTCTATGTACGCTTTCATTTCTTCGATCCAACACTTCTCATAAATCCAATTTCTCGAGGGATCATCTACACATTGAATTTTTACCCTCTCATAAGCTGGATTTTCGAGGAAAGAGATGGGCTCACCATGTGGTTCATCTGAAGTGGCTAATTTCGAGAGGAGGTCGGCCAGCTCGTTGTCTTCCCTTCCAATCCTCTGAATCTCCCAAAATTCCAAATCTTTTATTAGCTCCTTCACCAGGTCGCAGTATTTAATCAACGTGGAACTAAGCACCTCGTACTCGCCTCTGACCTGGTTGACTATCAGTTGGTAATCACAGTAAGCCATGATTTTAGTTGCTCCAAAACACTTGGCGTATTCTATAGCTGCTATCAAGGCCTCATATTCAGCCTGATTGTTGGAAGCATCAAACTTGAACCTTAATGATTCTTCATACACGGTTCCAGACTCAGGCTCGATCAAGACAATCCCAGCTCCACTAACACTTTTGGTTGCTGATCCATCCGAGTAAACCTTCCAGCAATCGTCGGGTAGAGTAATGGCGGGTTGGAACTCGTGTTCCTTTCCTTTGGCCTTCTCCTTTGGGACTCGCTGCTCATCATCTTCCTTGGTGAACGTAAGCTCTACCAAGAAGTCTGCTAGAGCTTGAGCCTTCAGTGCCTTTCGAGGTCGATATTCAATGTCAAATTCAGTAAGGGCAATTGACCAATTGAGCAATCGACCTGAACTCTCCGGCTTGTGCAATATCTTTCTCAAGGGCGCATTGGTCAGTACCACAATAGGGTGAGCCAAAAAATAAGCTCGTAGCTTCCTTGAAGCTACGACTAGAGCATAGGTGACTTTTTCTGCATTGTAGTACCTGCTCTCCACATCTGATAAGGCTTTACTGATGTAGTACACCGGTTTTTGAAGCCCTTCCTCTTCTCTGATCAAGACTGTTGCAACCGACTTGTCTCCTATAGACAGATACACAAATAAGGTTTCACCAGTGGTCAGGCTACTCAGGAGAGGTGGAGTAGCGAGGTAATCCTTCAGCTGTTGGAACGACGAATGACATTCGGTCGTCCATTCAAAATTTTTCATCCCCCTCAAAGCCTTGAAGAAGGGGAGGGACCTCTCCGCTGACTTAGATATGAAGCGACCAAGAGCTGCTACTCTTCCGTTAAGTCGTTGCATTTCTTTGATACTGGTGGGAGCCTTCATGTCGACTAAGGCTTTTATCTTCTCCGGATTAGCCTCTATGCCTCGTTGAGATACCATAAATCCCAGGAATTTGCCAGCTGCAACTCCAAAGATACACTTGCTGGGATTGAGCTTCATGTCGTTTGCTCGCAAATTGGCGAATGTTTCTTTTAGGTCGACTACGTGACGTCCGGCCTTAGTTTTGATGACCATGTCGTCGACGTAAGCCTCCATATTTCGGCCAATTTGAGAAGCAAAGACTTTGTTCACCATTCTCTGATAGGTTGCACCTGCATTCTTCAAACCAAATGGCATCATGTTGTAGCAGTAGATGCCCCCAGCCGCTTGAAATGCCGTCTTGACTATGTCGTCCTCATGCATCTTAATCTGGTGGTACCCTGAGTAAGCATCGAGGAAGCTGAGGGTTGAGTGACCAGCAATGGAATCGACTAGCTTGTCGATTCTAGGAAGAGGATAGCTGTCCTTAGGGCAAGCAAGGTTGAGAGTGGTGAAGTCGACACACATCCGCCATTTGCCATTTGATTTCTTCACCATGACCACGTTGGCCAGCCACGTTGTATGAGTGGCCTCCTTGATTATCCCTGCACTCAAAAGTTTTTGTACCTCAGTTTTTATAGTCTCTTCCTTGTCGCGAGCAAAACTTCTCAACTTTTGGGGTCTAGGCTTTATGGTCGGGTTAACTTCAAGTCTGTGAACGACGATCTCTTCTTTGATTCCCCTCATGTCCTCTACTCTCCATGCGAAGACGTCATTACTCTCCTTGAGTAGCTCAATGATTTCTGCTCGCTCCTCAACAGATAGCTGCTTTCCAATTTGAATTTTTTGGTCGGGGTAAGAAGGGTTGGTGATTATTGACTCTAGCTCGTCCACAGCCTCTAGCTCTGGTCCATCCCTGAATTGCAGAGTCTCAATGATTATCTCTCTGACCCTGTGTCTCTCCTCGGCCCCCAAATGTGGAGCTTCCTCAGCTATCATGTCATCCAACTTGTCTGCAACCTCGCTGGTGGTGGTGGTGGCCCCCGAGTTGTTGTCGATCTGGAGGCATAGGTTGCCTATGAGGACTTGATCGACCATAACTACATCTGGATCGACCTCTGTGGTTTCAGAGTGACGTGTCGACTCAATCATGACCTCGTCATTTGAGCGATAGGTCGACTCCTCCACATTGGTGATTGTTGACAGTCGAGTAGTTTTGGTGACCGACTGGGACAGCTTCAAGTAACCATCTGCAGTCTCAATTTCTAACTCTCTCTTCTTCCTTTCCCGAAGAACGTGGTCCAGGTAGGCTCGAGCTGTGCCTTGTACGCAGCCTACTCCAGCAGGTGTGGGGAACTTGACTCGCTGATGAGGTATTGATGCCACCATTCCAAGTGCGACCTGGCCAGGAATACCAAGGATAGCAGCATAGTCACTGTTCACATCTATCACAATAAATTGTACCTTTGATACGACCCTGTAAGGGTGCTGGCCTAGGTCGACGTCGAGTTCTATCTGGCCTTTAGCATCAACTCGATGGTTGGTGAAGCCCTCCAACCTTCCATCATACCTTTCAAGCTGCTCATCATTAAGACCCATTTCTTTGAAAGTCTTGTAGAACAAGATATCCTTGCAGGCCCCCGTGTCGACTAGGAGTCTGCTCGTCGTACATCCGTCTATGAGACCTGGGATGACGAGAACTTGCTCCCTAGCTGCCATATTTGTTGCCAGTTCATGGGGGTAGAAGCTGATGGCCTCATCTCTGACATCTCTTCTGGGAGGCACATGTGGGGCTTTACTTAGTTGAAAGATCTTGTGCTTGATGGCAGTGTTACTTGCTTGCTCTGTAATGACCCCCAGATTCAATCTAGGTTGCCTCGGTCCCTGTTGTCCACCTGCAGGCTACTCGCCTCCTCCAGTTTGAGGCCTCTTCACATATGCGTCGAGTCTTCCCTGCTCGACCATTCTTTGGATAATGAGCTTCAAGCCTAAACAATCCTCCGTGAGATGACCCGTGTCCTTGTGGTAATCACAGTACTTGCTATTGTCCCTTCTGAACTTGTTGCCTGGGTTCATTGGGGCAGGTGGCGCCAACTCGACGACATTCATGATTTCTGTTCGACTCACCGTAAGGGGAGTGAAAGCCTCAGGTACCTTCTTTGTAGCCCTTGTCCTGTTCTTGCCGTTCTTATTATTTCCTCCATTCTTGTTGGAGTCCTTCTTATCATCGGCGACCTCAGTCTTGGGGCTCTTACCATTCTTCTTCTCTTTCCTTTCCTCAGCAAGAGCGACATTATACACTTTCTCAAACAACTCCTGTCGAGTTGTTACTGTACGAACTGTGAGTTCATAATCCATGTCTGCCGAGGAAATACCGTTTCGGAAGCAATTTATGACTTCCCTATCAGTGAGGTCCTCCTCGATCTTATCAACCATTTCCTTGAACTTGGTGAAGTAGCTCATCGAGCTTTCATTTTTGGCATGTACCAAGTTGTTCAGATCAGTGACAGTTACTTTCCGAGCTCCAGCAGTCGAGAAGCGATCTAGGAACTTTGTCCTGAAGCATGTCCAAGTGGTGATGCTACCAGCGGCCAAACCATTGAACCAAGTTAAGGCTGCCCCAGTGAGTGTGCTTAGGAGAGCTTTGCACATATTGTCGTCCTCATTGGCGACAAAACACATTGTGGCTTCCAGATGTGCTATATGACTCTTTGCATTGGTCGACCCCGAATACTTCTCCAGAAGAGGCAACCTGAAACTAGGAGGAGGCCGACTATCTCTGATTTCCTTGGATAGAGGTCGAAGAGCAAAGTCAACACGTTCGACCTTTCCAATCTCCTTTTTCTTCTCCTCCTCCCATTGTTCGAACTTCTTTTTCATCAACAACCACTCTCTAGCGTCGGGTCTTTCATCTCCTGCAGGGGGAACAACATTTGACCTTTGACCTTCGCTTCTGGGGGGAGTTACCTGCCTACTCCTCCTGTCTCTGTGAGAATGAGCCCTCTCTGATCGAACTGGAGATCTTTGCCTGTCATTCCTTTGTGGCGACCTGCGCCTATCATCTCTGGTAGGCGACCTGCGCCTATTACCCCCGAGTGGCGACCTGCGCCTCTCGTCTCTGATAGGCGACCTGCGCCCATTCCTGTCCCTATGGGATCCTGATCTTTGTGTCCGGGCAGGGGAAACACGTCTGTTTCTATTGGCGGTTAATTGTGTCCTCAAATCTGATTGAGCCTCCTGCTCCCTATTCCTGGTGAGGCTAGCCCTTAAGTCATTACTCGGCACATGGATAGGTGACTGAGGTCGGACTACCATCCTTTGATCACCATTTTGACCCACACCTTCATTGGGCCTAACACCTCTGGTCTGCTGCCTGTTTGAGGTTTGAGAGGGAGCCACCCTCTCTGATCTTACATCCGCTTTCTCAGCCTCCTCCATTGCCAACAGTTCGGCCAAAATCTGGGCTCGCTCCAGTAACATTTCCTTCCTGCTCAATGGGTTGGATGAGGGACCTGCCCTATTTCCAACATTCACTTGAGCAGTTGGGCGCTTAGGGGGAGGTGGAGCTCTTTGTCCCTCCATGTGTCTTTTTCCCCTTCTCGTATCCGGCAATCCCCTGCCATCCACAACACTGGTAGAGCGTGTTGCTCTACCATGAGGGCGATTTGGTGGGGGAGGAGGCAGATTTGCATTTTCAAAGATTGGGCAAGGCTGAGATTTCCAGCGTTCGTGTTGTTGTTATTGTTCACTTCTTCGAACTCTTCAGAGGCGTCTGCGACATGCCCGTCTGGAGTCACCATTGTTGTAGGTTGATGAAGTTTTCGAGGTCAAGTGAAAGCACAGCTCCCTAAGAATGGAACCAAACCGATCTTTGCGAGGAATTGTGCTTATCGGTAATCCTCCACGTGGCGGGACCAATCACAGCTTCTTGACCTGAAATCGAGAACCCACGACTAGCCGGATGTGTCTCCGGCGAAGACGCTGAGCGTGAGAGTAAGATAACGGTGTATATAGCTCAAAATGTATTGAATAATGAATTCAAATAACAAAATGGCAGTTACCTTTCACCGTTGGTAGTGATGATGTATTTATAGGGGATGACCGTTGTATTTTTGGTGGTGCTACATGAGCTCCGAGATTTTAGGGACAGTTACAAGTAATGTGAACGTGTCCTATAACGGTCCCTGACTTGTAGGGATGTGGTTATGAGAATTGTTCAACTAAATACGCCGGCAAGTGTCAGGTCGTCACTTGTTGCTTAGGTCGAGGTCGCCATTTGAGGAATGGTCGACCTGACTGACGGGTAGAGCATGGATCGTACCCGTATTACAGCTTGGATAGTGAGGTCGGACTAAGTTAGGTCGGGACCTGTAAGGTCGGACCGTAGACTTAGTCGACTGATACTTGAGATGGGCTTTGGGCCTTGCTTTGATTGGTCCAGGTTCATTGAGAATGTGGGAGTCAAGGCTGTATGTGATTGGGCTTTACCCGCTTGGCCCAACTTGACACTTTTGGTATGTTCAATTATTGTCAATCTCAGACTAATAGTACAAGGAAATTTGTGATTTGGCAACTGCGTGATCTCGAAAAGCATGATTAATGATTTGACGTGAGGTATTTTTATATGAATTTTTTTATAGCATTTTGAAAGTAGTGTGTTCTCTTATAGCAATGTAATTGCGCTCAAGAACCATAAGTCACTTTCCCTATTGATATTTGCTCAAGTTCCTAGAAAAATCAAAGAGGTTCTATGTGTGACCACTCTTAATCTACTTTTGTTAACTCTGGTAGTTCGTGTATTAATTTTAAAATTGATTTTGAGAGTTTGTACTTAATCTAAGAGTTAAATATATCATTGTTGCTTGATCATTATTATTTTTTTGCTATTTTTCGATTTTAATAAAAAACAATTGTGTAAACATAATAATTGATATTTTTATTTATCTTTAAGTTTTTCATTTTCTGTTTTATTGGAAATTTGAATTTATTAGTTGAACTACGAGAATAAAAGTGAGCTTAGTAGTTGAATTATCAGGGTTAATCTCAGCTTGATAGTTTAGCTATAAGATGAAGTTTGGGAGTCGACCAAAAAATTATCTGAAATGCGTTAAAAAGAGATTTTTGATACTAAGATATGGTGTCATGAGTGTAATTTATTAGTGGACATGTGATACTTTTGTATGGAGTCATTTTATGATATTTTGAAAATAGCGTGGATAACATCTTTCTCAATAAGAGCGGACTGAAATTTGGAATAAATGAAAGAGAGCTTGTTTTTCAGATGTGGAGGGTATTCGGTCCATTTAATTGAAATGTCAAATGGTCTCCGTGGAATTGGAATTTTAGAAACTTCTAGTCTTTTATGGAATTATGGTCAGGATAAAGGTTTCTGGGGTTGTGACCCAATTCTGTAACCCCCATCTAGGGATGACAACCGGTCGGGTTCGGATTAGATTCGACCCTAATCCGAATCGACCTGAATGTCAAATCCGCATACCCGAACCCGATTGACCCAAAAACCCGCAACCGATCCGATTCGACCCAAATTATATTAAGAGTCCATTTTTAGCCTAAACTTGTTTGATTAAATTTTTTTTTAAGCACAATGTTAAATATTCTATAAAAAATAGTTCAAAATAATCAAATCTCACTTATAAACACAAATATAGAAATGCAATTCAGGAAAGTATTAAATATATTTTATTTATATTTTAAATTAACATTTTGTTTAGAGTTTGGGTCGAGTTTCGGTCGGATCAGTAGCGAGATCCAGACACACGATTGAATTTTAATTGTAAATCAAACCCTAATTTTTCGGATCACACTCCATCAAATTGTCATCCATATCCCGTGGATTAGACTCTGTCTCAATAAGCGCACACCCAACCCCACGTGAGATTCTGATGCAAAGATTGAATGTTTTCCCGCGTCTTTTGTTTGTTGGAGATTTGTTCTCAATCAAATTGTTTCTTCTATATCTCTGCTTTGTCCTTTTAATTTTGTAATGTTTTGAGAATTTCAATCATTTAATTTCTTGTCAATAGCAAGGCTTTTAATTGACCTTTTAATTTCTTCAATTGAACTTGACGGAGGGGGGGGGGGGGGAAGAGCAGAGGGAATTTGGGAATTTGAAGGGGGGCGGGGGAGATAGAATTTCAGACTGATTTCATGTGTGTTTGTGTTAGGGAATTTGGAGAAATTAGCACTGTATTAGGGTTCATATAATCTGTATATCATGTTTTAGTTCCAATCCTGATCCCATATATTATATATAGGTCCAAAAAAAGCTCACTTGTCTTCTTCAACTGACTATGTCTCAGCTAATTTTCACAGTTATGGAGTAAATCGACAAGAATATTGCGAGGAATGTTTCACAGCAAAGAGGTATGCCACAGTTTTTTGTTTCCCTTAATTTAATTTTAATATGCAGTTTTATTTATTAGTTGTCAGGTTTGGGAAAATTAGGGCCTAATTTATTTTTGAATGATTGGAGTTCCCTTTAATTGTTATGTTTGGGAAATTAGGGTTCTTCTGGGTACATTGACAATCCTTTTATACAAGTCATCAGAAATTTCTAATGATTGGATCTTGAGAGTCAAAAAGACCTTGGAATAGATCAGGGAAGCATGCATTGCGGAATCACTTAGGGTAGTGCCAGTGGTAAGATTCATGTTTATGATTAGGGTTCGGTCTTTGGATTTGATACAAGCTGGGATACTTCGGTCTTTCCCAATCGATTTGGCAATAGATGTGTCGAGAATGAGGAATGTTGCTTGTTACAGTGGCCACAGTTCCTGTCCTAATGAGGAATGCAGCTTACCGTTCTTCAATTTGTTTCTTCATTGAGTTTAATACAAATTCCATTTTTACCCCCTATTGAATTTACCGGATGTTACATGTGGGTGGGTCAATTATGTGTTTTATACAATCATAACGTGCTTATATAAGTTATTTTGTAGAAAAATATTTCCCTCTTTTCTCCATTTAAAACTTGAACTTTCCACAAAATATTGGTTACTTTATGAACCCAGTGGAAAGGAGCTAAGATGTCTTGGGTTAATGAAACAGTTAAGTGAACATACAACTTCTGCTTTTTCAGTGTCCGTGAAATGTCGGGATATGATTCAATATTAAGAAGATCAAATGAACTGCTTATTGCACTCACCTGAGAAGGAACTGAAAGACGGAGACTTTCTATGTTCTTGCTTCCCGAGGATAGAATTCACATTAGAACTTGGATTTGGAGTGAAATTCAGTTGAGGATGATGTATGGCTTTAATTTTTTCCAAAGAATACATAGACGGCAACACAAGTACTTGCTCTAGCCATAAGCAAGGGACCAATTGATGATTTGAATTTTGAACCGCCAACATGATATAACTTCTCGTAGTTTTTCGTTAAGCGAACATTGGAATAAGAAAGCCAACGATAATGTTATTTTATATTGTGAAGCAAAATACATCAGAATAGGAAAACCAACAATAATATTATTCTATATTTTCAAGATCAAATTGAACATGAACAAAATAAAAGAGGGGCGTGTACAGAGGTGCCTAATCCACAAATAATAAAACTAAGAAGGTGTAACAGTAAATCAGCCAAATGAGACATCGAGTCTTTATCTATAACTCAAGCTGCTCCAACTATCTTAAATTTATTCGGATGATGGGATGATTTGTGATCTCTCAAATTGTCCTTTCCTTTGAAATCCCGGCAACCTATGCTGCTATAGTTTCCCCCTGAAAATATTTTATATTTCTTAGAATTTAAAATCAAAATAATGCCAAGAACCAAGCCAAAATGGGTTGAATTATGATATAGTGGAATTGCGCCTACAGAAAGTGCTACCGATCATAATTGTTTAATTGATAAAACAGTTAGGATACATGCCTTCTTACCTGCTACTGTGGTTTCGTGCTGCAAAATGATGTTCATAAAATCATTAACAACCTCTGAGATATTCATCCTGTCATGTGCTGACTCCACAGAGCTGGTGGCAATTCCAATCTTGACAACTGAAATCATGCACTCCACTCTTTGTTTTGCATATCTTGGATTATGTGTTTCCTTTTCCTCCTCCCTAACAAGTATTGGGTCTACAATATCTTCGATGCCATATGGCAAGGCCATTAATTCTAACGTAATTATGAAGGTTAAGACCATTCTTGAACATGTTATTAGTGGGTCTCTTCCCAGTCATCAACTCTAACAAAATAATACCTGATCGTGCAAGAAAACGCTCGGGCTCAACTCTTGAAGTCCAACAGATTATTGGGCTGACTTGAGACCTGCACAACACCGAAAAGGAACCGTGAACTGCGCCGGGGCTTGTCCGGCAAGGCCCTCCGGCGTGAGAATCAGTTTGGGCTGGAGAAAGGTGATAGAGAAATGTTGGGTGTGTGTGTTTATGAATAACGAAAGTTGCATTACCTTAGCCCAAGAAACTGTTCACATATTTATAGTGGGTGAACCGGTGAAGGAAACTAGGGTTTCCATCTGGACCGTTGGATTGGATTGCTATCAACCGTTGGATAGATTTTGTCTCCAAGTGTCCACGTGGTGTCTTGTGATTGCTCCGTACGAGAAAGGACACTGCTGTACCTGTCATGTACAGTGGTTTACCTTATAATGGAAAGTGTTGACCTGCACACTTTTGGCGCTACTGCCAGTTCCGTGGGGACATGCGCAGAGTGGCCCAGTGACAGGTTTGACTTTATCCAAAGATGGCTTTTTGAGCAAGCTAGGTAGAATGACGACCTAGAGATGTATGTCTAGGAGGGTCGTCACTTAGTAGACGACTTCGAGCGAGTGAATGGGTGAGTTGTCCCGTCCTTGGATGGATTTGGTCGCTCGATACGACGACGATCCTCCTTCATTAAACGGGTTATAACCCATGGGTGAGATGACTCATTATTGGATGGTCTCGGTCGCTCAACGGCGACGACTGCCATCCTTTGTTCGACGGGCCACGACCCAAATCTTGAGTTGTTTCTTTGGTCTTGGTCCCTTAGTGGGCTTGCTGGGCCCGTTTCTCGGAGGGAACGACTTGTGCTCGGGCCATCACGAAATATTAGGTTCAGTGGCCCTCAACTCATGGGTCGTCTTGACGGGCCGGGAGTTCGCGTCTTCAGGGTTGTGAAACCCTAGCTCGTTAAAAGGGCATCAATTTGAAATTTGATATTGGGGCGATGACGTGACCATTGATGACGTGGGCGGCTAGGATTTGACTGCGCCGGCTTTGATGCCTCATTTATTGACACGCGTCCCCTGAAAGGACATTCTCCTCGAAAATTCCAATTTACATTTAAGGCTCCTCATCATTACTCCGTGGGATTTTCTAGGCAAAACCCTTCATATCCCCCACATATAAATACTTCCCCTCTCCTCCATTTCAATCTTTACACACTCAGGATTTTCGAGAGCACCTAGCAAGGAAAAGAGATTCCGGCAACCAGCAAAACCAACTCCGGCGACAACAAAACCCCACTCCGGCGACACGAACGGTTCTGGCTTCTCCGTCTTTGCGAAAAGTGGGAGCTTGGATTAGGGATTTCTTCGATTTGCCACCGGAAAATTCATCCTCAGGTCCTCAGACAGGTAATTTCTTCAATTGCTCTTCGATTTTTCTGGGTTTTGGGGTTTAAGAACTTGATTAATGGCCCCCAGATTTATGAGCTTTGAGAGAGGGGTTCGGTTTGGTTTTGGGCTTAATCAGAGGGTGTACAAGTGTGCCAAGGGTATTTGGAGAGAAATCCCTTTGAGTGAATGTTCCTCCATTTTGGTAAAATTTGGTTTTGAAAATGAGGACTTGGGGTTCCCTACTGATGAGGTTCTTGGAGAGTTTGGAGAAGATGACCCAAGGGTAACACCTTTCAGATCTATGAACGACCTTCCCAACCATGTCCAAACTTATTACTCCTTGACCCGTCGTGATTCACTTAGAAATTTTGTTTCAGGGGAATCTAGGTTGTCCTTAGGTAGATCGTCGCCTATTGATGTTAGGACTGCTTCCCTTGCTCTTTCCAACAGTTTTGTAGATATGGATCACGACGATCGCCCCCAACAACCAACTCTTGAAGCGAACGAGGCTAGTACCAGTGTTGGTGGCCCTCGAATAGTCGATGATTTTCACACCAGCGTACGACCTGGACGCAATGAACGAGGCTTCGGTGACAGAGAAGAAGGGCATGGGCCGTAGCCAAAATCCAGACCAGGAGGAGGGGCGTCAAGACTCAAATGATCGACGCTCTACAAGAGTCGTATAAAGTTCAAGCCTCAACATACCGACTTGAGTACCTTAGTCAAGCTGCCTACGAGCCTCGTCGAGAGGCCATCCTTGGTAGTAAGGAAAAGGTGGCCTTCTTTTAAAAGCAGTTTGATGAGATTACCGCTAGATCCCTTTGTCAACGAGTTTCTAGAGGATTCAGCCTGCGTGCCCATGGAATTAACTGCCAACGCTATTAGGATCATATCCTCGTTCATCATAGTGTGTAGGTTCCTTGGCCATGAACCTTGCAACAAAGTTTTCAGGCAATACTACAGAACGACGAGGTCCACTGTTCGTGGAAAGTCAGTGGTGAGCGTAGCATCAATCAGGAATGTGCAAGGGCTATTCTTGGATACTCAGAATAAGATTTATGGTTGGGAGAATCACATGATCGTAGTAGAGAGCAGAGTGGGTTGGCAGTTCCCCTTCCCAGAGAGCCAAAAAATGGTTTCAGATGATCAAGTGTGGTCAGCTCCGTGGGCCGACGAGCTAAAGAAAAAGATAGACGCTCTGTTGAACCTTGGATGGGTGTCGTGTGCAGAGACATTGAAGCTTCCCATTGGAGGTATATCAGGGCAGGAATGATGTCCAGCCCATCGATTGGGTCTCAACCTCTGGTCAAAATCAATCTCGATGCTCGCTATCCCACCTGGGTCGTTCACGACGACTTGGTCTGGGAAGAAAATTGTGTTAACTGTATAGGGGCACACGCCCGTCATCCTGATCCTGAAGAGCGTTGTGCTAACCTTGAGATGACTGGGGGTTAAGTCTTTATAACTCGTCTTTTCATTATATACGAATTTGTCTTTTCGTCTCGTCGTAAGCAACTTAACCTTTTCCATTTTTGTTTTGCAGTTCTCACTCAGGCAGACATCAACCGAATTGAATCCAAAATCATGAGTGGTGCGATCAAAGCCGTGGATCGGAGGGTTGCTAGGAGGGATAGAGCCGCGTCCAATGCTATCTTCGACCGTCAAGAAAATATGACGAGCCTGAGAGAGCTGTGGGTGCTGAGGTTGAGGATGTGAGCGCTGCTGCCAACTTGGGCACCCAGATGGTCGTCGTGGAACATGTTAACCTTGAGACAGTTGGGAGCTCCGACTCAAATGCGGAGTCGCTTGGCGACGGCAGTCAGGCCTCCAAGAAAAGGAAAGATCGGCCTACGGGCTCTGGAGAAGAGAGAGAGAGAGAAACAAAAAGGCGACCTTCGACCTCCCATTATCTCCGACCCTTCAACACCGCAGACCCAAGCTCCGGCTCGTCCTCAGAGGCTATGACAAAGGAGAAGGTCATAGAGCTGGCAACTCAGTATGCCCAGGTTCCTCCAATGACCGGGGTTCCTTATTTGAAGAGGCATGGCCTGCCACTTGTTTTAGGAACGGCCATCACCCGACGATCCAGAGATGTTGAGCTCATCCATAGGTTGAAGACGGCTAAACTTTCTCTTGAGACTTATCATGCCCGTCTTGGGCTGATTCAGACCGAGGTAATTCATCCCTACATTTTCACAAGTTTCTTTTTATCATCCCGTACTTATATTCATCTTGTCCGTACAGTTGTCGTCGATGATGGAGGCTATGAGCTCGGATTATCGGGATAGCCTCGAAGCGGAACGCCGGGCCAGCGATCAACTTATCCAGTCGGTCGGAGCCAAAGCGACGGCGGAGCAGAAGCTCAATGAAGCCGAAAAGAATGTTGGAGAGTTGACGATGGCCTATGAGTCCTTGATGATGCAGAAGGACGAGGCTCTTGTCCAGGTCGGCCTTTTAGAGAATGATAAAGCCAAACTTGTGTTAGACAAAGAAAAAGCTGAACAGGAAGCGACGACCTTCTCCAACGGCCTTCGTGCCGCGAATGCCAAACTTGAGAAAATGAATTCGGATCACGACGCTGCCTGGGAACAGATTGAGAAGATGAAGGCTGACCACGAGGCTGCCCTGGATCAAGCCAAGAAAGAGGCCGTCCAGGAGTATAAGCAAAGCAACGAGTGTCTTCTGATGATCACAGATAAAGCAAAAGGCTTCTTCAAGGTCGGAGCCAAGCATCTGGCAAGACGAGCTCTCGTGGACCAAGAGGTTAAGGACTTAATCTCAGTGAAAATGCTTGCGGATCTTTGCGCCGAGGATGCATATGATATGGATGCTCGTTCAGTCCATCACCTCGTCCCCTTTGATGATAATGATCTAACTATCATCAAGGAGGATGATGAGAAAGACGGGAAGGAGGAGTGGCCCGTCCCGGCTATAGATCCCAAGAACTTTGATGCTTATTATAAATTTTTCACTGAAGACGGTCCTGATCCCAACGGTCATCCAACTAACGCCGGCGATCAACAGTAATTTGTAATTCGTAATTTGTAATTTGTAAACAATGTTTTATTTGGTTTTACGATCCCAAACAATGTTTCAGACAATTGATAAGTTGTAGTGTAATTAGCCTTTTCCTCGTTGTTTAGAGGGGGTCGTACAATGTTTTGTTTAATCAATGCTTGATGTTTTCTGTTTGTTAATCTGTATGTTAACGTAGATAGCATGTGATAACTTAGTGAATGGGAAAGTTGAAGACAAGTGTGTATGGTCGTCGTTTATGATGACCAGAACATAAGTCGTCTCTTTTAGGACCGACCATTGTTCATACTTGTGCTTTTTAACTTTTCGAACTGCTCGTGGTTATAGTACAAAGGCCCATAGATCGTTGCTCGAAGGTAAGATTATTTGGACGAGTTGTCTATTCCGTTATAGCAATTGACGAAGTCTGGCTTCATCTAACCTTTATAATTGGCTAAAGTGCGCGTAAATATTGAAGTCTGGCTTCGACTGATCTTTATACTTGATCAAAGTGATTGTGAAGGTCGAAGTTTGGCTTCAACCGATCTTTATACTTGATCAAAAGTGCTAAAATTTGCAAAGAAATCAAAACGACGAGCTTTCATTGATAATCGATCCAATTTCTTACAACTTGAATTCCTGGGATTTATAGTTTATCCCTTACAAACTCCAAAAACTTTCACTTTTGAAAAAGACACAAAGAACCACAAAATAAGGTGCCCTGAGGGCGCTGATGTCTAATCGACGAGCTCAAAAATAGTATTTGGTGAGGTGATTGGCGTGCCAAGGGTGTTTGAGCCTTTCACCATTGGGCTTAGCAAGTCGATACGTTCCTTCCCTGATAACGTTGGTGACAACATATGGTCCTTCCCAATTGGGGGAGAGTTTGTTCTGACGAGCTTTGAGGCCCGTTACTTCGATTTTCCTCATAACATAGTCTCCGACATTGAAAATTCTCCTTTTGACCTTCTTGTCGTGATACGTCTTAGTCTGCTTTTTATAGTTGGCCATTCTGAGCATCCAGTCGTCGCTCGTCCAGGAGGTCAAGGTCGACCTGTCTGTTGTGAATGTTTTTCTCAACGTCGTAGAAGGCCACACGATCAGTAGGGAGTTGAAGCTCGGCGGGAGCCGTGGCCTCAGAACCATAGGCTAGAGCAAATGGGGTTTCCCCCATAGGCCCCCTGGTGGTTGTCCGAACTGCCCAAAGAGCCGACTGGAGTTCGTCCAACCACCTTCCATCACGCCCCTCAAGGTTTTTGCACAGGGCAGACAACACAAGCTTATTCGCCGCTTCAGCTTGTCCGTTGCCTTGGGGATAGGCAACAGACGACTTTGAGTGTTTAACGCCCATTCTGTTCAGTTCTTGCTCAAACTTCTTTGAAAATTGGAGGCCATTATCAGAGACGATCACCCTAGGGATCCCAAAATGACACCATATTGAATCATGAATGAAACTTAAGGCATTTTTCTCCGTGATATTGTTTAATGCCTTGGCCTAAACCCATTTAGAAAAATAATCCACCGCCACAATTACGTATTTTACTCCCCCTTTGGCCTGGGGAAAAGGCCCAATTAAGTCGACGCCCCACATGTCAAATGGTCAGGCTGCCGTAACAGGGGTTTGCTCGGTCGTAGGGAGTTTTGGAAAGTCAGCAAATCTCTGGCAGGTGTCACACTTCTTCATGAACTGTTTCGCATCTTCACGTAGGTGAGGCCAATAGTATCCCATGGTGATCAGTTTGTCAGCCAGTGTACGAGCTCCAGGGTGGCCCCCACACTCTCCTTGATGAACTTCAAAAAGCAGGTTTACAACTTTGTCCGGATGGACACACTTCAGCAATGGTCTTGTGATAGATCGTCTATAAAGCTCGCCATCTACGACTGAAAAATGGGGAGATTTCCTCTTGATTTGACGAGCCAGTATCTCGTCGGTTGGTAGCTCGTCATTTTCAATGAAGGCCTTCATTTCGTCGATCAAACATCTGGGGCCGTCCCCAACATACATAACCTTTACTCTATCATAAGCAGGCTGCTCAAGGTAGGCCAGGTGGTGGCCATGCTCGTCTTCACGCAGCTGATCGGTGGCCAGCTTCGAGAGTAGATCAGCATGCTCATTGTCTTCTCTGGCAATCCATTGAATGGCCCAAAATTCCAATCCTTGTATCAACTCACCGACCAAAGAGTGGTACTTCTGTAAGGTTGAGTCGACGACCGCGTAGTCTCCGCGAATTTGATTGACGATCAATTGTGAATCACAGTAGGCCACAATTTTCGTTGCCCCGAAACACTTAGCATACTCGATCGCTACAATAAGTGCCTCGTACTCTGCTTGGTTGTTCGAAGCTTGGAATTTGAACCTTAAGACTTCTTCAAAAACAGTTCCACTCTCTGGTTCCACCAGCACAATCCCGGCCCCACTTAGCTCCTTGGTCGCCGACCCATCTGAAAAAAATTTCCAGCATCCAACAGGCAAAGCTAACTCCTCTGGTGTATCATCGACCTGCTTGCCCTTGCATACTTTTTGAGGTGGCATTCTTTGATCGTCGTCCGAGCTGAACGTCGTCTCGATCAAAAAGTCGGCCAGAGCTTGGGCTTGCAGAGTCTTTCACGCCCGATATTGAATGTCGAATTCAGTCAACTCAATGCTCCAGTTTAGCAAACGACCAGAGCTTTCGAGTCGGTGAAGGATTTTTCTGAGTGGGGCATCAGTATAAACAACAATGGAGTGGGCTGAGAAATATGCTCGTAGCTTTCGCGCTGCAATGACGAGAGCGTAGGCAATTTTCTCAGCATTAAAATAACGAGTCTCAACATCAGATATGGCTTTGCTCACATAATACACCAGTCTCTGTGTTCCATCCTCTTCTCTGACCATCACGGTGGCGACGCCTTGTCACCCGCCGAGAGATAGACGTATAAGTCTTCCCCGGCTACGGGGCTGCTAAGAAGAGGTGGAGAGCCGAGGTATTCCTTGAGCTGATTGAACGACCGTGAGCATTCATTCATCCATTTAAAGTCTTTGGCACCACGAAGAGCCTTGAAAAAAGGTAGAGATCTTTCGGCCGATTTTGAAATGAAACGACCTAGGGCCGCCACTCGTCCGTTCAGCCTTTGGACCTCTTTGATGCACGTTGGCTCGGCCATGTCAATCAACGCCTTGATTTTTTCAGGGTTAGCCTCTATCCCCCTTTGAGAGAGCATAAACCCTAAGAACTTGCCTGCTGCAACACCGAAAACACACTTGGCTGGATTGAGCACCATGTTGTTTGCTCGTAGGTTGGAGAAAGTCTGTTGAAGGTCGTCCACATGTTTCCTCTTTTTTGACTTGACGACCATGTCGTCTATGTACGCCTCTAGTTATCACCTAGCTGACCTTTAAAAACTTTGTTGATCATTCGTTGGTAAGTCGCCCCAGCGTTCTTTAGCCCAAAGGGCATCTTCGTATAACAGTAAGTTCCCCCCGCAGCCTGGAAGGCTGTCTTTGGAATATCCTCCTCGGCCATCTTAATTTGATGATAGCCGGAGTATGCGTCCAAAAAGCTGAGGGTCGTATGCCCAGCAACAGAATCGACGAGCTTGTCAATTCTTGGCAAGGGCTAACTGTCCTTGGGGCACGCAAGGTTCAAGTCGGTGAAATCCACACATAATATCCATTTCCCATTGGGTTTTTTAACTAGTACAACGTTTGCCAACCAAGTTGTGAATCCAGCATCCACAATTATTCCAGCACTTAACAACTTTTCAATTTCCTGTTTGATTGCAACCTCCTTTTCCGTTGAAAAAATTCTCAACCTCTGCTCCTTAAACTTCATCGTCGGGTTCACTCCAAGCCTGTGGACGGCAACATCCTCCCTTATGCCTTTCATATCTTCAACCCTCCAAGCAAAGACGTCGAGGTTATGTTTGAGTAGGGTGATTATCTCATCCCTCTCCTCAGTTGTTAACTGAGACCCAGTTTTATCTTCTGCTCAGGGTAACTTGGGTTGATGTCCAGTTCAATCAGCTCGTCGGCAGGCTTAAGTTCGGGAGCATCGTCGCGAAAATCCATAGATTCAATCACCACTTCCTTGATCTTTTTCTTTGCTTCTGGGGTGAGGTCGGGAACTTCGTCCTCAATTAATTTGTCCAGTTCTGCCCCCGATTCCTGGTTGACCAAAAGCTGTGGAGCTGCTATTTGGTCGTCCAGGAATTTTTTATCAACAAAGGTTTCAGTCTCGTCTACACACTTGATCGTTGAGACGTTAGAGCAGGAGGTCGTCGTTTGCTTGATTGACTTTGAAAATTTCACAATGTGATCAGGGTCGTCGATTTCAATGGTCCGTTTGGTTTTCAACACGTGCTCAAGAAATTCTGGGGCCGTCCCCAATACACATCCGACTCCTGAGCGGGTTGGAAACTTTATTCTTTGGTGAGGGACAGATGCGACGATCCCTAGAGCGGCCTGTCCTGGTTGGCCAAGTATTGCATGATAATCACTTACAACATCAATCACAATGAAGGTAACAGTTTGGATTGTTCTCAACGGATGATCCCCAATATCGACGGGCAAGTCAATCTGCCCTTTAGCGTCTACGCGGTGGTTGGTGAATCCTTCAAGACGACCCAAGTATGGGCTTAGTCGACTATCAGGTAGACCCATCTTTTGGTAGACGCTATAGAACAAGATGTCTTTGGCTGCCCCAGTATCAATGAGTATTCTCCTTGACTCACAGTTGTCAATAAAACCTGGGACGATCAAAGTTTGTTGATGGGCTAGAAGATTGGCTGACAACTCGTATGGGTAAAAACTGATAACGTCATTTGGCACATCTGCTTTTGGGGGAACATGGGGGCTTTCTTCAAATGGTAAATATCACTCTTGATCTGGTTCTTGCTCGCTTCTTCAGAGATGACTAGGACCAGTCTCGGCTGCCTCTCTGGGGGGTCGTTAATAGCGGCTCGATTATTGGCTGCTTGACGATCCCTCTTTACATATTGGTCGAGGCGACCGTCGTCTATCCACCGTTGAATTATCTTTTTCAAACTAAAACATTCCTCAGTGTCGTGCCCCCTGTCTCGGTGATATTCACAGTACTTGGTCATATTTTTCTTCCCCTTTGCATTGGGGTTCATCTTTGGTGCCGGCCCAAAATCTACGTTGCTCAGAATCTCTGCCCGTGATACGGTCAATGGAGTGTACGACTCAGGAAGTTTCACAGCTTTTTCCAATTTATTCTTCCCTTTATCACCGGCCTTGTCCTTCTTGGGTTTCGCCGCCTCGTCACTGACGACGGCCTTCCCATCTCGTTGTAACTTCTTCTCTTCGGCCTCGGCCACTGCATAGGCCTTAGCGTAGAGGTCCTTTCTAGATTTAGCCGGGTGGACTTGAAGCTCGTAGTCCAAAGTAGAAGATACAATTCCATGCCTGAAATAGTTTATAATTTCACGGTCCGTCAGATCCTCGTCGATCTGGTCAACCAATTTCTTGAATCTCTTGAAATAACTCATTGAGTTCTCATTCGCTCCTTGTGTGATGTTACTTAGATCGTTCACTATCTTGTGACGATCTCCAGCAGTTGCAAATCTACCAAAAAATTTCTTCCTCATTTGTTTCCAAGTGTCGATGCTTCCTTTTGGAAGGCTTCTGAACCACCTTAGAGCTGCTTCAGTCAAAGTGCTCGTTAGAGCTTTACACATCACATCGTCTTGTCCCGAAGTCCTAGACACCACACACATTTGTGCTTCAAGGTGTTTCATATGATCCAAAGCACTCGTTGAGCCGTCGTATTGTTTTAAGTCAGGCAATTTGAATCCTGGCTCTGGTGGTCCTAGTTCGAGCATCCACGGGGCTAAAGGCTTCAACGTGCCAACATCGTCTTCAGAATCGTCACTATCAACATTGTTCTTTTTAGCTGTCAATTCCTCAACCTGACGCTTGAGCCTGAGGAACTCCCGTATATCAACATCTCCTGCTTGGCCAGTGGGAGGAACCCTATCTCGACGAGGTCCCCGGGAAACGGTGTTCGACCGTTGCCTCTCGGTGGGGGCAGGTCGTCGGGAGATTGTTCTCTCTCTTCTGTCACATCTGGGAGGGGATGGTCGATACGACCTAGATGGTTCCCGTCCGTGAGGATGAGAGGGAGAAGATTTTCATTTGCAAGAGATCTACGAGGCTCTCTGTCTGCCTCATCCCGTCGTTGCTGAGATGGGATTCCCTCACTGCGTCATTGATTAAGATGCTCTCTGAGGTCCAGCTGCGGTACTACACGCTCATTTTCGGCGGCAATTTCTTCGCGACGACCGTCAACCCTTCTCTCGTTCCTTCGCCTTCCAGATGAGACCGTATTGTGGGACGCCTGTGCAGGTCGGTCCTCGGCCATTCGAATAAGCTCGTTCTGGATTTGCAGGAGTTCGTGAAGGGCGTTTGCTCTTTCGACAAGGAAAATGGTTCTGTCGAGATGTGGGTTGGATGGGCCTCCCACGTTTCGTACAGTAGCTCCCTCGGTCCCTCTTTCAAGTGGGGGTCGTCGTTGCCGCTCAGGAGCAGGTCTGTTTTCTCTCCTCCTCGCGGTTGGAAGGCCAGTGTCATCTACCACACCGTGTGACCTGCTAACCCTCAAATTGGGGTTCCTAGGTTGAGGTGAGGGAGGTCTGGGGTTTTCATGATGGCCTTGCTGAGGGGAGGGCGGCCGGCCGGCATCTCCAGATGACTTACTTGTTGTGTGTCCATCTGACACCATCTCCAGGTACTATCCGGTTGTTTTTCCTTGGTTGAAGATCTCTGGTGAACGTTTCCCAGCAATGGAACCACTCTGATCGTGCAAGAAAACGTTTGGGCTCAGCTTTTGAAGTCCAGAAGATTATTGAGCTGACTTGAGACCTGCACAACACCGAAAAGGAACCGTGAACTGCGCCGGGGCTTGTCCGGCAAGGCCCTCCGACGTGAGAATCAGTTTGGGCTGGAGAAAGGTGATAGAGAAATGTTGGGTGTGTGTGTTTATGAATAACGAAAGTTGCATTACCTTAGCCCAAGAAACTGTTCACATATTTATAGTGGGTGAAGGAAACTAGGGTTTCCATCTGGACCGTTGGATTGGATTGCTATCAACCGTTGGATAGATTTTGTCTCCAAGCGTCCACGTGGCGTCTTGTGATTGCTCCGTACGAGTAAGGACACTGTTGTACCTGTCATGTACAGTGGTTTACCTTATAATGGAAAGTGTTGACCTGCACACTTTTGGCGCTACTACCAGTTCCGTGGGGACATGCGCAGAGTGGCCCAGCGGCAGGTTTGACTTTATCCAAAGATGGCTTCTTGAGCAAGCTAAGTAGAATGACGACCTAGAGCTCTATGTCTAGGAGGGTCGTCACTTAGTAAACGACTTCGACGAGCGAGTGAATGGGTGAGTTGTCCCGTCCTTGGATGGATTTGGTCGCTCGATGACGATGACGATCCTCCTTCATTAAACGGGTTATAACCCATGGGTGAGATGGCTCGTCGTTGGATGGGCTCGGTCGCTCAATGGCGACGACTGCCATCCTTTGTTCAACGGGCCACGACCCAAATCTTGAGTTGTTTCTTTGGTCTTGGTCCCTTAGTGGGCTTGCTGGGCCCGTTTCTTGGAGGGAACGACTTGGGCTCGGCCCATCACGAAATATTCCGTTCAATACCGAAACTATAGACATCACCGTGTGCTGACATCTCACTTTCAAGACCATACTCTGCAATGCAAATCATGGTAATGAAAAATATTAGATTCACACCAAAAGAATAACTGAGTGGTGGTCAAGGGCATAAATTAATGAAAATGACTTAGGTAGATATTAATGATCTTTGTGTTTGGTCCTTGATCGTGATTGTGGGTTCTTGAGTAGAGTGGTTACCTGGAGGCGCATAACCAACAGTTCCTCTTAAACCAATGGAACTGCTTTGGTTGATATCTGAAACTTCTGGAAGGAAAAACCTTGCGAGCCCAAAATCCCCAACATGAGCGACCATGTCTCCTTCAAGTAAAATGTTACTCGGCTTTATATCACAATGTATGATAGGAATTTCACACCGGTGATGAAGGTAATCAAGGGCATGAGCGACATCTACAGCAATGTTTATTCGTTGAAGAAGGCTTAGTTCATGCAGCTCCTTCTGTGTGTTTTGTTTCCCTGGACCTGGATGTAATAAGCTATCCAGATTCCCATTTGTCATGAACTCGTAAACTAGAGCTTTAAAATTGTTACCTTGAAAGTCAACTGAGGAGCACACGCTTATGATCTTTACTAGGTTTCGATGTCGAATATTTCTCTGGGCTTCACACTCTGCCATGAAACTCTTTCAAGCTCCAAGGAGGTCAAGTTTTAGTACCTTGATAGCAACCGTTTCTCCATTCTCTTCAAGGACCCCTTTGTAGACATGACTAAAACCACCAATACCAATCAAATTATTTGTAGAGAACCTGTTTGTTGCCTTGAGGAGCATTTCATAAGAATACTTGGTGTATTGTTGTCTCAATACCAGTCCTGATGATGGTGTTTTGCTTCTCCTTTTGTGCCAAATGAATAACCAATACGATGCTAGAGCCAGACCGATAAGCAAGAAGATAATCGGAGTCACTATTATGAGTGCAAGTGACGTCTTTTTACTATTCTTACCCTCTTTGATATTGCATTTAGGAAGCTGAAACTCAGCCAAGCCGCCACAGAGCCTATTGTTCCCTTCAACTGAGATGGCAGTAGCATTTGTGAAAACTCCATTCGTTGGTAGTTTGCCCTCAAGGTCGTTGAATGACAAATTAAGATTCTTCAACTGGAATTTCTCCAAGGATCTTGGAATTTGTCCAGAAAAGTTATTCCGGGAAATATCAATGTACTGGATACCAGTTAAAGAACTAAACGATTGAGGTATCAAACTTGAAAGAAGTTCCCCTCCGGGAATAGATACTCAAGGCTTTCTGATTTCCAGTGGGATTGATCCAGACAGGTGGTTACGAGCAAGATTTAGTGATATTGAGAGAGTTGGAAGTCCGAGAAGTTCTCTTGGTATGCTTCCAGTAAGGTTATTTGACGAAATGTACAATATAATCAAGTTTCGGCAATTTCCAAAAGTTGTAGGTATTGTACCCTGTAATCTATTGTTGCTTAAGGAGAGCTTATTCAAGAGTGATAGGTTCCCAACAGATTCCGCCAGTCAAACTGTTTCCCTCTAGGTTCCAGTTTTGTAGTTTATGGAGATTGCCAATGTTACTAGGAATTGTGCCTGTGAATTGATTATAATCCAGTCCTAATGCCTCTAGACTGACTAGATTCATCATTGATGGAGGGATGGATCCATATATTGAATTATCACCAAGTGATAGAAAAGAAAGTTGAGTTGAGGGATTGCCCACACAACTTGGTAGCTGCCCTTTTAATTGGTTACTGTAGTAATAATAAGAAAGAGATGAAAGACTGATATTTCATTCAAATGAAAAACTTACTTAAATACAGAAAAATAACTAATAACCTGAAACTTCTACCATGTTTCCATGTACTGCCACTAACATAAAACATGGCAACTACTTGGCAAAAAAACAGCAACTAAACTTGACCAAGTAAAAATGCATAAAACAAACTCCTAAAAACTAGGATAAGCTGCAGCCACTAGAGACATTTTCAACACTCCTCCTTGGATCAGTAGCTGCAAACTCCTAAAGCTTTTCTCAGTGATTCAAACCTGCTCCTTGGAAGTGCCTTAGTAAATATATCAGCCAGCTGATCATTTGTGCTGCAGTAGACCAAAGTAACTTCTCCATTCTTCTGAACTTCTCTATGAAAATAAAGTTTAATGTTGAAGTGTTTGGTCTTTCCATGAAATACTGGATTATTGGAGATTGCAATGGCAGCTTGATTATCCACAAACACTTCTGTGCTCCTCCTTTGCTCCAAGCATTAATCATTCAAAATCTTCCTTAACCATAAGGCTTGATTTACAGCGGTTGTAGCAGCTATGAACTCCGCTTCAGCCGTTGATTGAGCCACTATATCTTGCTTCTTTGAAATCGAAGAGAACATTCCTGAGCCAATCGTGAAACAGTAACCTGAAGTGCTTTTCATGTCATCTAAAGATCCTCCCCAATCACTATCAGAGAATCCATTAAAATTGAATTCTTGACCATGTTTGAACAAGACACCATAGTCAATAGTTCCCTTTGACATATCTTAGCACCCTTTTAGCAGCAATAAGATGTTCTTCACTAGCAGCCAGAAGAATCTGGAGAGCACACTTACAGCTTGCAAAATGTCAGGTCTTCTTATTGTGAGATACATTAGACAACCTATAAAACTCCGATAGACAGCTTCTTCAACCTTTTTTGCACCATCTTCTTTGCAAAGTCTCTCTCTTTGATTCATTGGAGTGCTTACCGACTTACAATTCTCCAAATGAAACTTCTTCAAAATCTCTTTAGCATACTTCTTCTGACAAATGAAGACTCCTTGATGTTCTTGTCTAACTTCCATTCCAAGAAAGTATGCCATTGCTCCCAAGTCTGTCATTTCAAACACCTTCGTCATCTCCTCTTTGAATTTTCGAACAAGATCATCATTACTTCCTGTAACTAAGAGATAGTCCACATAAAGAGAAACAATCAAAATATGAGCAGATGAATGCTTGACATAAAGTGTTGGCTCACTTGGACTTTATTCAAAAGCAAGACTAAGGAGATGCTCATCAATTCTAGCGTACCATGCCCGTGGAGCCTGCTTTAAGCCATACAAAGCTTTCTTAAGCAAGTATACCTTATTCTCCTCTCCATCCACCACAAAACCTTCAGGGCTGTTCAACATAAATTTCCTCCTTCAAATAGCCATTAAGAAAGACAGATTTCACATCTAGCTGAAATACCTTCCATCCCTTTTGTGCGGCCAATGCAAGAAGCAATCTGATTGTATCGAGTCGAGCAACAGGGAAAAAAGTCTCTGAAAAATCTACTCCAAACACTTGAGCAAATCCTTTCACCACAAGCCTGGCTATGTGTTTGTTAATAGAACCATCTGCATTTAACTTGGTTCTGAACACCCACTTCACTCCGATGACCTTCTTGACAAGGTTTGGGATCCAACTCCCATGTCTGATTCCCTTCAATCATATGCAGCTCCTCCTGCATTGCTGACACCCACTTTGGATCATCTTTAGCTACATTAAAATCTGAAGGTTCCAAAACAGCAACATTGCACCTTTCATAGATGTCAGAAAGTAATCTAGTTCCCCTAACATGAGGATCATCAATATTCTCATCCTCAAATGATTCAGTACTAGGAACTAGATTCACTTCTTCATCTTCCCAATTCCATTGTTGATCTTCAACAAAATGAACATCTCGACTTATAAGAATCTTACCAGTTTCAGGCTGGTAGACTTTATAAGCCTTTGAAATTGTGCTATAACCAATAAAAATTCCAGATTCCACCTTTTTATCCAATTTATCTCGTTTCACACTCGATACATAAGTGAAACAAACACAACAAAAAACTTTAAGGTTCTGAATAAAAGGTTGGTAACCATACCATGCTTCAAATGGAGTTTTCCCTTGCACCGCCCTTCTAGGAAGTCTATTCAACAAGAACACAGCCGTATTCGCAGCTTTTGCCCGTAACTTCTTAGGCAACCCTTTCTCATGTAGCATGCATCGGACCATTTCCATTACATGCTTCTGTTCTTCCTTTCACTCACTCCATTTTGCTGCGGTGTGTACGGAGTAGTGAGTTGGTGCTCAATTCCAGCATCCTCACAAAACATATTGAACTCTTCTAAGGTGTACTCTTTGCCATTATCAGACCTAATGACCTGAATCTTGCAGCCACTTTGATTCTCAGTCCATGCTTTGAATTTCCAAAATACTCCTGCTACTTCAGACTTGAATTTCAAGAAATAAATCCAGCACATTCTACTAAAATCATCAATAAAGAGAATATAATATTTACTTCCCTTTAAAGATAGTTCAGATAGAGGTCCTCCAATATCTGTATGTATAGCTGCAGCTTTGTTTTAGCCCTACTCGTTGCATTCGAAAATAGGAGCCTAGTTTGCTTTCCATACCTGCATGCTTTGCAACTTGACAAGTGATCATCTAGAGGAGGAATTCCTTTTGCAAGATTCTTTCTCTTCATATACAATAGTGCAGCGTGGTTGAAGTGCCCCATCCTCTTGTGCCAAAGCTCAGTTGTAGTAACCAAACTCATCATAGCAGCCTGCTCTGTCTCCATCAAATTTAAAGAGAAGCTTTTTCCTTTCATATTGACCTTGAAGCAGGTGCAGCCCCACTTGAATCTTTGATCAGACACATCCTGTCTTCAAACACAACTTTATAGCCTTTTTCAAGCAGTTGGCCCACACTCAACAAGTTCTGATTAATTTCAGGAACATAAAGAACATCTTGAATTAACTCGGTACCAAGACTACTTTCAATAGCAATAGTTCCTTTACCTTTCACGAATGAAATCTCCATTTCCAGTTCGACTTGTGAGACAACCGCCTTATTAAGCTCTTTAAAAAGCTCAATATCATGTGTCATATGGTTGGTGCAGCCGCTATCAATCAGCCAACTCTCATTTGCTATGCTAGTTGCAAAACAAGAGGCAACAAATAGTTGATCCTCCTTCTGCTCGACAACCTGAGCCTCACTTTATTGATATTGCTCTTTGGACTTGCATATCTTTGCAATATGCCCCAAGAGTTTGCACTTGTTGCATCTAATATCCGGCCTCCTCCAACATTTGTGAGGTGCATGACCCTTCTTTCCACAGTGTTGACATGGTGAATAGTCTGGCTTTTCACTTCCTTCGCCCTTGCTGTAAGCTTGATCATCTGCACTCTTCTTTCCATTTCTCTTCTTCCCCTTATTATTTTGGCTAATGTGCAACTTTACTGCTAGAGCTCCTTCAATGGTGCCTTCAAGTCTCATCAGCCTTCTTTGCTCTTGAGCTTGCAAAGCACTTAATAATTCTACCAACGTAATGCTCGACAAATCCTTAGAGTTTTCCAATGAAGAAATAACGGATTCAAATCTTTCTGGAATAGAAACCAAAATCTTTTGAACAATCCTCGAATCAGGAAACTCTTTGCCAAGCAATCTTACCTGATTTACAATGCTCAGAAGTCTATCGGAGTATTCTTTGATAGTCTCTGATTCCTTCATTCTTTGCATTTCATATTCCCTGATCAAATTTAGCGCACGCATACCTTTGATTTTCTCATCACCTTCATACTCCTTCTTGAGAAAATCCCAGATTTGATTTCAAGGTCATAATCCTGGTAAAAATAGTTGTAGAAACGGCACTGAACAAGCACGACTTAGCCTTTGATTTTCTTTGCCTCTTCTCCTTGTGGTTCTTCATCTGTGCAACCGTTGGATTTGCTGGAAGAGGAGTAATTTCGTAATCCTCCTCAACAGCTTCCCAAAGGTAATTTGCTTCCAAATAGGACTCCATTCTAATTGCCCAAACTTGGTAGTTTTCACCTTCAAATACTACTGAAGGTACTATAGCTGAAAAAGTAATTTCAGATTGCATATTGTGAAGGTTATATTTCCTAACAAGTTTGGTTTAATGGTAATCTCTCAATTCTCACTCACAGGTCCCTCAAGAAGATAAACTTGATACCAATTTGTAGTAATAGTAAGAAAGAGATGAAAGAGTGATATTTCATTCAAATGAAAAACTTACTTAAATACAGAAAAATAACTAATAACCTGAAACTTCTACCATGTTTCCATGTACTGCCACTAACATAAAACATGGCAACTACTTGGCTAAAAAACAGCAACTAATCTTGACCAAGTAAAAATGTATAAAACAAACTCCTAAAAACTAGGATAAGCTGCAGCCACTAAAGACATTTTCAACAGTTACCACTAAAGAAAAACACTTGCAAATTACTATAGTTCATCAAAGAGGCAATAAAATTCAATTCATCGGGTTCCCCACTTCCAAAAATATTGTCATCTAGACCTACATTCCACAGGTTTGGCATCATTCCAAAATCAATTGCTATTTTCCATGGAAACGGTTATCTCCTATCTGGATGACTGCCAATTTTGAACAATTAGAAATTGAGACTGGAAGGGGTCCCGTATACTTGTTTCCCCATATTTTAATGATTTGAAGTAAATGTAGCTTCAAACCTATGTCTGTTGGGAGACTTCCAACAAGTTGGTTTTCTGGTGTACTGAAAGTAGAGAGCAACGAAAGATTGTAGAAGGATAGAGGGATTATACCATGGAGTTGATTACTGCCAATTCCCACAAACCATAGCTTCTTTAACTGACCAATGGCGTATGGAATGATTCCTCCAAAATGATTGCCATGGGAAGAAATTAATTCGAGAGAAGTGAGATTACCAATGGAAGGAGGTATTTCTCCTGTGAAATTGTTTTCGTGAATACTAAGATTCACAAGCTTCAACAGAGAACTAACTTCTTGTAGGATTGTCCCTGTTGGGACCGCGACCATCCCCACCACTCCACATTAGTATGATATTGTCCGCTTTGGGCCCAGCCCGCACGGATTTGCTCTTGGGTCAACTCCCAAAAGGCCTCATACTAATGGAGTGGGTGGACACCTTTATATATTAGGCAATTCTTCTTTCAATTGCCGATGTGGGACTTGGGTTGATACCCCAACAATCCTTCCCTCAAACCAAGGACCACCTCTAGCGAATCTTGTACCGCCGCTATTCACCACTTGCGGGACACGCCGCCTGATTTATCACCAATATCAGGAAGACTTTCGACACAAGGCACACACAGTGCTCCATTCGCGAGGTCACACCACCAAAGGAAATCCCACATCATACACACACGGTCCACTGCGTCGCGCCCATCCACCAACCACGGCTCTGATATCAGTTGTTGGGACCGCGACCATCCCCACCACTCCACATTAGTATGATATTGTCCGCTTTGGGCCCGGCCCGCACGGATTTGCTCTTGGGTCAACTCCCAAAAGGCCTCATACTAATGGAGTGGGTGGACACCTTTATATATTAGGCAATTCTTCTTTCAATTGCCGATGTGGGACTTGGGTTGATACCCCAACAGTCCCAACAAGCTTATTGCGACTGATTGAATCCTAGTATTTCCAATCTGAATTATTGTTCAGATTGTCCCAACATTTAAGGTTGGTGCAGTTTGACTGACTAGCCGGAACAATTCCTTTAAAGGAATTATTGTTCAATCCTAGTATTTCCAATCTGAATAAACGGCCTATTTCATTAGGGATAGCGCCTTCAAATATGTTATTCTGAAGCCTTATCTGCCGGAGGAAGCTCAAGTTTCCCACAGACGGAGACAACGAACCAACTAAACTTCTGGAGGAAAGATCCAAAACAGTGACTCTCCTATGGCGCCGACCACATGTTACACCTTCACATTGGCAGAAATGGAGAGAATCGTTCCAGGACTCCAAAACACCTTCAGGGCCACTCACAATCTTTGACCTGATGGCCAGCTACGCGAGGCAATCGGGTTCATTCGTGTTGAAGGCATCAGAGCATAGGTTTTCAATGGAGATTAACATGATAATGAAAAATAAAAGGTGTTGCATCCTTGACATTTTCTCGAGACTACAGTGTTTCACTCTTGAAATTTCTCTTTAGCTGAAATAATAACCTTAGATTTCTCTGTTGGATATTTGAAATTATTCAATGCGGCTCCAAAAATATATTCAACCAATTTGTGATGTAAAATTATTCTGTAGCCACATTTGACAGTTAACTTGAAAAGTCCCTTACTTGACAAGAAATTGATTGGTGTGCTTTACACTGCTTGACTTAGAGATTCACTTGGAAGGCACTGAGCAGGCAATAACAAGAGAGTTCAATTAACCAAAAATAAAAATGTGGTAATCAATATTTGGATATTTTAGGCCATGCAAGTATTAGTAGACAGTGTTATGTGCGATACATCAAGAATGAAGTATATACATAATATTCAACCTATCATTAAGAAGGTATTTTACAGAAACCTATTCCCCTGTTTAAATGTTGATGATTTTTTTTTTTTTTTGGCAGGATATTGGTTGCGTTATGAGCCCACTGGAAAGAAGCTATGATGCTCTCGGATGTAGGTAGTAATGTAAGATCGATTGGTGTGCTCTCGGATGTAGGTAGTAATGTAAGTGGGGGTGCACACCAATCAATTTTACAGAAAGCTATGATGCTCTCGGATGTACTGCCAAAGGGGTGGGCTGTACTGGGTTAGCGAAATAGTTAAGTAAGTGTACAGCTTGTGCATTTGCCAGTGTCCAGGAGGTTTTTTTCACATAAAACTCATGATTCGATAATAAGAAAAAGATGTAAGATCGAGAAAGAAGATCAAATGAAATACTTCCCCTAAGAAAAAGATGTACTATTGTGGTTTGTCTTCTACTTGATAAACAACAAAATTTGATTCCCGAGTACATTTTTTACACTGCCAATTCCTTATATATTTTTAAGCTTGGTGGTAATGGTGTTTGTTGATAGTTGTTCTGGATTTCTTGTGTGTCATGTGAGGGGTTTTCCTGGATTTTGTTTTGTGTCAGTGTTGAATTGTGAGGATTTATTTTTTTCCTTCTTGTGCTTGTTGTGTATGATTTCTGTACTTGATCGTGCTGTTGTTTTATGTATTGGTGTACAGTAGTCCTAGTAATAGTTGCAAAGCTTTTGAATAGTAGTTGTTAAATACGTTTTGTAATTACAAAACATAAATACGTTTTGTAATTACAAAACGTGATTTTTCACCCCATTTAAACAAAAATGCGGCTTTCAAAATAAAAGGCTCCTATGTGTAGTGTTTCTTTATAAATAGCTTTTCCTAACGATGGTTATTATCTATCGGGAAAAAATAGATTTCTCGAATAACTATTAGGGCTTCAACTCTGGTGCTGAAAACTCTGTTTTGAAGCTGCTGCTGAAAATTCATCTTCGGACTCATATGCAAGCGTGACAGCAATTCGGTAAGCCAACAGTTCAACTCTGCTGCTGAAAACTCTGTTTTGAAGCTGCTCTGATATTCTCTGATATTTCGTTCCGATGTTTTTTCTTTTAGGCATGTTAGTGCAAAAAGTACCTTAGAAGTTATGATTCCCGTCTTCCACATCCACCAGCTTGTTGTGATTCCCTGATTAATTTTTCTAATCCCGTACAAAAATCATGTAAACATGGTTTGTGCTTTTATTGGTTTCTTAATTAGGCTCCTTTACATGATCCATTTCTCAGAATTACTTTTTCCTCAAGACTTTTGTGTTGGATCTGAAACCACCTTGAGTACAATATATCTCATCCATTTTGTTTCATTTCTGCTTTTATTGGTTTCTGGAGGACGACCTTAATGGTTTTTTTTTTTTCCTTTAAATGAGATTGCTGGAAAATGATTTTTCATTTTCCTTCAGGTGGCATAATCATCTGAACCCTGATTTTATTGAATTTTACGTTCAACTCTTCTTAAATGAATCGCTATATTTGGGCCTCTATGGTAATCAGGACATACAATTCTATTAAGAACCATTGGAACAGCTCCGTGAAGAAGACATTGGATACCTACTTGGCTTCAGACTTGCTTGCCCAGTTCCAAGGCAGAGGAATGCCAATTGGCGAAAGATTCAGTGAGGATACTGCTTCTGCATTTGCTAACCCCCAAGAGGTTTCGGGAGATGAAACTCGGCTTCAGATACTTTGGTATGATTGATTTGTCCTATCTATATCAACTACAAAAAATTTGTGCTTGTTATTTATTGTCTTTTGGATCAAATCAACTGCTTGCACTCGGCTTCTGTAGCTTCATTAGAGTTGACTTGAAAAGTAATTTACTTGACTAGGGATTTGAGTGGTGTGCATTACACTGCTTGACTAGAAAAGTCATTAACTGGACTGCAGACTTTTGAGACATTGCTGAACCATCAGATTTAGTCCCTCCGTCCCATAAAGATGTTCCCATTTGCCAGTTTTGCTTGTCCCAAAACTGATAGACCCATTTCCAAAATTGTTAGGTTAAAATCATTGTGCTTTCTAAATTTCCAACCAAGAAGAGGAGAAGATGAGAGTCAACCAAAAATAAAAGGGGTTAGTGTAGTAATAGTAAGTATCATTAAGGTTAGTG
This sequence comes from Adenophora triphylla var. japonica, assembly GCA_022495995.1. NCBI lineage: Eukaryota > Viridiplantae > Streptophyta > Magnoliopsida > Asterales > Campanulaceae > Adenophora > Adenophora triphylla. Next base: position 377,470 of record JAFEMH010001148.1, on the reverse strand, counting down.
ATGGAAATGACAACAGGTAGTTAAAATTGTTTGAATAGTCTCGGCAGCGGGCCAAGAAGAAGAATTTTACGGAGATGAGGAAGGCTTGGGCGATAGTTTAGAGGGTTATTCTCACAAGTGGCTGACAGATGGTTGATTCGGATTCCTTAAACCATCTCTGTAGAATGGAGTTATTGGTAAGAAAAAAGCAGATGACATACCGGGTGTCTCCATAAACCAATCTTGTTGTCTTGGGTGAGGTGTTGGTTCATGTTGGCCTCTCATGAAAGATCTCTCACTCTCTCCCCCACACACTACTTGTGTCTTTCTCACACGTTTTTGTGGCATGAATCCATCAGACATGAATGCAACAGTTTGTCATATATGGCCAATTTTGGGTAATTTGATCCGATTTCTGAAGCCTAGAAAGAAACCAAAAGGAAAGTTCTCTTTGTTCTTTGAAGATGCCTAAGATGGCAACCAAATGACCAAGGCTCTGTTAAATTTTTTCCATCTTAAAATTTACTTATTGTACTAATTAAGACAACAATGGAAAACCCATTGTTCCTATTATTACCCTTAGATGTATTATCGCGATTTAAACTTTGCATATTTGATGGACCTTAAGCTCTCTTTTAGAACTACCATCACCAACGTCGAACACATTACACACACAAATATACACACCAAAATACACATTTACCCTTTCAGAATCTGCAAGTGATTTAAGCAGAGACCCAAGGAAATTAAGCTCTAACGCAATGCAAGGAATGACTGTTGTCCCGCGTCTTTTTTGTTGGAAAGTGCTCTCAACAGCCTGTAAGCTGATTCGTTCGTTGCTCTCAACACATTTTCCCGGTAAATCATGTCTCGTTATTTCTGTATATGTATCTCTATGTTTTGTGCTTTCAATTTTGAAGTGTTTTAATCTATAAGTGTCCAATTCCTTGTAAATAAGAAGGCTCCATTGTGTGTTTATTTCATGTGTATGTGTGTGTTATATGGAAGGTGGTGTAAATGAGATTCATTGTTCTTAATAAAGAAGCTCACTGTTCTTAATAAATTTGCACAATAGTGAAGTAAATCGAGCTTATAAACATGAATGGAAGATCTTGAACTCAATCCACCTTCTAAATGAGATTCATTGATTACACTAATTTATGTTATTTAAAGGTTTGTGGAAACTAGGGAATTATTCATTTTTAGTCTTCACCACTAGTACTAGTACTAATACAATAACATTCTTTTTTATGCAAGTCATCAAACACTTCTATCGGCGTGATCTTGAGTAAAGAAGACCTTGCCGTAAGATGCCTAAAATTAAGATTTTATGTTTCCCAAAAGAATAAGTCTGAGAATTGAAGAGACTTTAATTGGCCTACCATAACAAGCACATCAAGAGAAGAGGTGTTATGAAACCAGGAAGAAAACAAAACTAGCTACCGGAATACAATTGGTTGATGAAGTCCGTTATTCACTTAAATTTGTCTTACCCTATGCTTCGAAGTATAAAGTTCACACCATAAACTTGGATCTCGAGAGAAATTTAGTTCATATTAATTTCTGGATTTTGTATTATTTTCAAAGATTATACATACCGCAACACAAGCCCATGTTTTAGCTTCATAAAACATGAGCAAAATAAAAAGGGGCGGGTGACAAAGGTGTCCATGCTTTCCGCCCTTGAAAGTTTTATACGTACATTATGGAGAAGTCAAGACACAAAATTATCCCAAGATACCAAATAATAGCTATTAGCCAAACATGTCAAAGCAACAACATATGTTCTCTGTTGCTACTCCCACCACATAATTTATTGTCATGATTGCCACAAAAGTGCTTCCACATTCTTTTTCTACCTCACCTGAAAACATAATCACTGACTCATAAATACAATATAGTTTGGGAAAATAAGGTCAAGTATAGCAATTAACGCCCCAAAATAGAGATGGCATATTGCAATGGGATTTTTGCACAGAGAAACCAATTATTTGTTAGAATCATGGAGTAAACATCTACTCTTTTACCGGAATCAAAGTTCATTACCTACTTGCCTATAATCTCAATTTGCTTTGGTTAGCTTAATCGTACAGTAACTTTCACTTGTGTAAAATCTAAAGAGAGGAAGATATCAGACAACAAAAACTTGTTTGAACTCTTCTTGGATGCGCTTCAAGCTCATATATTGTCAGATTTTAAGCTTCCAATTACCCTGTAAAAGATAAGTCGAGACACTTCCACTCTCTCTATCAATGATTATGCTTCAAGAGTTGGTAGCTGTTTGGTGGATTATTTCTTATTGTTAAAACAAAGTAAAATCTCTGAAAAACTGTTATCTTTGCTAATGCTAATGCTAATCAAAACAACAACTTCCATCGCAAAATGCAAAGCTATCGTTTGTCTCAGCAAGACCTCTAGACCGAGTTTTTGTTTTAAACATAAAAAGAAACTTACGTAAAGTGCCTTTTTGCCGGGTGTATGTTGGTCTGTAAACCGATTTAATAGCTAGTAAAGCTGAGGATTGAATATGACAGTCTAGTTCTATAGTCTGATGATATTTAAAGATGACTCTGAGACAACCAATTAAGAAGTACCTACATAAACTGCTACGAGTGCTACCAGCTGTAACTGCCTAGATAAAATAATTAGATTAGGATAAAATTGAGAAATGACTCCTTACCTCGCTATTGAGATTTCGTGCTTTGAAATGATGTTGGTAATATGTTGCAGCTCATCAACAACCACTGATATATTCATTCTGTCTTTTGCTGACTCCACACAGCACGCAACTCCAATCTTCAGAAATGAAACTAAAAACTCCACCTTTTGTTTTGCATATCTTGGATTCTGTGTTTCATTTTCCTCTTCCTTCACAAGTATTGGGTCTATTATGTCCATGACGCTGTCTGGCAAGGCCCTTCTAACATAGTCACGAAGGTTAAGGCCATTCTGGAACATATTGTTTGTGGGTCTCTTTCCGGTCATCATCTCCAACAAAATTATACCGAAACTGTAGACATCTCCTTCTGCTGTCATCTCGCTTCCAAGACCATACTCTGCAAATCATGATGATGACAAAATATAAGATTCACTCCAAAATCTCAAGAACAATTGAGTGGTGATCAAAGGCATAAAATTAGTAAAAATTAATTAGCTAGAAATATATGATTGTGATTGTGGGTTCTTGAGTAAAGTAGTTACCTGGAGGTGCATAACCAATAGTTCCTCTCAAACCAATGGAACTGCTTTGGTTGATATTTGAAACTTCTGGAAGGAAGAACCTTGCGAGCCCAAAATCCCCAACGTGAGCGACCATGTCTCCATCGAGTAAAATGTTGCTCGGCTTTAAATCACAGTGCAAGATAGGAATTTCACACCGGTAATGAAGATAATCAATGGCATGAGCAACATCTGTGGCAATGTTCATTCTTTTAAGAAGGCTTAGTCCGTGCATCTCACTCTCTATGTTCATTGTTCCTGGAATTGGATGTAATAAACTCTCTAGACTTCCGTTAGCCATGAACTCATAAACCAGAGCTTTAAAATCATTACCTTGAAAGTCAATTGAGGAGCATGCACTTATGATCTTTACAAGGTTACGATGTCGAATATTTCTCCAGGCTTCACATTCTGCCACGAAACTCTTTGAAGCTCCTCGAAGGTCAAGGTTTAGCACCTTGACAGCAACTGTTATTCCATCCTCTTCAAGTACCCCTTTGTAAACATGGCTAAAACCACCCATACCAATCAGATTTTCTGAGGAGAACCTGTTTGTTGCCTTGAGAAGCATTTCATAAGAATACATGGTGAATTGTTGCCTCAATGCCAGGCCTGATGATGGTGTTTTAGTTCTCCTTTTGTTCCAAATGAATAAACAACATGATGCCAAAGCCAGGCCAACAAGCAAGCAGATTATTGGAATCACAATTATGAGTGCAAGCAACATCTTTTTACCATTCTTTCTCTCTTTGATGCTGCATTTAGGAAGGTGAAGTTCAGGCAAGCCGCCACAAAGCCTATTGTTCCCTTCTACTGAGATGGCAGTAGCATTTGTGAAAACTCCGTTCATTGGCAGTTTGCCCTCGAAGTTGTTGAATGATAAATTAAGATTCTTGAATTGGAATTTCTCCAAGAACCTTGGAATTTGTCCGGAGAAGTTATTACGGGAAATATCAAGGTACTGAATACCAGCCAAAGAACCAAATGATGGGAGTATCAAACCTTGAAAGAAGTTACCCTCCAGGGATAGATTCTCCAGGCTAGTGCAGCCACCTATGCTGCTAGGGACTTCACCGGACAACTCGTTCTCCGACAAATCCAACGCTTCTAAATTATGAAGCTTTCCGATTTCTAGTGTGAGTGATCCAGAAAGGTGGTTAAGTGAAAGGTTTAGATATAATAGCGATGAAAGTCCGAGAAGCTCTCCTGGTATGCTGCCAGAAAGGTTATTTGACGAAATGCTCAATTGCATCAATTTTTGGCAATTTCCAAAAGTTGTTGGTATTGTACCCTGTAACATCATGTTGTCTAACTCTAGTTCATACAAGAGTGACAGGTTCCCAACAGATTCAGGAATATTACCAACCAAACTGTTTCCACTTAGGTCCGATAGTTGTAGTTTACGGAGATTGCCAATGTTACTAGGAATTGTGCCTGTGAATTGATTATCATTCAGTCCTAATACCTCTAGACTGACTAGATTCATCATTGATGGAGGGATGGATCCATATATTGAATTATCACCAAGTGCTAGAATAGAAAGTTGAGTTGAGAGATTGCCCACACAACTTGGTAGCTGCCCTCTTAATTGGTTTTCATAAAAGGCTAAAATTTGCAAATTGCTACAGTTCACCAAAGAGGCAATAAAATTCAATTCATCAGGTTCCCCACTTCCAAAAACATTATTGGATAGAAATACATTCCAGAGGTTTGGCATCATTCTAAAATCAACTGCTATTTTTCCATGGAAACGGTTATCTCCTATCTGGATGACTTCCAATTTTGAACAATTGGAAATAGAGACTGGAAGGAGTCCTGTAAACTTGTTTCTTGCTATTTGAAAGAATTTAAGTTTTGGTAGCTTCAAACCTATGTCTGTTGAAAGACTTCCAACTAGTTGGTTGTCATATATACTGAAAGTAGAGAGCAAAGAAAGATTGTAAAAGGATGGAGGGATTGTACCATGGAGTTGATTAATGTCCAATCCAAAAAACCATAGCTTCTTTAACTGACCAAATGCATGTGGAATGCTTCCTCCTAGATGGTTGTTACTTGCAGAAATTACTTCGAGAGAAGTGAGATTCACAATTGAAGGAGGTATTCCTCCTGTGAAATTGTTTTCGTGAATACTAAGATTTACAAGCTTCAACAGAGAACTAACTTCGTGTAGGATTGTCCCAACAAGCTTATTGTTGCCTACCGCAAGCCATTTTAGGTTGGTACAGTTTGAGAGACTAGCTGGAACATTTCCTCCAAAGGAATTATTGACCAATCTCAGTTGCTCCAATCTGAATAAACGGCCTATTTCAGTAGGAATAACGCCTTCAAATGTGTTATTGTAAAGCCATAACACCCTGAGGAAGCTCAAGTTTCCTACAAATGGAGACAAAGAACCAGATAAACCTCTGGAGGAAAGATCCAAAGCAGTGACTCTCCTATGGCGTCGACCACATGTTACACCTTCCCATTGGCAGAAATGGAAAGAATCGTTCCACGACCCCAAAGCACCTTCAGGGGCAGCAACAATCTTTGACTTGATGGCCATCAGCGCATGGTGATCAGTTTCGTTTGTGCCAATTGGGGTTACTGTATGGAGGTTATGAGTGCAGATTAAGGTGATCATGAAAAAGAAAAGGGAGTGCATGTATATCCTGAACATTCTCTTGAAATTCTCTCTGGCTGGGATTATTTTTAACAAATTCTATGCAGAGTCCAGAATATATCCAAACTATTTATGGTGGTGTGAAATGTATTCTGTAGTCAAATAAAAGTGAAATGTAAGGAATTGATTGGATTCTTACCAAAAGTGCTTTACTAGAAAATTACTAAGAAATGACCAAAAGTGCACTAAGTGCTTATGTATACATCTTGCTAATGCCAATAATTGCTTTTATGGAAATTACCAAGACATGATAAGTGAGTTTAATTAACCAAAAAAAAAACAATGTATGCATCAAAATTAAGAAAATTTAGGCTGTGCAGTTTCATATTGCTCCATCCGTCCCGAAAAGATAGTCTCTCTTTTTTAATGGTTAATTTGATCGAACTTTAAACAGAAGATTTAGGAAAAAATAGTTATCCAAATGAAATTCTAAAACTTGTTATAGATTTATCATTACAAATACTATTAACAAGAATTTCTAGACTTTCATTAGGATAATTTAATCATCGTAAGTTATTGATCAATGTTCAATCAAATTAACAACTAAAAAGTTAAAAAGTGGGTGTGTAATACTATAGACACAAAAGAAGTTCACAAAATTTTGGGCACAAAATGATATGGCAAAGTTCGATTAGATATTGTGATTCTAGGCCACACTATTCATTAATTATGGGGCAAACTACAAATATATGAAACATACTATTGTGTTTGTTACAATTAATGGAACTTATTACGAATTGACTCCTTAATGTAACGTACTTTACCATGTCGTTACATATTATGGAACATACTATTGTATTTGCTCGTTGTTAAATGATCATCATTACCTAGACTATGGAAATTATAGATTAAGCCTTTTTGTTCCCACTAATTAAAGCTACATAATGATGTTCACAACTTATGGGACTGGGAATTGGTGGAAGACCTCCACTTGAAAACCATTTTACCCACTTAATGTAAAAAAAGCATATAATCATTCATTTTACTTGTTCTTCTTCTTCTTTTCTCCCTTTCCTTATTTTATCCTAAATTTGGGCAAAACCATTTTACTCAAAGTTCGATTAAGTTGACAAAAAAAACCAAAGTATAATTAGCTTTTCATTTTTCTTTTTCGTTATGTACAAAACGAGCTTGCCTCCTTCCCTTTCTGGGATGGAAAGAAGAGGGATTCAAAGTTAGTTTGTTAGCATAAATCCTTCTCTATTGTATAATATAATATGATCATTCTGAAATTATATAAACTACGCTAGTAAAGTTTGTTAACCAATGGAGCCTTCTATATGTTCATGCATTACCATTAGTTATGACTACGAGTGTGTTTAACACTCTAATACCAAGCTTTCAATTTGGAACTGGAATTGGAAATGAAAATGGAACTGGATATGAGTTGTCAAACACACCTTTAATCTGATTTGTCCGGTAGATCACAGTTCAATGTTTCTATGTCTCTATTTTGTCCTTTTAACTTTGTCACGTTTTGATGATTGCAATCTTTTCAATTCCTTGTCAATAACAAGCTAGGCTCATGAGCTTGACAGAGGGGGTTAATTGTTTTTTTTTTTCTTTTTTGATTTCGTCAATTTACCTTGATGGAGGGTGAAAGAGCAAATGGAATTTGAGGAAATTGAAAAGGAGAGAGAGAATTCCGGTTTTATTTCATGTGTTTGTTACGTGGTAGGGGTGGGTCAATTAGCACCATATTAGGGTTCATATAATCAGTAAGAACATGTTTAGTTCGAACCCTGATCTCAATTATAGGTCAAAAAGAAGCTCAATGGACATCTTCAATTAACTAGGTCTTAAAAAATATCTTTTGACTCGGAGCTCCAATGCAAAATACAATTGCATATTCTTGTTCCTCATTGAATTTCCTTTCAAATGAGTCTAATATAGAATGTTTTGCTGCCTCAATAGATGGTGAAAATCATTGTTGAAAAAGTAAGAATACTTGGAGGTGATCTTGAGTAACTATCGCAATTTTCTCTCCTGTCAACTTATACCATTTAACTTTGTCCCGTTAAATGATTAATCTTCGTCAAACCATTTGTTAGGGCCTAACACTTATCAATATAATCAAGTAATTGGAAGTGATGGTTTTTAACCCCAAGTTAATAGAAGGTTCGGTTCGAAATGCAACAAAAAGCTTGGTCGGAGTTTTTTTATGTTAAATGATCATCAGCACCTAAACAATGAAAATTATAAATTTTCTTATTGTTCCCACTAATTAAAGCTATGTAAAGATGTTCACAACTTTGGGAGTGGGAACTGGTGGAAGACTTCCACTAGAAAAAAATAGTATGATCAAATCATTTTATTCTAATATTCTATTTGTTCCACTTAAGTTGTGTCCATTACACTGCTTGACTAGAAACATACTTCTGGCTAAGGGTGTAAGATTTTGGAAAAACTCAATTTTTTTATTCACAATCAATCAATATATAGTATAATGAGAGGAGTCCTATTCTAACATAATGATTTAGGAATCTAATCTATACATTTAAATATTTTGTTTCCTAATCTTATTGAGCAACCAAATATACACAAAATAATATAGAATCCAAGGTTGTTTAGGAAACTGTTGAATGCAACCGAGGTAGAGTGAGGCGGCCGCCTGGTGGTGCCGAGGCGTGCGCCTGGAATGCAGTGACTTTGGCCGAGGTATGTTGGAGCTGGGGCGGGCGCCTGCCTGTGGTGAGGCGGATGCCTAGCAGGGCAGGTTTGAGGCGGGCGTCTGGATTGACAAGGGGCGGGCGCCTCAAGGTCAGTGATTTCAGCCTTGGTTTGGTCACTTGCAGATACACCCATAGCTTCATCCTTAATACGCCCCCGCAAGATGGACGATCCGAGGAGAAGACCAATCTTGGAAGAAAGGTGTTGAAAGCGTATGCGAGGTAATGGTTTTGTTAAGATATCAGCCAGTTGATCCGAACCAGAAATGTGTTGAACACGAAGAGAGCCGGATTGGACTTCTTCACGGACAAAGTGAAATGAGAGAGCCACATGCTTCATCCGAGAGTGGAAAACCGGGTTTGCAGAATACGTTGAGGCACCTAGGTTATCACAGTAAACCACAGGTGGAGCGGGCAAGGGGAGTCCAAGCTCAGTAAGTAAGTCCTTAACCCAGGTGAGTTCTGCAGCAGTGTCGGCAATTGCTCGAAATTCTGCCTCAGTTGTGGATCGAGCGAGAGCACGATGCTTGCGGGATGACCAAGTGATTGGGTTGCGCCCAAGATAAACTAAGAACCCGGAAGTGGACACAAAGTCGTCTTTGTCACCTGCCCAATCGGCATCACAGAAGGCATGAAGGGAGGGAGGAGACTTGGCGAAAATCTGAAGACCAAGGTGCATAGTGCCATGAAGGTAGCGGAGAAGACGCTTCAGTGCAATCCAGTGAGGAGGTTGGGGGTTTTGCATGAACTGGGCAAGTTTGTTGACCGAGAAGGCAATGTCGGGACGAGTAAATGACAAATACTGAAGGTCACCAACAATGGCACAATAGAAGGTAGGGTCAACTGTGGGAGTGATAGTGGACCTGGTGAGAGGTGGTGATGCTACCATGGGAGTAGGAAGCGGTTTACGGTCAATCATGTTGTGACGGGTGAGAAGATCATAAATGTATTTTGTTTGGGAGAGGAGGAACCCGTTTTGGTTTGGGACGACTTCGACACCCAAGAAGTAGGACAGGGGACCAAGATCCTTTAAGAAAAATCGATTTGATAGACTGGAGATGAATGACTGAAGGTGAGAAAGAGAAGACCCGGTGACAATGATATCATCAACATAGACTAATAGGTAAATTGGGGATGGAGATTTGTTGAGGATAAACAGAGAGGGATCGACTAAAGAGGGGTGAAAGCCATATGTGGTGAGGTAGGTTTTGAGTTCTTGAAACCATGCACGGAGAGCCTGTTTGAGACCATAGATGGCTTTTGACAGATGACAAACAAAGGATGGGTTGGTGGAGTCCTCAAATTCGGGGGGTTGGGTCATAAAAACAGTTTCAGAGAGAGTACCTTGAAGAAAGGCGTTGTTGACATCAAGTTGGCGAAGGGGCCAATGGTTGGTTGTGGCAAGGGAGAGGAGTAGCCGAACTGTGGCTGGTTTGAAAACGGGACTGAAGGTTTCGGTGTAGTCAACACCGGGTTATTGATGAAAGCCCTTAGCTACAAGGCGAGCTTTGTATTTCTGAATTGTGTTGTCGGGATTGTACTTGACCCGAAAAACCCATTTGCATTCGACAATGTTGTGAGCTGTGGCAGGGGGAGCTAAGGACCAAGTGTTCTTGCGGGTTAGAGCTTAAAATTCTTCAATCATGGCATTACGCCAATGGGGAATAGATAGGGCTTGTTTGGTGGTGGTGGGAAGGCTTGTGGGGGAGGTGAGAAGAGAAAGGTTGGCATGCTTGAGATTGGGTTTGGTGATGCCATGGGATAGTCTTGTGGTAATAGTGCGGGTAGGAGGAGGAGGGGAGGCGGGGTTGTGAGTAGGTGGGGTAGTATCAAGCTGAGGAGAGGATGGGGGTTCATTAGGAATGGGATTAGGAGAAGGGTTGGACGGAGGGAGGAGTGGGGGGGTGAGGAGGGGGTGGGGTTATGGGGGGGAGGTGGGGTAGGGAAGCGGGTATTTAGAATAAGGAGGAATAGGGTGTGCCAGTCAAAGGGAGGAGGAGCGGAAGCAGTGGGGGAAGTGGCGATGAGGGAGTTGTATGGGAAGGTGGTTTCAACAAAGCGGACATGACGAGAGGTGTAGACTCAATGGGAAGTGGGGTCAAGGCAGTAATACGCATTTTGCGTAGGTGAGTAACCAACGAAGATACATGGGATGGATTTTGGGGCTAGCTTGTGGGTAGTGTATGGGCGAAGCCAGGGATAGCAGAGACAACCAAATCTACGTAACTTGGTGTAGTTTGGAGGGGAGCGGAATAGGCGGAGGTAGGGGGAATCATTGTTTAGGGTGGGTGTAGATAACCTGTTTATGAGGTAAGTAGCAGTGGTGAGGGCCTAGGGCCAAAGGGTGAGGGGTAGGTTGGCATGGACAAGGAGGGTGAGACCCGTTTCAACAATGTGGCGGTGATGACGTTTGCCATACCCGTTGTGTTCAGGAGTGTGAGGGGGAGTGGTAAGATGGGTGATGCTGTTTTTGACCAAGAGTGGGTGTGAGTTTGAGGTATTCACCCCCGTTATCGGAGTAGACTTGAATGATGGGGTGGTTGAAGTATTTTTCGACTAAAGCTTTGAAGCAGAGGAAGGTGTTGTAAGTGTTGGATTTGTATTTGAGAGGGTAAAACCAAATATATTTGGTGAAGTGATCGACAAAGATGACATAGTAGTTGTAATTGTCAAGTGAATGAATTGAAGAGGTCCATACATCCGAAATATGAGATCAAGGGGGGCATGTGAGACAAGAGAAGAAGATGCAAATGGCAGCTTGTGGTTTTTATTAATAAAACAAGAATTACATGGAGGTAAGCTAGAGGAAATAGATAAACTAAACTTGCTACGTAATAAACTAAGAACAGGGGAAGCGGGATGTCCTAATCTATGATGCCACAGCTGTGAAGAGAGAGAGCTTGAATGAGCTTGAATGGGCGGAGGGTGCCAAATGTTGACGCCATCCTCAAGGTTTCCATGGATAAGGGTTTTACTCGTGGCTTTTTCCTTGATAAGGAACGAAGTATGTGAGAATTCAATGATGGCATTGTTGTCATGACAAAATTGAGACACGGATAGATTATTACGAGTAATAAGAGGGACATGTAAGATACTATTGAATTTAAGAAGAGAAGAGGATGTGGGGAGAGAGAAGGAACCTTTGTGAGAATCTGGAAGACAAGAACCGTCGCCGATAATAATGACATCGTCACTGCCATTGTAGGGTGTGTGTAAGGCAAGGTTGGAAAGATCGGTTGTGATGTGATTGGTTGCACCACTGTCGATGAGCCAAGAAGGAGGGGGAGGGGGGTGGGGATAGGCTGCGATGTGGGCTTGGGAGTTAGGGGTAGGATTTCGGTTTTGGCGAGGAGGATGGAAGGTCACGGTGGAGTGGTCGCGCTTGAATTGGCGACATTGAGAGATGACATGGCAATGTTACGGCAATATTGACACTTTCCTTTAAGGGGGAGGGGTGAGGGTTTGAGCTAGAGGATGGAGAGGGATTGGTGGTGCGGTGGTAGCCACGGTTGGGGGATGGATGGGTTTGTGCGGGTTGGGCAGCGTTTGAAATGGTGGAGGAAGCTCCGGCCGTTGCAAGGGTGGGGAGGGGCTGCCGAAAATTGGGAGAGGTTTTTAGGGTTTGGGTTTTGAATCTTAATGCTCTGATACCATGTAAGATTTTAGAAAAACTCAATTTGTTTATTCACAATCAATCAATATATAGTCCAATGAGAGGAGTCCTATTCTAATACAATGATTTAGGAATCTAATCTCTACATTTAAATAATTTGTTTCCTAATCTTATTAAGCAACCAAATATACACCAAATAATATAGAATCCAAGGTTGTTTAGGAAAGCGTCGAATGCGGCCGAGGTAGCATGAGGCGGCCGCTGGTGGTGCCAAGGCGTGCGCCCGGGAATGCAAAGTGACTTTGGCCGAGGTATGTTGGAGCCGGGCGCGTGCCCGGCTTTGTGGTGAGGCGGACGCCCGGGCGCGAAGGTTCGGCCGTAGCGGGCGGAGTTTGAGGCGGGCGCCCGGATTGACATGGGGCGGGCGCCTCAAGGTCAGTGATTTCAGCCTTGGTTTGGTCACTTGCAGATAGACATGTCCAAATAGAACCGGGAACCGACGGAACCGACGGGTAGAACCGGAACCAGGAACCGGCGAGAACCGGGAACCGAACGTAACCGGGAACCGGATTGAAACGGTTCGAATACGAATCCACCATATTGGGAACCGAGGAACCGGCGGAACCGGGAACCGGAACCGGGAACCGAGAATCGACGATTGATCAAGGTAAGTTAAATGTAATATTTAGCATTTATTTAGTATATTTGTACTTGTAGTGTAGTGTTGTTTTATTTAAATTAGACTAGAATTTAGATAAATGTTGTAAAATTTAGCGTCTTTACTGTTTTAAGAGTAAGAGGTTTGGATTAAAAAAAAAAAAAAGTTAGATGGTGATGGAACCGGTGGAACCGTTGGAACCGAAACCGGCGGATAGAATCGGGAATCGGAAACCGGATTAATATGGTTCGAATACGGTTCCGACTATTTGGGAATCAGGAACCGGCAGTTCCGAAACCGGAAACCGAAATCGGAACCGTTTGGACATGTCTTGCGAGATACACCCATAGCTTCATCCTTAATAAAGGGTACGAAATAACAATGTACTCCTTCCCCAAAAAAATGAATGTTCATTTGGAATTTTGATGGTTATTTTGAAAATATTAATTTTTAATAGGAAAAAATCATATGTATTCTTGCTTTTCACTTTCAAACATTTAGTTTTGCAAAAATATAATAAACTATAAAAAAATTGCCAAAACTTATTCAGGAACAAAGTTATTTGAAGGAGTAGTTTCAAAAGATCATTCATTTTGCGACGAAAAAGGACATTCAATCTGGAACAAAAGAGTACTTACCATAATTTGGACATTTTTACCAAGGAGGTATTATTTCCTCTGTCCCAAAATAAATTTCAATTTTTGTTCTTGTTCTTGATCAAGAACAAAAATGGGTGTGCTCACGTATTACCGTTAATTATGACTAAGGGTGTGTTTGACACTGATCTAATACCAAGCTTTCAATTTTGGATTGGAATTGGAATTGGAACTGGAATTGAAAAAAAAAATGTTCATGTATTACCAAGCTTTCAACATGTTTGACACTCTAATTAATACCAAGCTTTCCATCTACGGGTGTGTTTGACATTTTTCCTCCGTCCCAAAATAAACATGTATTACCATCGGTTACATGAATCCTTTTCCCCCATTCATGCCTAGGTGCCTTCCATATTTGATACATCCACTTTTAGTTTACGCTGATGTGTCCCAACCATCCCCAACGGCCGTCTCACATTTTATCTTCTATCGAGTCACATCAGGGTGGGAAGGCAGGTGGTTAATGTGCCCTGTTTCATGGTGAAAGCGGACTCTCCTATGGAGCCGACCACATGTTACACCTTCCCATTGGCAGAAATGGAGAGAATCGTTCCACGACCCCCAAAATACCTTCAGGGTCACTCACAATCTTAGACCTGATGACCAGCAACGCGAGGCATTTGGGTTCATTCGTGTTGAAGGCATCAGAACATAGGTTTTCAATGGAGATTAACTAGGAAGGCACTGAGCAGGCAATAACAAGAGAGTTCAATTAACCAAAAATAAAAATGTCTGAAATCAATATTTGGATATTTTAGGCCATGCTAGTATTAGTAGACAGTGTTATGTGCGATACATCAAGAATGAAGTATATACATAATATTCAACCTATCAGTAAGAAGGTATTTTATAGAAACCTATTTCCCTGTTTAAATATTGATGATTTTTTATTTTTTTTTGCAGGATATTGGTTACGTTATGAGCCCAGCGGAAAGAAACTAAGGCATTATTCATTTTTGATGATTGGAGTTCTCTGTTATTGTTATTTTTAAGAAATTGGATTCTTCACCAGTGGTACCGATACAATAACATTCTTTTTATGCAAGTCATCAGACGCTACTAACGGCGTGATCTTGAGTAAAGAAGACCTTGCCGTAAGATGCCTAAAATTAAGATTTTATGTTTCCCAAAAGAATAAGTCTGAGAATTGAAGAGACTTTAATTGGCCTACTGTAAGCACTTAAGTCGACGGGTGCGGCCATGGCATGGGCGGGGCATGTCATGGCCTTATGTTGGGCAGCAAGGCTGCAAGGTATGGATGCACACGCGGACTATGGCATTGGACATAGGCGTGGGCAATGGGCTGCGAGGACTTGGGCAATGACATGGACTGTGCGGGATGAAAGCTGACAGGCCAACGGGATGGCCTTGGCGATGTTGCTGTATGAACAGGCTGTGGGAATGTTTGGGGCCAAAACAGGCTGGACAAGTGGCGGCATCAGGTGCAGCAAGCGGTTGGCTGAAGCTGCTAGGGGCAGTTGTGGGCAGTTTTATGGCATGAAACTGCCACAATATCTAGCAGCCATGTGTCCCGGCGGCTATGGGCAGTTTTGCTTGTCCAAGGCAGTCACTTATAGGGCTGTTCTAAACTGGTTTAGGGCAGATTCGAGTTAGGCAAGGTTGGGAGAGAAAGAAAGACATTGTTGGTCTTATTCTCTTGGGTAGACCTTGTTGTAATCCTTGATATTATTGAGTAATAAATGGTTGGGCGTTTTGGCCTGTAAATATTGTGTGCATTGCTATTCCATTGTTGTCTTGTCATACTCGTTTGTAAGTTGATAAACAAAGGGAAGGCTGCTGTCTTAGGCGTAAGGCAGGCCGCATAAGCGTTATTCTTGTGAAAAATTAGATAACCCTGTGACAATTGGTATCAGAGCTTCGATTTTGATATTGATTTTCCGCTGCGTTGATCATGGTGGGAACAACTTCGGAAAGGCTGTCACGGTTGGAGGATTTCGTGGGTGTTGCCTTGTCGGATGAGGATGTTGCCTTGGCAAATCAGGTTCGTGACTTGCGGACTGATTTGACAGAGGTAAAGGCTGCGGTTGAAGCCATTACAATGTCTAATGTCGGGAGTGTATCAGACCGTGTTGCTGCAAACACGTTGACTTCAGAAGATCTAACGGAGCAAATGCTACGGATGATGGACGAGATGATAATCCTAAAGCGGGCTGTGGCAGAAGGTTCATTGAGTGGGTTCGCTGAGGGACGCTCGAAATACAAGATTCCAGACCCAAAGGCATTTGAGGGGAAACATGATGCAAAGGAATTGGAAAACTTCATATGGGATATGGAGCAATATTTTAAGGCTTCCAAGATTAACGACATTGAAAAGGTGAATGTAACTTCAATGTATTTAATTGGCGATGCCAAACTGTGGTGGCGTACTCGTACGAATGAAGTGGCGTCGGGCAAGCCCTACATTGATTCATGGGAGATGCTGCGCAAGGAACTTCGGGAACAGTTTTTGCCTTGTAATGCTGCGTGGTTGGCTCGGGAAGGCTTAAAGAACCTGCGACAAATAGGGATTGTTTGTGAGTACGTGAAGCAATTCAGTTCATTGTTGCTGGACATTAGGAACATGTCTGAGGAGGAAAAGTTGTTCAACTTTGTGTCGGGATTGAAGCCGTGGGCACAGTCCGAGTTGAGAAGGCAGAATGTCAAGGACTTGTCTGCCGTAATTGCTGATGCGGATGGCTTAGTCGACTACAAGTTGGGGCCTTCGGATGATGCTGGAAAGAACAAGAGTTCGGCTGGAAAGGGGAAATCTGATGTGAAAGACAAAAAGGATTGTGAACACTAGGGTAATTCCAAGAATGAGGGCAATGGGAAGAAGTCCAAGACGTGTTACATTTATGGTGGTGGTCACTTTATGAGGGAATGTCCAAGGAGGGAAAAACTGAATGCAATGATCGAAACTGATGAGAATGAGGAGGATCGGGACGAGCCGAGGAGGGTTAATCCCATACGATTGCTGAATGTGTTGCAAACAGAAGGAAAGGTTCAAAATCATGGGCTGATGTACGTGAAGGTATTGGTACAAGGACATGATGTGTTGGCTTTAGTAGATACGGGTGATACTAATTCTTTTTTTGCAGAAGGGAACATGGAGTTGCTGGAAATCAAGTTGACTCCTTGTAAAAGTCAGATTAAAGCGGTTAATTCGGGCGCTCAATAAGTCGGGGGTACGGCTCGTGTGAATATGTATATTGGGTCATGGCACGGTGTGTGTAATCTGATGGCCATGAAATTAGACGACTTTGACATGATTTTGGGTATTGATTTTCTGTCCAAAATAAAGTGTTTGATTATGCCCCATCTTGGTGGTTTGCTGATTGCAGACGAAGGTGGGCCATGTTTTGTTAAAGTTGTTTCTGCGAGGCGGACTAAGGGCGGAAGTGTCGGAAGCGAGACCATGTCGGTCATACAAAGTGGGTCTGGGTCGAAGCATGAGAAAGAGGGCTATGTTGCTTTCCTTGTTGAGACGGATGAGGATCAGTTTGTAGAAGGGACCGACGAAGTGGGTGCAGTCCTTGAAGGGGTCGAGGGCGTGATGCAACCAGAGTTGCCAACACAATTGCTGCCAGGAAATCCTATTGCTGCAGATTCGAGGGAACAAGTAGTTGGGCTGCTTGAATCGGGGCAGTGGCATTCCCCGATGGATCCTTATGCTGCGTTGAAAATCTGCGTTGATTATCGGGCCCAACTACTTCCCATAACAGTTTGTCAAGCCCAAGAATGATCGCAGCTTCATTCTTTTGTTGGGGTAGATCAACAATGGCCCGGTCTTTCCTTGCATCCATCATTGCAAAAGTTCCTGCAGCCTTACAAGTACCTGATTTAATGGTTTACATGTTCCTTGAGGCTAAATATACACAACTACACTACAACTTAACTAAATAGTCCTACAAACATCATTTAACAAATTACAAAAAGTAGTAAAGACATTTATTAAACCGAACGACCCTACATGGACATCTCGGGATCGTCTTCGGCTGCCATTTGTACTTGCCTCTGTTCCGGCCATAGATTACGTTTCGTAAAGTACTTGGCATAAGACAGCCTTTTGAACAACTCCACCACATCCGAAACCAAATACCTGTTCATCCTCATTTCCTTAATAAGCGCCCGATAATCAACGCAGATTTTCAACGCAGCATAAGGATCCATCGGGGAATGCCACTGCCCCGATTCAAGCAGCCCAACTACTTGTTCCCTCGAATCTGCAGCAATAGGATTTCCTGGCAGCAATTGTGTTGGCAAGGGTACTCAAGAATGGACCGTGGGCTGGCTGGCTGACTTACTTCAGAAAGGGCATAGAGTGGTGCGGCTGATGCTTTGATGCCTTGGGCAAGGAAGGCGGTCGGGGAAGCTTATTTGTTGCTTTGAAAATGGTATTGCCAGAATTTGTTGGGGGAAATCAGGTGGTGTTGCGTGGAGCAACGGTTCGATGAGGACATCGAACTCTCCTAGTGGGGGAGAGTTTGTAATCACTTAAGTCGACGGGTGCGGCCATGGCATGGGCAGGGCATGTCGTGGCCTTATGTTGGGCAGCAAGGCTGCAAGGTATGGATGCACACGCGGGCTATGGCATTGGACATAGGCGTGGGCAATGGGCTGCGAGGACTTGGGCAATGACATGGGCTGTGCGGGATGAAAGCTGACAGGCCAACGGGCTGGCCTTGGCGATGTTACTGGATGAACAGGCTGTGGGCTGGAATGTTTGGGGCCAAAACAGGCTAGACAAGTGGTGGCATCAGGTGCATCAAGCGGTTGGCTGAAGCAAGGCTGTTAGGGGCAGTTGTGGGCAGTTTTATGGCATGAAACTAGGGGTGTAAGTGGTTTAGCTCAAACCGCGGTTTGAGACCGAACTGAGCTAAACCGTGGGGTTTAGCACGGTTTTTTTATTTAAGTGGTTTAGCTCGGTTTATAAAAATTACAAACCATGTGGTTCGGTTTAGCTTGCGGTTTGAGGGTACCGAGCCAAACCGAGCCGAATCGAGCTAAACCGTTTAGCCATTAAACCGAGCTATGAGACCGAGCTACGAGACCGAGCCAAACCAACATAAACCATAATCCTGACCATTCATTCCAAATCAAATTAATCCCCACCTTTAATTTATTTCAAAACCCTAAAATGTAATACTTTGAACCCTCTGCCTCTTTTTAATCTCATTACACATTCTATCCCTTTTCCTTCTCTCTCTTCCCCTTCTCTCTCTTCAGTAGATCTCATCTCACTGCCCTCTCACCCACCCTCGCCGCCTCTCTCACCCTCGCTGCCTCAACGTCGCCGCACAATAAGAAGGCGAATTCACATCAGCTTTCATAGTAAGTGTTCTTAATATTCTTTTTCAAATTTCAAATGAGTTTTCGCACAGGAAGAATGAAAATTTATTGTTTTTCAATTTTATCAAATTTCCTAATTTTCGTCTTTAATTTTTTGCTTTCTATAGTCGAAGGCTTTGACGAAGGCATCCATGGATAACCTCAGTGTATGTGTTCTTAATATCCCTTCATTTTTGCAATTTTTTTTCTTGAATAACCTATGTTTGTTTGTTCTTTCTTAGACTGAAAATTCAAGGAAGCGGTTCAAACCGAGCCAAACCGAACCATGATGGTTTGGCTCAGCTCGGTTCGAATTTTTTTATGGTTTAGCTCGGTTTGGAATTTTTCCGAACCGATACTAGCGGTTTGGCTCCTAAATTTGTCCAAACCGAGCTAAACCGAACCATTTACACCCCTACATGAAACTGCCACCATATCTAGCAGCCATGTGTCCCGGCGGTTATGGGCAGTTTTGCTTGTCCAAGGCAGTCACTTATAGGGATGTTCTAAACTGGTTTAGGGCAGATTCTAGTTAGGCAATGTTGGGAGAGAAAGAAAGACATTGTTGGTCTTATTCTCTTGGGTAGACATTGCTGTAATCCTTGATATTATTGAGTAATAAAAGGTTGGGCATTTTGGCCTGTAAATATTGTGTGCATTGCTATTCCATTGTTGTCTTGTCATACTCGTTTGTAAGTTGATAAACAAAGGGAAGGCTGTTGTCTTAGGCGTAAGGCAGGCCGCATAGGCGTTATTCTTGTGAAAAATTATATAACCCTATGACACCTATGACACCTACCATAACAAGCACATCAAGAGAAGAGGTGTTATGGAACCAGGAAGAAAACAAAACTAGCTACCGGAACACACCAGGTTGATGAAGTCCGTTATTCACTTAAATTTGTCTTACCCTATGCTCTGAAGTATCAAGTTCACACCATAAACTTGGATCTCGAGAGAAATTTAGTTCATATTAATTTGTGGATTTTGTAT
Source organism: Adenophora triphylla var. japonica (assembly GCA_022495995.1). Lineage (NCBI taxonomy): Eukaryota > Viridiplantae > Streptophyta > Magnoliopsida > Asterales > Campanulaceae > Adenophora > Adenophora triphylla. The sequence goes on along the minus strand of JAFEMH010001148.1, from coordinate 357,693 downwards.
TTTTTTCAAAGATTATACATTCCGCAACACAAGCCCATGTTTTAGCTGCATAAAACATGATCGGGACAGGAGAAGCCAAGCATTTTGATCCCCGAACCCTCGCCAAAAATCCTTCAATACCACTAAAGAACTGGGTGACTTTCACCGGACCAAGGGCAAGCAAGAAAGAGATGATAGACAAATTGGGGCTACTCCCCTATCTCCCTAAATCTAGTTTCAAACCCTTTGAGTCTCTCATTGTCGAATTCAAGTCCTCTGAGTCGTCTGATGGCCTCACATCAGAAGACTATGATTATGTAGCCAACGTTGTATTTCCCTTCGTCTTAAATGAAAAGTTTGACCTTTCGGATTATCCCCTCATTGCCACTTTAACAACTGATAAATTAACTAACAATTTAACAGAAGTTAATAATGATTCACTTGAGAAAGAAGCAGACACACTAAACGAACAATGCATTAAAGAAGTTCTCAAGCGTGTAGTTGACCGAGAGGAAAATCGGGCCCTAGTAGCCGAAGAGGTTATGACAAAAGTGAATCTGGGGTCAGTGCAAGAGCCTAAAGAGACACAAGTTGGCATCTCCTCAAAGAATATGTTGTGGTCATACCAAGACATTCCAGGGTTCGACCCCTCCATCGTGGAACACCGAATCCCTCTGGATCCCGAAGCCAAGCCCGTCAAGCAGAAACCACGCAAGATCAAGCCGGATTGGTCCCTGCAAGTAAAGGAAGAAATCGAGAAGATGCTCCGCGTCGGCTTCATCAGAGTAATCAAGTACCCGACTTGGCTCTCCAACATTGTGACGGTCACCAAGGCCAATGGAAAGGTCAAATGCTGCGTAGACTTCCGAGATCTCAACAAAGCCAGCCCGAAAGACGATTTCCCGCTGCCAAACATCGACATGCTGGTCGACACCACGGCAAATTTCGAAGTAAAATCCTTTGTAGATGGTTTCGCCGGATACAACCAGATCAAGATGTCCAAAGAAGATCAGGCCAAGACTGCCTTCACCACTCCATGGGGAACATACTGTTACACGGCCATGCCGTTTGGTTTAAAGAACGTCGGGGCTACCTATCAAAGGGCCGCAACTGCCCTCTTCCATGACATGATCCACAAAGAGATCGAAGTGTACGTAGATGACATGATCATACACTCTAAGGGATCTGACAGGCAGCACATGATAGACTTGAGGAAGTTCTTCAACCGACTCAGAAAGCACTCCATGAGACTGAACCCTGCAAAGTACACCTTCAGCGTAAAACGAGGCAAAGTACTAGGGTACATGGTCACAGAAAGAGGCATCGAAGCCGACTCCAAGAAAATCAAGGCCATCATCGACATGAAGCCACCACAAATACTGACAGAAGTGAAAAGTTTCATGGGAAGACTTTAATACATCAGTCGCTTTGTCAACCAGCTGATGTCTCTCTGCGAGCCAATATTCAAGCTAATGAAGAAAAATGTTGATATGGAATGGAACGCTGAATGCCAAGAAGCTTTCGAGAAAATCAAGACGTACTTGGTGAACCCCTCGATTCTATGCCCACCGCATGAAGATAAGCCACTCCTCCTGTACCTGCTGTGACTGATACGTCAATTGGGGCTATGCTGGCGCAAGAAAAGAAGGATTCAAAAGTTAGTCGGAAAGTTGAAACACTACATGCAATCCCACTCAGTACTCCTGGTCTCTAAGATGGACCCAGACAAATATCTCTTCGATAAGTCTTCATTATCAATGAGACTCGCCAAGTGAATGAACGCTCACCGAAAATCATTTAAAAAAATGAGGAAATTTCCTTAAATGAAAAGTTTTCCGGTTTTAGGGAGTCGCCACGCCGTTTTTTGAGGAAAACATTGAAAAACCTATTCTTAAAGAGATTTTGGGTTCGGGGGTCTGGTTACGTGTTTAGGAAGAACTTGAGAGTTCACCCAATACGCCTCTTTCGAGACTTTCAATCAACATTGGACAATCATGGACATTCAAAATGTGTGTACGATATGTGTCGACAAGTAAGGCATGCGGATTTGGAATTTCATTAATGCTAATAGGGACTGGATACAACTTGTGAGCCATGATAGGGGGCCACACCCTTTACATATGATGATTTTCATTACAAGGCAGAAGGCTAAGACAATCTGCTCAGGAAGCTCTGATGTCGTCCGACACAGGACTTCCCATGAAGGGGATGTCGGACGACAGAAGACCTCATGGTCAGATTGTCTCCTGCAATGACAAAGCCACTCTGGAACTGGAGCCATATTATTTCACCCAATGAAGACACTATTTAGTGGTCTAAGTTCAGTTTGGGGGTTGATAGGAGTGAGCAAAGTCATGATTGACTTTTAATGATACGGATGTCATATGACATAGAACATCCGAAGTCGTCACTGTCATATGGCAAACCACCTCCATCAATAGATCGCACCCAAACAGACCTTAGGCACTCCAAATAGTGGCCTATGAGCCAATAAATACTTAGGTAAGCTTTGAGTTACAAAGGGGGATAATCTTGACAGATCTGAAGTCCAAGAAAAGCTTTACAGCCATCTGGGAACTACATGTCGTATGACACAGGACCTCCAGAGAGTCCTGTGTCGTCCGACAAGAGCGTCATGTTTCAGTACCCTTCAGTCTGTTTGATTTCCCCTTTGTTCCCAAAGCAAACCAAGCAACTTTATTAACTGAAAGCTGTAAAAAAGTAATATTACGTGAGTATTATGGGAGGATCACATGGATTTAATGGCCAAATGTGATGAATCACATGTTTATGGCCATTTTTATGTAGCCATCACCTCCTAACTCGATGGAAACAATCAAAGATCCAAACTTTATTGGTGCTAATGTCACCAAATGTACAGATCTGAGGTGGGGAGAAGTGAATATTGAAGATCCACTTCTCCACCACCTTTATCATGCAAGTCTCCCAATATTTCACATAATATCAAAGCAAGTTGAACATGCAAGATGATATGAGTGTATGGAAGAATTTATTAAAGAGAGAAAGGGTTTAGTGGCTACCTATTGTAGTCCACAAGGTAAGAACACCAGTAGTATGGTGCTTACCCCTTCAACACACCAACAAAGGGAACCTTTCTTTGGATCTTGGCTTTGGTGTATGTGTGTGTGAGGAGGGAGGTGAGTGTGTATGTATGAGAGAGAGAGAGAGACTCTATTTCTACAGAGTTTCCCCTATTTTTACTGATATCCTCCCAATACTCTCCAAAATCCTCCCTAAAATGATCAGCCATGCCTTGTATTTATAAGCAGGCTGATGGGAAGCTCCATTTCGTCCGACAGAGGGAGTTAAACCGCCTTAGTGTCGTCCTATGTCGGACGACAATCTTGCTTTTGGCACAGTTGGGCCGAATGGATGGCAGGCCCAATGGGTTGAATGGGCAATGGGATAATTGGACTCAATATTGCATTTTAGCAAATAAATGAGCCCAAAAATCAAGGAAGTGGACCCAAAACATGGGTTCGGGTCGGGGTACTCACACCAAGTGGTCATTCTTCGTGGCTGAGTTCGACATCAAGTACATGACTAGGAAATCAACGAATGAGTCGAGTAATGGAAGATCAACTGGCAGACTTCCCAAATAATGAACTCAAGGGTCCCGATCCACAATTTCCCGATGACAGAATCTTTTCACTCGATAGTGAAAATCGCTGGCAACTCTTCTTCGATGGGGCAGCCAACAAGAAAGGAAATGGTATTGGAATGCTCATGGTCAATCCAAAAGACGAGTACACTCCCATAGCCATAAAGTTGAATTTCGAGGTAACCAAAAGCGCGGCAGAATATGAAGCATGCATAGCCGATTTGGAAGCCGCTCTTGAACGCAACATCAAAGAATTGGAAGTATACGAGGACTCTGCACTGATCATCAATCAGATGTCCAACAGATGGAAGATGATAGACCATGGTCTCCAGAAGTACCATGCATACATGGAAGAGCTCATCGATCAATTCAAGTAAATCTCTTTCCACTACTTGCCGAGAGACAGGAACCGCTTCGCCGATGCCTTGGCCACTCTAGCCTCTCTCGTTGAAATTCCCGAGGGGAAATCAGTAAAGCCATTCAGAGTAGGGAGATGGGAGACCCCAACCTACTATTGTTATATCGAAGTTAAACATGAACCGATCAACGAACCCTGGTACAACCAAGTATACCAGTACCTCAAAAGTGGAGAAGCCACTTTCACAAATGAAGACGGAAACTATAAAGAAGGCATCAAAGCCAAAAGCATGGTGGCTCTAAAATGCCTAGCATCCCACTTTATCATCTTGGGAGGCATGTTATACAAGAAGCGTCACCAAGGACCACTCCTTCGATGTGTGAGCAAAGAAAAAGCCGTCGAGTTGATGAATGAAATTCACAACGGAGCCTGCGGCCCCCACATGAATGCCCGAGCATTGACGCAGATCATCCTCCGTATGGGCTATTATTGGATATCAATGGAAATTGACTGCAACCAGTTTGTCAGAAGCTGCGACAAATGCCAACATTTTTCCAACCTTAATCATATTCCCCCTTATGAGCTCTATTGCATGACTACACCATGGCCTTTCGCCATATGGGAAATCGACGTCATCGACAAAATTACTCCCCCCGGGAGCAACAGCCACGAGTTTATATCAGTCGTTGTCGACTACTTCACCAAATGGGTGGAAGCCAGATCCTACAAAGTACTGAATGCCAAGAAGGTGACCGAGTTCATCAAGGAAAACATCATGTGCAGATAAGGAGTGCCCAACTAGATCATATCTGATAACGGGACCCACTTCGAAGGAGATTGCGACCAACTGTTAACCAAGTTCAGAATTACACGTCACAAGTCTTCTCCCTACAGACCGCAAACTAATGGCGCAGTAGAGGCAGCAAACAAGACTCTTGCAAGGATAATAAAAAAGATGGTCGTACGAGGATGGGATTGGCCCGAAAAGCTGCACTTGGAATTTTGGGGATACCGAACATCAATCAGAACCGCCACCGGTGAAACTCCTTTCGCGCTGACATACGGGATGGAAGCTATGTGCCAGTTGAACTAGAAATACCCTCCTACGAGTCCTCTTGGAAAACGGGATCAACGAAGTCTAATGGCTCCAAAGTTGCCATGACGAATTGGCTCTACTCGATGAACGAGATTGAAAGCCATGGAACATACTTGTGCCTACTAAAGCCGAATGGCCCGAGATTTGATAAAAAAGTCAAGACCCGAGACATCAGAGAAGGTGACTTAGTGCTTAAAGAAAAGCCTCCTACACAGACCAATCCCCTCGGAAAGTGGGAACCTACCTGGATAGGCCCATTCGTGGTACAGAAGATCTTCTCAGGAGGAGCAATGAAGCTAGCCGATTTGGATGGAAACCCTTTCGTCAACCCAGTAAACGGAAGCAAGCTCCGCAGATACTTCATTTGATGAAGAAATCGAGTCAACTCTCTTTCCCCCTATTCCCCTAAACAGTAAAATCAAAGTGCTAAAAGAGTAATAACCAATTAGACACATCCTCAAAATGGTCTAGGTATAAATACAGACCTTGCCATTCAGTAAATGATGAACAAACTTTAACCCTCCTTCCCAGTTGTCTAGGTTCCAGTGCCTAAAATCCCTCCGAAAGCCCCAGAAACGTCTCGATTTGCGTGAAAACAATGTTTTTCCCAAACAAAACACAATTCAAACACTTTTTGTATCCGATATACTATCTCTCGAGAGACATAGTCAAAACCTAGCCATTGGTAAACTCTCATTCTCAAATCTTTCGTTTCATCTCTTTTTACGTATTTTTCGCAACTTTTGATCCGATCAAACTCCTCAAAATGTAGACACAACGTTGTCTACGGGTCTTGAAGTGATCCTCTCTCTATCACTTTTCTCTTTCAAAAAGAGTGATTTAGGGTTAAAATGGAGATCTTGACCCTTTTTTAAAAAACTTTATCTATCACGTCTTTCAAAAAGAAATACCATTGGATGCAACTACAACTACAATCTTCCTCTGCATCCGTAATGCAGCTCATAATGTTTTCCACATAAACGTCTTTCCCGTCCCTCCATAACCATACAAGAAGAATACTCCACCATTTCCACTATCGACAACTGACATGATTTCTTCATATACTCCCTTCTGCTCAGCTGTGAGTTGTTTATACAACCTGATGCTCAGCCTTCATCTCTTCTATATCATATGATGTTTCATCTAAAATAAGCCTGTTATGTGCATTCTCAATAGCAGAGTCGATCGTCTTAGGCATATTTGTAAACTTATGCAGGCTACTTCCATGTTGAACCAATATCTTTTCAATTTCTGCTAAAGTAAGATTCTTCTTCTGTTCTTCATTTAGTTTCAATCCTGGCACAATTATGAAAAAATGCAATTAAATATATATCCAAGAGTTAATATAATAATAATTAAAGGAATACAAATTATATATATACGTATACTATATATATAAGATAAAACATATAGGGAGTACGAAATAATATATGTCCTTATATTAAACGTTAAAACTTGGAACTCAATATATTTGACAAAATGCATTATGATTATATAATATCTCTACATGAAAATATCTTCCACATAAACGTCTTTCCCGTCCCTCCATAATCATACAGGAAGAATAATCCACCATTTCCACTATCGACAGCAGACATGATTTCTTCATATACTCCTTCTGCTCAGCCGTGAGTTGTTTATACAACCTGGCATGCTCAACCTTCATCTCTTCTATATCATATGATGTTTCATCTAAAATAAGTCTGTTATGTGCATCCTCAATAGCAGAGTCGATCGGCTTAGGCATATTTGTAAACTTATGCAGGCTACTTCCATTTTGAACCAATTTCTTTTCAATTTTTGCTAAAGTAAGATTCTTCTTTTGTTCTTCGTTTAGTTTCAATCCTGGCACAATTATGAAAAAATGCAATTAAATATATATCCAAGAGTTAATATAATATCAATTAAAGGAATACAAATTATATATATACATATATAAGATAAAACATATAGGGAGTACGAAATAATATATGTCCTTAAATTAAATGTTAAAACTTGGAACTCAATATATTTGACAAAATGCATTATGATTATATAATATCTCTACATGAAAATGTCTTCCACATAAATGTCTTTCCCGTCCCTCCATAACCATACAGGAAGAATACTCCACCATTTCCACTATCGACAGCTGACATGATTTCTTCATATACTCCCTTCTGCTCAGCCGTGAGTTGTTTATACAACCTGGCATGCTCAGCCTTCATCTCTTCTATATCATATGACGTTTCATCTAAAATAAGCATGTTATGTGCATCCTCAATAGCAGAGTCGATCGGCTTAGGCATATTTGTAAACTTATGCAGGCTACTTCCATTTTGAACCAATATCTTTTTAATTTCTGCTAAAGTAAGATTCTTCAATTGTTCTTCGTTTAGTTTCAATCCTGCCACAATTATGAAAAAATGCAATTAAATATATATCCAAGAGTTAATATAATAATAATTAAAGGAATACAAATTATTTATATACGTATACTACATATATAAGATAAAACATATAGGGAGTACGAAATAATATATGTCCTTTAATTAAACGTTAAAACTTGGAACTCAATATATTTGACAAAATGCATTATGATTATATAATATCTCTACATGAAAATTAGTGCGGGAGGGAAGGATGATACTATTACCGTGAGACGGTGGGAGTACGTTCATTTGTAAATATTAAATAACTAATAAATTTGTTCTCCAACCAATAACAAAACTATATTTTGTAAATAAAATTGATAACAAATTAGTGCGACGCGGAGGAAGTACAAATTTAAAAAATGTACTACAATCAACTTTATATCTCAAATATTCGACCAAAGCATAAACATGTATGTAATATCTATATTATATAATTAATGCGGGACGGATGGAGCGGTGAATATTTTCGCCATATTGTCGGAGTACACTATTGAAAGTAGAACAAATATCCAGTATATTTTACTTTAATTACGGTTAGAAAAAAATTAGAATTGTGTTTTATAAGCATTTGTAATTACATTATATATTAGAGAAAATATATAAATATATTTAATATTAAATGAAAACCTATATTAGATTTAAAGATGATACACTTACCCGAATTATTTTGCAGTTTCCTATAGTTGTATTCCATGTCATCGGAAAGTTCCTCCTTAGTCTTATCACATACCTCGTGCGGCATAGTCATGGAATTAGACAGTAATAGGACAACAAATAGTCTCCTTAAGGCTACAGACATTTTCCAACCAGCTGCTTCTTTTATTGCATCGCCATATTCCTTGTCGTCATCTGACAAACCCAAGGCATAGCAAGCTGATTTAAAGTCCTTACAGACAACATGATCAACGGTTCTCAAATCTTTAAATTTTTTGCAACCAGCTTTATGATTCAACATAATCCTCAAGTAGTACAATTTTCCACGGCCGACCGGCACATGATATATCCTTCCAAAAGAATGATACATCCTATTTTTTGGATCATAGATTCAAAAAATGTATTAGTAATAAAATAAATCTCATTATAAATCTATTATTCCAACAAATTAAAAGAATGATAAAAAATATTTTAATTTAAAGCGTATTTGATAACTAACCTGAGAGTTAAGGCATATCATATCAAAAGTAGTCATTCCTTCTTTATCAGTGTGCTTTACTAATCTCAAGATTCGCACAACAATGCTACGTTGTTTAGTAGCTCCCTCAATATCGTGAATAGCTATCTCTTGCCCACGTTTTGCCATATTGCCTTTTTTTTTTTGATAAATTGTAAAATACGTGAGTTAGTTTATATAAGGTGTTATTTTCATAGTTAGTTTATATAATACACGTATAATACGTGAGTTAGCGTTAATTTGAAAGAAACTCGCGTACGCCGTAATTTGAAAGAAACTCGCAACAAAAATTTATTTTTTATTTCCTACTCCACTACTCTTTTTCTTACTTTAGTTTCCATATTCACAACATCTGCTCCACTATCAATATTATACATATATATAATTGTATATTTTTAATTCTCGTGTATTCAATTAGTAGCCTTTACTATGAGTTGGATGGAGTATATACTATTATAAAAAACATTGGAATCTTAGTGAAATAAAAGAATTCTCACCCTCATTAATTTATATGCTTAATGATAATAGTTTTTCCCTCTTCTCAATAAATAAATTATCGTGACAAAGTGTCATTAAATCTTAAATATTAAATAAAATATATTAAAAGATTGAGTTTCGTCAATATGACCAGAGAGTGTGTAGTATCACTTAGGAAAGGAAATATGTACTCGTTCTGTTTTAAAATCATATTTCAAAAAAAATTTAAATTTGCTTTTCATCATGAGAGAAAAAAAATTTAAGTTTTTTTAGACATTCATTTTGTGAGGGAGAGAGTTTGAAGGTTATTTTGGGACGGAGAAATTATATATCATTACGAATATACAACACCAACAAAGTAAACAAAAAATTAGAAATACCTCTGAACTTGGACGCCAAAAAGAAACGTGGTAGTAAAACACTCGCCGGAGAACTTGGTCAGGAATAGGAAAACTCTCAGCAGAAAAAAATAGGAACGAATAACAAAAGAAAACACAACGAAGGGCTTAAAGATTAATATTTTGTTTATAGATAAGATCTCTAGATTAAACTGATCAATTCTTAAGTTTAAATGAGATAGAATTCTAAATTCAAATAATTTTAAATTATTATTTAATTTAGATAACAATTAGTAGTAAATTAATTTCCTTAAACAATATATATATATATATATATATATATATATATATATATATATATATATATATATATATATATATATATATATATATATATATATATATATATATATATATATATATATGTAAATGATTCTAATTTCAAATTTAAAATTATTTTACAATCTTTTAAAAAAAATTATTTTACAATCATTCCCTTAACTAAGTATTACTTGCATATCAATTCTAAAGTCTAAATGAAATAGAAGATTAATTACTTATTTTATTTTAGTCTGATATGCTTTCCTTAAATGATACACTTTTCTTTCAACCTAATTTTTGAATTTGTACTTAATTTTTTAGTCTAATATCATTTCCTTAAGTTATGCACTTTCCTTTCAATATGTGGATTTCGATTCATTTTAGATATTTGATTAAATTTTAATTTCAAATGTCAAACAATAATTTTACAATCTTGCCCTTAGCTTTCTTAACTTGCTTTAGCCAATTAAAAAAAATAAACAAATATTTTTTATACGATAAACTCAGGAATACATAAAATTAGTAATTTATATCATTGATCAGAATACTAACGAAACAATAACGATAACAAAATCATACCATTGTTGTTGTTATATATAAAAAAGTATAATTTTCTTATTCACATATCTAACTGAAAATAGGCTTAGTTGGGTGAGTTGGGTGAGCTATGCTTTATAGTTCAAAAATTAGCTCTATCATGCCACTTTTTAATTGAAATTTTTTGGACATCATTTTAGAACGGAGGTAGTATTATACATAACAGAACAATGTTCACAAATCAGCAAAAGGAACAGTAAAAATTAGTAGTATGCCTCGTTGATACTCGACGGGGCATAGTGAAATTAATTAAATTAACGTAATAGTTAGCATTAATTGAACGTTTAATTTATATTTGTATAGTAAAAAAAATTGTGCTTCAATCCATTTTCATATTTAACTAATTTATTGTATAAAATCACTTAATATACACTAAATCGAAACATTTTGAACGCAAGTTCATCACACAAGCCACATTTATTTGCTACTTTGCATATGCTCAAGTTAGTATTGGTGTTCCTCTACATCAAGGCATGTTGTTGATGTTAATACTAATTGAATTTAATGGATAATTGTGATTGGTGGATGATGGAAAGATTGGCCAATGATATTGTGCCACTTGAAGTTTTCTAGGAGCTTGAAAAACTTTTGCTATTATATATGGTAGATGATAGCAAAAGAAATTATTTGTCATTTTGTGAAATCCGATTTAAGGTGAGACAAATGAAAATGAAAATGACAAAAAGTCGGTCAAAAAGTGGACGGAGAGAATAGTTTGATACATATTTTTTTTTGAAAAAGATATTATTTTTTTTAAAAAAAATCAATAAATTGTGCATTTTAAATTAAAAAAATAGTTGTAAAACAATTTTATAATGGTATGTATAAAAAAGTATAGGGCAAATTTCAATGACATTCTTGTCGAATGTTATACCCCTCCATCTCATTTGAAGTTTTAATATTATTTTGAGATATAAAAATTAAGAAAATAATATTTATATTTAAAAATATAGTGAATGAAGAGATTTGTTGAAGATGGGAAAACACATTTCCTTATTTTGTTAATACTAATTGAATTTCAAATGGATGATTTTGATTGGTGGATGATGGAAAGATTGATCAATGATATTGTGTCACTTGGAGTTTTTTAGGAGCTTGAAAAACTTTTGCTATTTTATATAGTAGATTCGCCCCCTCACCGAGTTGTGCTTGAGGTTGTTTTGGACGTTCGCCTCTCGGGATAAAACGGACGGACCGAAATATTCTTGCACACTAGAATCTTCGGCAAATCTCACTATGCTTGGACAAAATCACCATGGATAAATTTCTAGAAGGCCAAAGAAGATGAACAAATTGCAAAGGGGAGGAGAAAGATTGATGAAAAAAGTTGTTTTCATTTATTATGGGTTTCTCTAGTTATAGCTTCAACAACCATCTCATGTCTTCCCAATTAATCCTTGTATTAATATGAGAGTCATTATCTTGTATTCATGGGGTTTTATTCCACACTTTGTAACCCATAATCCCAAGGTAATGATCCGTATTAATCCCTCATTAATCTAGGAATCATGAGACATCAATAGTGGAGTTAAATTCTATAATTTACACTTTCAATCCATCAACTTTGAGCCATCTTATCTTTTTCATCCAATCTCAAATTGGACATCTAGATATATCATTTCAATGTTCACACGGGGTGGAACATGAACCCACAATAATCTTTGTCAAACGACAAACGATTTATGTAAGGAAAATACATAATTTCCTTCACACACAACATATTTTTCCAACACCTACTACCCATTCCGTCCCAAAATTAACATTTAATTCTAACTTAAGAAAAAAAATTAGATATTAAAATTTAAGCATTTCCATCATATTATATCACAAGTGAAAATCCTTAATTATTCCATCATATTATATCACAAGTGTTGGTGTGAATTAAAGTTCAATGTTTGGTGATGAATAATTTAGTTACTTCAAAAATTGAATATTTATTTTAAAACATATTATTATGCATTTCTCAGTTCCATAAAGATAGTTTCATTTGATTTTTTATGATCATCACAAATAAATTATAATTAAATATTACTGTCAATTTAATTAAATAAAATTAATTTTTTTTTTGAAACGGAGTAAAATTGAAGAAGGGTTTTATTGGTAATGAAAGCTTTTGAGAAACCCCATATGACGTGCGACATTTGATGCCCTTAAAGAAGGTTTGTTCATGGTTTCAAAAAACAACATCATTTATTGTTTTAATTTTCATAAATCTCATCACCTAAAACAGCTCGAGTGCGTCTGGGGAGAAACGCGTTTCTCCGTCGCGTATGGAGAAACGGGGCTTATTATGTCGCGCGACGTAAGTAGCCAGTTTCTGGATATCCTTTACAAAGCTTCTGGATATCCAGAAGCTTTGAAATGGATATCCAGAAGCTTTGTAAAGGATATCCAGAAACCAAGTATTTTTCCGGATATCCTTTACAAAGCTTCTGGATATCCAGAACATTGAATATGGATATCCAGAAGCTTTGTAAAGGATATCCAGAAAAAATATTTGGTTTCTGGATATCCTTTACAAAGCTTCTGGATATCCTTTTCAAAGCTTCTGGATATCCTTTCCAAAGCTTCTGGATATCCAGAAGCTGATGAAGTGATATCCAATTTTTGTGGCTAGGTATGTCGCGCGACATAACAAGCCCCGTTTCTCCATATGCGACGGAGAAACGCGTTTCTCCCCAGATTTTGTGAAACAGCTCTGCATCGATTCCTTGTTGCAACTGTATAACTGTAATTTAGGTCCATGGACAAAACCCGGGAAAAGAAAAGAAAGACACACATCATACATCTATATTATATACTCCCTCCGTCCCACTTCAATAGAGACCAACTTTTTGGGTGTGGGAATTAAGGAAAAGTGATGTAAGAAAGAGAAAAAGTTAAATGTTGTGAGTATGAAAAATTAAATAGGAGAGAGAATGAGTGGGAGGAATAGTTAGGAGAGAGAATGTTGTGAGTGAAAAAGTAAAATAGGAGAGAGAATGAGTGGGGTAAATAGTGAAGATTCCTTTCCATTTTGGGAAGTATCAATTGAAGTGGGACGGACCAAAAAGGAAATAAGTATCAATTGAAGTGGGACGGAGGGAGTATATAGTATATTAAAGCAGGTTATCCTATGAACAGTCAAAACGTCAAAAATTTTGCCAAAATTTTAGGGATACTTTAGTCATTTCCTTCCATGGCATAATTGATGATATGCTACGCAAATTACACGTGGCAGGTCATGATTGGGAGGAAAATGGTGTCTGCAATACACGTGTCGACAGAGGCACGTGTATGCAGGCGAATTTCCTTTTTCTTTTTTTTTTTATTGGGACACGTGGCGTCCTACTATTGGCTGGTTGGATTTCAGATTTTTTTTTTTTTTATCCGATTCCTTTGACCTAAATTATTTTATAAAAAAATAATTTATTTTTACACCAAAATTCATAAAATTTTTTCCTCTATAAATAAATATTATTTTCATTTGATTTGGACACAAGGTCGAATATAGGTAAATTAAGGGGTATCGGTAATGGCTATGTCACGGCTCAATCGATGGGTGTGACCTATTGTCTTCATATTCAGGTTTGTTTTAAAGATTCTAATTCCTCTTTAGTTTCAGATTTGTGTTAAAAGTTCTAATACCTATTAAAGCTCCTAATAAAGACCGACCGGCACAAGTAAGTCGACAAGAGGTCGCAGTTAAGCCATCCGGGTGAAAAAGGAGCCCAACGCTGGGTATTGAAATCTTTATCCCATTTCCAAAAACTTTTAGAAGTCTTGAAATCTTTAATCTATTCCAAAAATATGGAACCAGAAAATTTGTTGTCTAGATCTTCATCGTGTAGTACTTCATCGTCTAGTTTTCGTAGCTCTTCTGCTTCTAAGATAGATCAGTTGTATGAAGTTTCTTATTATTCAGATGATTCTAAAATTTCGCTTACCCAGTTACCTATAGTAAATCCTTATCATGTTTTTTCTAAACCCTATACATCTTTTTCAAGAAAAGTCAAAAAAAAAATATTAGGTTCTTCCGCTCCCCACCAAGTTAAAGAATATGTACAATCCTCTAGGTTTGATAGTTACCAACTTCCTGCTATCTCTGGTGAACACCTAGTCTCTTTAGATCTTCCTACTGATCTTCCCAGATCATGTCTTGCTCAGGGATATACTCATATCCATTTTGGAGCTGTTAAACTAGCTCTCACTTTTCATGGCCGAAAAGGACTTCCTACGTTCTCCCGTATTGCTTTAGTAGATACTCGTTTTGTTGAATACCAACATGCGTTGGTACTATTCAAACCACTTTGAACGCTGGCACAGTCTTTGTTACCTTCTACCCAAACTTCAATATGCCTCTAAATGACCCCTCGCTGTTTACAGCTCTCAAGGTCCAGATCCAGATTGGAGGTACAACCCAGGTAAACACATTCCAAGGAACCTTCCATTATCAAATGGTTTACCGAGTACAAAACCACTGCCTAGACCTCATGGTTCCCGGTCAAGAGAATTCAGGAGACGCGCTGCTTCTTGATATTGACTCAAATGCAACGCCGACTTGCACTTATGTTCCGAGACAACTGACCAGAACTGAGCTGCTCAAACTCCTCCCGGAGAAATGGGTAACCAGTTATGAGCAAATCCACCAAGTACCTCAAGCCTGTTCATAGCACAGCTGCACCAGAATTTGCACCAGAATTTGTTCGTCACTCTGATGGATGAGTTGAAGTGAAATTCTCATCTACTCAAGAAGAGAATTCTGATGTATTCCCTACAGGTGTACACATGATTGAATCCGAGCCACCGGATCCACCGGTTGTCAGACACATATGGTGGGATGTTTGTGATTGCCCTGCCTGTCTAGATGAAGCTTTCAAAGTTGAAGCAGATGAAGACATTCCCCCAAGAAGAAGAAGAGAGTCCTCTCAACAGAAGTTAAAAAGGAGATATGAAGCTGGTGACACCACAGTTGGAACCCTTGGAGAACCATCCGGAAAGTTTGACTACTATGTACTCTATCCAAGCAAAGCTCCTCAGCCTAACCCACCTCCTTTAACATGCAAACCCCAGCTTCCACCTTCACTTTCCCCATATTACCAAAAGGCCCTCACTATATGATGGATGTGTTTTTACACATCTAAATTAGGTACTCTTACACTTATTTATTGTGAAATTCTTGAGTAAAATGTTATTTTACTGTATTTTCTAGTGTCTTTGTGAGTACAGGATAATTAGGTGAAAAACTGTGGATTAAAGTGAAGAAAGGAAGCAAAAGTGGAGCGGAGATCTGTTGGAAAGTGAAAAGGGACTTGCAAGGTATTTTGAGAAGTCAAGGAGCCATTCTGCTGGTGGGTCAAAGGGAAATTATGGAAGAAAAAGGGAGTAAAGCTGGAAGAGAGGGCGGGCGCACGCCTGGAGGAAGTGGGCGCACGCCCAAAACAACCAGATTGATACTGTGCGCACACCTGCCACAGTGGGGCGTGCGCCCGGTGAGCCGGGCCGAGGAGGCGGTTTCCTTATTTTGAAAGGATTTTAGAGATCTTTGCGCATTTGGATGGATCTTCTTAATTCCTTTTCCTAGTTTTTGAAGGATGTATTAGGACTATATATATTCTCATTATTATTATTATTAGGTACTTTTGATATTATTTTTCTTGCCTAGGTTTTGAAGGATTGAAGGATTTCGGATTTTTAAGGTTTTTGCTATTTTTCCAGGTTTGATGTATTGTTATTATTCATATTTTGTGATTGTCATCATGAATATGAGTAGCTAAATTCCCATTTCATGGATTGGATGTAATAATTGTGGAACCTCTATGCTAATTCAAGTTTGAATTCTTCCAAACTCTCTCATTCTTGTTTGATGAATTAATTAACATTCTTTTATTTGTTTTAGACGTCATGCACTAATGTGGACAGCTTTATTTAAAGCACCCTAATTCATCAATTAGGTTGGATTGTTGACCTACCGAAATACAATACAACTTAGATTCATATATTTCTTGTGGACTTAATGAGTTTCTTGAATGTTATTTTGACCTACCGGAATTGATAACAAGATAGAAATATTGGGGTTGCAATCCGCACACCAAACGTCCCAACCCTTAACCAAGTGAAAGAGTCTTTGAATGAGATTGTTATTTTTCTTATCAAAATCATTAGCATAGAGGGGATACAATTATGAAATCCAATCCGTGAATTTCTTTGATCTGATTAAATCCTAGTTTATTGCTTTCTTGTTTTCTTTAATTAAATAGTTTAATTTCTTGTTTTAATATTTTAGTTAATAAATCCAAATCAAAAACCCCCCATTTTGTTACTTTTAGCATTAATTAAATTTACTTGTTAAAACACACGAGTCTCTGTGGTTCGACCCTTACTATTGTACATTGCTACTTCGGTGACTTGTACACTTGCAAGGTTTTTATTACACAGTGGAATTTTCTCCATCAAGTTTTTGGCGCCGTTGCCGGGGACTTGTTGTGATTTTTTAACAAGTTTATTTAATCGGTGCATGTTTGGTCGCCGGTCATTGGATCCTAATTTGGTTCCTTTGAACGACGATATAGACAGAATTAAGAGAGGCATTCCCTCTACTCAAGTGAGTGAAACTGATTCTGAAACTTCTGTCACCGAGACAGAGGTAACTTTGAGTGAATTAGAAACTTCTTCCACCGAGGGAGAAGAATTTGAAATTGAAATGGCTTTGCAAGCACCCACTATGGATGCCTTCTCTAGGCCGCGGGTGGACACATCTGTGTCATGCATTGTGTTGAATGACGCAACAAAAAGCTACGAGGTAAAAGGCCATTTGTTTAACATGATACCTCAATTTCATGGCCTCCCCTCTGAAGATTCTTTGAACTTCTTGAGGGAATATATGATGATTGTGTCGAGTTTTCCATTGAGAGAAGGTGTGACTGACGAGCATTTAAGATTGAAATGTTTTCCCTTTGCTTTGAGGGATGATGCTAAGAAGTGGCTCATGTTGCACCCACCTAGGAGCATTAATACTTGGGATGAATTACATGACATATTTTTGAGAAAATACTTCCCACATGCCACGTTAGCCACCTTTAGACAGAAAATTATAGGGTTCACACAGGACTCTTTTGAGGCATTTCATGAAGCATGGGACAGATTTAAGATGCTTTTGGTGCAATGTCCCCACCATAATTTTCCTTTGCCTCTATTGCATCAAAATTTCTATGGGGGGTTGACACAAGCCGATCAGGCTATGATTGATAACGCAGCCGGAGGCTCTTTAGGAGCCAAAACTGCGGAAGAGACCCAAGATCTTTTTGAGAGATTATCATCTAATTCGCAACAAAAAGGGTCAAGGGGTAAAACCAATGGTGTGAATGGAGTAGGAATGAATGATGAGCTTGCTAAACAAATTGCACTTTTAAATCAAAGATTTGATACGTTGGCCATGAATAATGCTTCCAATTATGCTTCCAATGTGTCATCTGTTGGTAATGTCATGCATGATAGTTGTGTAACTTGTGGATCTAACACTCATTCTTATGAAGTTTGCCCCACCACTAGTCCCCATTTGTATAATCATGAGCAGGTACAGGCGATGCAAGGATATATGCAGAGGTTCCCGCAGAACAATCCATTTTCACAGACATACAACCCTGGATGGGGGAAGCACCCTAATTTTTCTTGGGGAGGTAATCAACAGCCGAATAAACCCCTCCATCCCCAACCACCACCGCAGGGGCCTTATGAAAGGAAGAAAGAGCCTTGGGAAGAGGCAATGGATCGGATGAGAGCGGAACAACTCCAAGCAAGAGCAGAACAGCAGCAAGCAAACAACAATCAAGTTGCTGCAATGAAAAAGTTGGAGACCCAAATGGGGCAATTGGCGGAGGCATTACAGGGACGACAACCGGGTATGTTCCCTAGCCAAGGGGAGCAAGCCAAGGCCATCTTCACCCTACGTGGTGGCAAACAGGTAGACAATCAGGTAGCTTCTCCTTCTTCTCCTCCTACACCCCCTCTTGTTGATTCCCATGCTGTGGAACCCCCTGTTGTGGAAAATGTTATTGTTGAGGATGTTGTGTCTAATGATGAGGGTACTAATGGATTGGGACAAAATGTGAATGTAGAAAAGTCCAATCCCAAGCCATATGTGCCCCCTGTTCCTTTCCCGGGCAGATTCTTGAGGAACAAGCTTGATCACCAAATGAAAGAATTGATTGACATGTTTTCAAAAGTGAACATAAATTTGCCTTTGTTAAATGTGATCAAGAATGTTCCTGCGTATGCCAAATTCTTCAAGGAAATTAATTCCAAGAAAATTCAGTATGGGAAAGATGAGAAATTGTTTTTGGGTGAGAATGCGAGCGCTGTAGTAAAACATAGTCTTCCACCGAAAATGAAAGACCCGGAGTTTTCTAATTTCCCATTACTTTGGGGGATTCTCACACGGTGAGAGCTATGCTTGATCTCGGGCGAGCATTAATTTGTTGCCATATTACATGTATCTTGAGTTAGGTTTGCCCGAGCTAAAACCCACTATGATGGCCCTACAACTCGATCGGTCCATAAAAAGACCATTGGGAATCGTAGAGGATGTTTTAGTTCAAGTTGGGTCATTGATCATTCCTGTGGATTTTGTGGTCCTAGAGATGCCTCGCGGTGAGGGTAGTCGCCGTGATTCACCCATTTTGCTTGGGAGACCATTCATGGCAACGACCAACACCGTAATTAATGTTTCTAGTGGCACTCTCTCCATGACTGTCGCAAATGAAAAAATTGAAATAAATGTTTTTGAGGTAATGAAAAATGCGGTAGGTCATGATGAGTCTTGCATGTTTGTTGATGAGTTTGATGAGGTTGATGATTGTGTGCGTGAGATTGCATGGCATGAGAGGGATTGTGAGGAGTTAGAGTCATTGATTTCAATGGGCGGTGAGAAAACTAGGGATAATGCGGACGCTCAACTGATGGCTGTGGATAAGGTCGACGAGCACCATCCTAGTGATGGCCCGTTTCACCCCCTAGGCCACTTCAATGAGAAGTTGGCGCCTTCTATTATGATTCCCCCAGTCCTTGAGTTGAAAGTTCTCCCGTCAAATTTAAAATATGCATTTTTAGGAGAGGGAGAGACTTTACCTGTCATAATTGCATCTGATTTGTCCACTGACCAAGAGGCCCAATTGATTGATGTTTTGCGTGAATATAAAGAGGCCATTGGGTGGACATTGAAAGACATTAAGGGAATTAGCCCCACGATGTGCATGCACAAAATTCATCTCTTGGATGGTGCTAAACCGTCTAGGGAGAGACAATCTGAGACCGAATCCTCACATGGAGGAAGCCGTGAGAAAAGAGGTCCCGAAATTGCTAGATGCGGGTATTATTTACCCAGTGGCTGAGAGTGAGTGGGTAAGCCCGGTACAAGTTGTACCAAAAAGATCGGGCATCACTGTAGTTCAGAACGAAAAAGGTGAGGATGTGCCCATGAGAGAAGTGACCGGTCTTAGGATGTGTATTGACTTGAGAAAACTAAATGCTGCGACCAAGAAAGATCACTTTCCTTTGCCTTTTATTGATCAGATGTTAGAAAGATTGGCCGGTCACTCTTACTATTGTTTTCTTGATGGCTTTTCGGGGTATAATCAAATTGCCATAGCCCCTGAAGATCAGTCCAAAACCACCTTCACATGTCCATTCAGCACATACGCATTTAGGAGGATGCCCTTCGGGCTTTGCAATGCACCTGCGACATTTCAAAGGTGTATGACCTCCATTTTTTCGGACATGATTGAAAGGTGTGTTGAGGTCTTTATGGATGATTTTTCTGTTGTAGGAGATAGTTTTGATGATTGCTTAAAGAACTTGGAATCTGTTTTGAAAAGATGTTGTGAAACCAACCTGACGTTAAGTTGGGAAAAGTGCCATTTTCTTGTAAAGCATGGAATTGTGTTGGGTCACATTGTGTCAAGTAAGGGGATTGAGGTCGATAGGGCTAAAATTGACGTGATTGCTAAATTACCTCCCCCGACCCGCTCAAGGGTGTGCGAAGTTTCCTAGGGCATGCGGGTTTCTATAGGCGATTCATAAAAGACTTTTCAAAAATTTGTAAGCCTTTATGTAATCTGCTTGCCAAGGATACGGAGTTCATTTTTGACCACGAGTGTGTTGATGCTTTCAATTTGCTTAAGGAAAAGTTGACATGTGCCCCCATCCTTTCTAGTCCCAATTGGTCTCACCCTTTTGAGATCATGTGTGATGCCTCGGATTTTGCTATTGGGGCTGTTTTGGGACAAAGGGTAGACAAATTGCCGTCCGTGATCCATTATGCTAGTAGAACACTTAATGATGCACAATCAATTATACCACAACCGAAAAGAATTTCTAGCTGTTGTGTTTGCATTGGAAAAGTTTCGTTCTTACTTGCTAGGGTCAAAGGTGATAATTTATTCTGACCATGCTGCATTGAAACATTTGTTGAATAAAAAGGATGCTAAACCTCGTTTGTTGAGGTGGATGTTATTGTTACAAGAATTTGATGTTGAGATCCGAGACAAAAAGGGGAGTGAGAATGTGGTAGCGGATCATTTATCGAGGCTTGAGGACTATTCGTATCTTAATATCGAGGAGGGTGTGATTCCGGTTAATGAAAATTTTCCGGATGAACAACTTCTTGCCATACATGTCCAAGAACCTTGGTATGCAGATTTTGTCAATTATTTGGTGTCTAACATGATCCCACCACACTTCACTTATGACCAAAAACGTAAGTTCAGGTCTGATGTGAAATACTACATTTGGGATGACCCTTATTTGTGGAAGATATGTCCGGATAATATTGTGAGGCGATGTGTGCCTGAGCATGAGCAAGAGAGTGTTTTAAAATTTTGTCATGAGCTCCATTGTGGTGGGCACTTTAGTGGGCAAAAGACCGCTAGAAAAGTTGTTCAATCCGGTCTGTATTGGCCCACTATTTTTAAAGATGCTCAAGAGTTCTATAAAAAGTGTGATAGATGCCAACGTACCGGTGGCATAGGGAAGAGAGATGAGATGCCGTTACAACATAATCTTATTGTTGATATTTTTGATGTTTGGGGCATTGATTTTATGGGTCCGTTTCCCCCGTCCCACGGTTATTTGTACATACTTGTTGCTGTTGATTATGTTTCAAAGTGGGTGGAGGCAATTGCCACCCGAACTAATGATGCTAATGTCGTTTGCAAGTTTGTTTGTGAGAATATTTTCAGCAGGTATGGCATGCCACGGGCAATAATCAGTGATCAAGGTACTCACTTCACCAATAAGAGGTTCAATTTAGTGTTGAAAAAGTATGGGGTGGTGCATAAGCTTGCTACAGCATATCATCCCCAAACTTCGGGACAGGTGGAGGTGAGCAATCGGCAGATAAAGGGTGTGCTTGAGAAAACAGTGCGTCCCAACAGAAAGGATTGGGGACTAAAGTTGGGGGATGCATTGTGGGCATACAGAACTGTGTATAAAACACCAATTGGAATGAGCCCGTATAGGATTGTGTATGGGAAAGAATGTCATCTCCCGGTGGAGTTAGAACACAAGTCTTATTGGGCGGTCAAAGAATTGAACATGGACTTGAATGCAGCGGGGGAGAAGCGGTTGCTCGCACTTGATGAACTTGAGGAGCTCCGACAAGAGTCCTATGAGAGTGCTAAATTGTACAAAGAAAGGACCAAACGCTATCATGACAAACACTTGAGGCCTAAATTTTTAAGGCCGGGTATGAAAGTCCTTCTTTTCAATTCAAGGTTGAAATTATTTCCGGGAAAGTTATGTTCCAAGTGGTATGGGCCCTGTGAAGTGGTTACTGTTTCTTCATTTGGGGCAGTTGAAATCAAGGATTTGAAAAGTGGGAGAACCTTCAAGGTGAATGGTCATCGTTTGAAGCCATATTACGAAGGGGTTTCAATCTTGGAGATGATTGATGTAATCAAGTTGGTGGACCCGGAGGTGGCCACTTAATTCCATTGGGGCATGACGTCGAGCTTAACGACTATAACCAAAGCGCTAATTGGGAGGCAACCCAATGTAGGTAATATTTACTGCTTTCCGTATTTTCTTTTCCGTTATTATCATCGTTGCAGTTGGATTGTGTTGTGTTTTCTTGGTTCATGCCATGAGGACATAGCATGATTTAAGTGTGGGGGTGGTGGTATTCATAAAAAAAAAAAAAAAAGAATAAAAAAAATAAAAAAAAAAAAAAAAAAAAAAGAAGAGAAGGGTTAATTTTGTCCTTGTTTGATATGGTTCAAGTTTTGTTAACATTCTTTTATTCCCATGATTGCTTGGTTGATTGTTTGAAACAGTTAGTGGGATATTGTGGTGTTGTAGGTCAGTCATACAAGTCTTAATATATATTAGATTAATTTTGATATGGTGCTCAATGGTTATATTTATGTTAATAAGTCTCAAAAAATTTTGCGCACTCATGAAATAAGTCTCCTATAGTTGATAATTTTGATCTGTTTTATCAAGTTTATAGTACACCATCATCTTTGAAGTTAATAAATTTGTTTAGTAACCTCTTAGCAGTAGACTGTGGGTACTCCTTGGACAGTGTGGATTATTGTTGTGAAATGACACCCCATGTATCTGAGATAATGTGTAAGAGAAATTGAAAAGGGAATGGGAGCAATGGCAATTAAATTATTACTCGGTAAATACCCCCAGGCGTGTAGATTGGTTGGATAGGGACCATTATAGCTTAACCAGATTTCTGGGTATGCAGTAGCGCTATGGGGGAAGAGCTTTTCCGCCGTGATGGTCCGTACCAGGCTCGACACCGAAGTGGCTAACTCCCATCTCTATGATTAAATATTCCTAAAGTAGCTCGGGGCACGACGTTCGCTGCGACGTTGCTTCCTTGCCAAATAGGAGTATATGGTAATAAATTCCTACCTAGTATTAGGGGCATGGAGTTCGCTGCTACAGTGTTCCCTACTTGAACGGTAGATGACTTTTAAAAATATGTGCTTAAATGATCAGGTTTGGGGGTGTTAAAGGTCCATTGAAGTGGAAAAGTTGAAGGGAGTATTCATAGTTTGCCATTTAAGTGTGTTTTTATTTGTTAAACAAATTTAATAAAATAAGAGATGATTGGTGTACTTAGCTTTATAAAAACAGATCATGTTTGAAGCAGAGGGAGAATACAAATTCACACACATACGGAGATTTATTGAATACATATAATGATTGAGCAGTGTAGCAAAATTGATAGTAATATATGTTCATACTTGTGTGGATTGATTGTTTTGAGATTGTGTGGTTGAGGTACTTCATGATTCAAGCCACTACAAGAAAACTGAGAAATACTGACGGAAATTAGTGACGGAAATAAATTTGTCACTAATACCGACGGATTAGGGACAAAATAGCAACGACCTAGAGTGAAAAACAAAAAAACGAAATTAGGACGAGATTATCGACCGATTTAGTGACGGATATACCGACGGATTCCATTCCGTCTCTAATCCGTCACCATTTTGGCGCCAAAAAATTGCGCACTTTTTACCGACGGATTTATGACGGAATGGCGACAGATATTTTTACCGACGGATTTGAGTCGTTGCTAAATTATTTAAAATAATTATTAAATTTATATTTTAGGTTAGTGACGGATTAGTGACTGGTTTAATTACCAACGGATTAAAATCCGTCGGTAAATTAATTACATATTATTACCGACGGATTTGATTCGTTGCTAAATTATTTAAAATAATTATTAAATTTATATTTTAGGTTAGTGACGGATTTAATTATCAACGAAATATAATCCGTCGGTAAATTAATTACATATTATTACCGACAGATTTGAGTCGTTGCTAAATTATTTAAAATAATTATTAAATTTATATTTTAGGTTAGCTACGGATTAGTGACGGATTTAATTACCGACGGATTATAATCCGTCAGTAAATTAATTACATATTATTACCGACGGATTTGAGTTGTTGCTAAATTATTCAAAATAATTATTAAATTTATATTTTAGGTTAGCGACGAATTAGTGACAGATTTAAATACCGACGGATTATAATCCTTCGGTAATTAATTACATATTATTACCGACGTATTTGAGTCGTTGCTAAATTATTTAAAATAATTATTAAATTTATATTTTAGGTTAGCGACGGATTAGTGACGAATTTAATTACGGACGAATTATAATAGAAGAGGGACGGACAATAGCATATACTCCCTCCGTCCCATTACAAAGAGGAATTTTACTGTTCACGCATAGATTAAGGAAAAAAATAATGATATAAATGTTGTGAGTGTAAAAGTAAAATAGGAGAGAGAATGAGTGGAGGGAATAGTAAATTATAATGGTGTTGTGAGTATTAAAATAATGATAGGAGAGAGAATGAGTGGAGGGAATAGTGAATTTGTGGTTTGTAATGGGACGGAGGGAGTATACTTTTTTAATTTTTTTATACTTTTTTTTGGATAAATAAAACTATTTGAGATGTTGGTTAGTAGTGATTTTTTTTATAAAAAGTTATATAAAAAAGTTAAGAATTTTTAAAGAAATGAAAGTATATAATAGAAAAAAAAAAGACGGACAATATCATTTACTTTTTTTTTTTAATTTTTTGTTTGGATAAATAAAACTATTTGAGATGTTAGTTAGTAGTGAAAATTTTAAAAAAAAAGTTATATAAAAAAGGTTAATAATTTTAATGAAATGAAAGTATATAATAGAAAAAAGAGAGACGGACAATAGCATTTACTTTTTTAATTCTTTTTATTTTTTTTTTGGAAAAATAAAACTATTTGAGATGTTGGTTAGTAGTGAATTTTTTTTTTACAAAAATTTATATAAAAAAAAGTTAAGAATTTTTAAAGAAATAAAAGTATATAATAGAAGAGGGACGGACAATAACATATATACTTTTTTAATTTTTTTTTGGATAAAAATACATTATTTGAGATGTTGCTTAGTAGTGGATTTTTTTACAAATAAAAAAACTATACATTTATAAATAAAAAATTAAAGAATTTTACCCGTCCCTGATTTCTTTATTATACTTTCACTTGTTTATTTTTTTCTAACTTTTTTTATATAACTTTTTGAAAAAAAAAATCAATACTAAAAAATGTTAAAAATATTTATTTATATTCATAAAAAATAAAAAAATTATACATTTAGGGTATAGGGTATAGTGTATAGTGTATATGGTATAGGGTATAGGGTATATGATATAGGGTATAGGATATAGGGTATAGGGTATAGGGTATAAGGTATAGGGTATAGGGTATAGGGTATAGGGTATAGTATATAGGGTATATGGTATAGGGTATAGTATATAGGGTATAGAGTATAAGGTATAGTATATAGAGTATAGGGCATAAGGTATAGGGTATAGTATATAGGGTATAGGGTATAGCGTATAGGGTATATGGTATAGGGTATAGTATATAGGGTATATGATATAGTATATAGGGTATATGGTATAGTATATAGGGTATAGGGTATAGTATATAGGGTATAGGGTATATGGTATAATATATAGGGTATAGGGTATAGTATATAGGGATAAGGTATATTATATAGGGTATAGGGTATAATATATAGGGTATATGGTATAGGGTATAGGGTATAGGGTATAGGGTATAGTATATAGGGTATAGGGTATAGGATATATGGTATGTGTTATAGGGTATATGGTATAGGGTATAGGCTATAGAGTATAGGGTATAGGGTATAGGGTATAGTATATAGGATATATGGTATAAGGTATAGTATATAGGGTATAGAGTATAGGGTATAATATATAGGGTATAGGGTATAGTATATAGGGTATAGGGTATAGCGTATAGGGTATAGGGTATAGTATATAGGATATATGGTATAGGGTATAGTATATAGGGTATAGGGTTTTGTATATAGGGTATATGGTATAGTATATTGGGTATATGGTATAGAGTTTAGTATATAGGGTATATGGCATAGAGTATAGGATATATGATATAGGATATAGGATATAGGGTATATGGTATAAGGTATTGGATATAGGGTATAGGGTATAAGGTGTTAAGGCATATGATTTAGGGTTTAGGGTATGGGGTATTGTTTAGGGTTTAGGGTATTGGGGTATATGATTTAGGATTTAGGTATATAAATTTTGTGTTTAGGGTATGTTTTAGAAGTTTAATTTATTTTGTTGTTTTAAGTATTTTTTCTATATTATTATCATAATATTTATTTATTATATATTATTCAATTATTTTTTATTATCTCTCAATAATATTAGTAAATATTCTTCTTCTTGATATTTGCTTGGTTTATTAATAATGATTATTACTATTATTATTATTATTTATTTATTTATTATATAAAATGTTATTTTGTATTTATAATTTTTTTGAAAGACAAATTATTATTATTGTTTATTATTTTAAATAATTATTATAATCATCAAGAAAATATGTATATTATTATTATGATATATTGTTATTTATTATTTAATTATCAGATACTATTATTTTATATTTTAAATCATTTTTATATTAATAATTTTTTTTATTAATTATTATGGTCATTAAGAGATTTTTGTGATAAATAAATAAATATAAGAGGTGGCAATAAATCATTAGAACATATATATACACATGGATCACTACCCCAAGCAACATCTTCACCGTTAAATACATCAAATATAAATGAATCAAATGGTTCAAATTCATCCATCAAAAACACAAATACACTTCTTTTGATTGGCTCCCCTAATTTCATATGGATTGATTTTAAATCATTCTGAACCATTAATCACACACATCCAATGGTCCAAATTCAACATAAAAAAACTCAACCACATTATTTTCTCTCTCTATTTTTTCTCTCTTTCTCCCTCATTTCTTCAGCCGTTCTTTCTCCCTTATTTCTCTCTCTATTTTGCTTGCTGCCGTTCTTTCTCCCTCACTTATCTCTCTGTTTGCTGCCGTCCGCCTCCCAACGCCGACCCATCTTGCCGGATCTGCCGTCCGTCAATTTCTCTCTATCTTTCTTTCTACACCCTTTTCTTTCTCATCTCAACCTCTTTCAATTTTCTCTCTCCTCTGTTTTCTCCCTCTCGTCGTTTTAGGGGTGAGAGAGAGAATTTTGTTGTTGAAATCCTCTCTCCATTTCTCTCTCTCTCTCTCTCTCTCTCTCTCTCTCTCTCTCTCTCTCTCTCTCTCTCTCTCTCTCTAAAGAAGAAAATGTTTTATGAGAAAGGATCATTGCAATCAAATCTTGAAAACTTTCTTGATTCCACCACACCTGTGGTTCCCTCCCAATTCCTCTCCAAGATATTTTTCTTCCTTTTTCAATTTATTATTCAAAGAACCCCTCTTTTTTAAATACCCATTTTGACAATTAATTTTTTTAAATACCCAGATGTTTGTTTTCAATTTTTATGGATTTTGATTACATGGATAATTGATAAAAAAAATTTATTCATTTTTTTTTTTTTTTTGTAGAGTGAGATGAGGGGGCTTAATAAGCTATGGCATCCATGGGAAAGGGAAAAAATAGAATATTTTACACTGAGTGATCTATGGAAGAGTTTTGATGAATGGAGTGCTTATGGAGTCTATACAAACAGAGCCTCATTTTGCTCTTCCATCTTCCTCAATCTAATCAAAATCCCACAAAATCAATCGATGGCGATGAACAATGGACTTTGATCCTGTGCCTCCAAGCTCCTGACTTCTGCCGATTTATCTCTATCTAAGTCAGTGCAGAGAGGGATTCATACGACTGGCGTGATGAGAATGAGAGGACATGGTGGTCATGACGAACCATTTTTGTTGGAATATTTTATGGACTTTACACATACTAGTATAATAAATAAAGTCTTTGGGCACATAGACGTATGTGCACTATAAGTAATTGTATATGTCACATTAAATATTAAAGTATTTGGGCCTAATAAAGTGATCTACTAAAGTTAAAGGGGGCCCAAGTCATCTTTTATAAGTATGGGATCTACAGTTAATATGTGTAGATACCTAAGGGACCTAGTTGTTAATCTATAATGGGCTGGCTAACATACTAGGTCATTATAAATATAGGGTTATGGTCCCCAATTGACCTACCTAGGTTTTATTCTCTTGATTCCCATTATCAATTGAATTCCAAGAACCCTAAGGATCAATTGGAAGGCAATAATCGTTCATCAAGTCTTCATCAAAGGATTCTCAAGATATTGCTATGGATTCAGGTTTGTCTATCGTTCCATAATCTTTGATAACATGAAGCATGATTGTCCTAGAATAAATATTCCGCATCATTCTAGGGTTTATGTATAATTAATTCCATCAAGTGGTATCAGAGCCGTAATCTTGCTTTGTTGTTGGGATTATTTGGATCGAATTGACTTTGCTGTTTATGATTTAATTCAACCAAAACCCGCTAAACCACCAAAATCAAGTATAGCAGCGACGGTGACCTTATTAGGGTTATTTCTCGCCGGTAACAGTCTCCGGTAGAGAGTGTTGTCGTCATTCGGTAATGCTTTTGTTAGGGTTCGAGTAGGAAATTGAAAGGAACCCTCAATGAGCCTCCAAGAAGAACAACCAAATTGACATTTTTTGAGGAGTCCTAGTACAGAACTGACACAGTAGTTTCATCATTGGCATTGGAGGGAGAGGTTTTATGATTGGTATTGCACGTGGGAATACAGATGACTCGTGGAAGAGATTTTAGAGTAACCAGCGGCATAAAAAGACCTTCAAGAGGCTGCTCATTCGTGGTTGTAGGCGGCAGAAATAAATCTTGAAAATAGCCACCCACTACGGTATAAACCAGCCGCCTGTTCCGAAACCAAAATTCCCTTCATCATTCTGCAGATTTTGATTTTGATTTTGGTTGTGCAGTTTTCTGATTTTGGTTAATGATTTCTTTCCTCAATTGACTCGAAAAGAAGAAAAAAAGAAAAAAAAAAAAAAAAAACCTCTTTCTTTTGATTTCTTGAATTTTGCTTCATCTTTTCCCTTTAACGTCGAGCCAGGCCGAGGGAAGGGATTCAGAATGGCCTCATGTGTTTATGCCATATGTATTGTGTTTTGTTTTTTGGTTTGTAATAATTATGTGTTATTTGAATTAAGTAAATATTATTTATTGAAATTATTATTATGGACTTAATAATTTTAAATTTCAATAGTAATGTTTAATTTATGGCCATGTTTGAAATTACTTTGGGTTCGTTTATTCGAACACATCTTGTATTTTATGTTATTAAATTTTTCGTAGCATGTTACCAAAGTAACCTCTCCTATGAAATATTTTTTAATTTAAAATACATGATTATTTGAAGTTTTAGCGTGTTTGTTTTTTCATGCGGGTAATGGTCGGCCCAAAGGAAGGCTATTATCTTGCAGAAATTCAAATTCGTTTGTGGAGATAAATATGTAACAGTTATTAAGTGTCGAATATTGAGTCGGTCCAAAGAAAGGCTTGGTATTTGACAGGATTTTACTGTTAATATTTGATTTCTACATCAAGAAAATCACTTGCAAGTTAATTTTCTATCCAAAGATTAAAATTAATGTTGCATCGATTTTCTTGTAATGGGATAATTTTAATTTCAAACATTTATCTGCTTAAAGTTATATGTGAGCTCATTTGTTTTATTTTTGTTCTCTATTCAGTTAATTCATCATCTTCTAATGTATCTGCTAACATCAACTCGATTCCCATGCTGAATGGGATGAATTTTAAGAGCTGGAAAGAAAATGTGCTGATTGTTCTGGGAGTTATGGATCTAGACCTTGCACTCAGGGAGCCAAAACCCGCTGACCTGACTAGCACGAGTACATCTCAAGCTAAGAAGGATATGGAAAAGTGGGAACGCTCAAATCGCATGTGTCTTATGATCATGAAGAAAAGCATCCCAGAATCATTCAGAGGCGATATAGATGATGAGAAAGTTGCAATGATGTTCCTTACAGAGCTTGAAAAGCGTTTTGCTAAGAATGAAAGGGCAAAAACAAGCACGCTTTTGCGTAATCTTGTTGCCATGAGGTATAAAGGTAAAGGGAACGTGCGTGAGTACATTATGGAGATGGCCAATTTGGCATCTAAACTTAAGGCTCTCAAGTTCGAGCTGTCGGATGACATGCTTGTTCATATGGTTATGATCTCTCTTCCACCACAGTTTGGGCAATTTGAAGTAATTTGAAGTAACATTCAATTGCCAGAAGGAAAAGTGGACTCTTAATGAGTTCATTTCATTGTGTGTGCAAGAGGAATCAAGGTTAAAGTCTGAAAAGAATAAGAGTGCTCACTTTGCGGCTTCCTCTTCGGGCTATAAAAAGAAAAGGAAGGCTAAAGAAACTGCGGTCAATGTGTCAAAGAAAAAGCAACATAAAGTATTAAAGGGACAAGCTAAGGATTTAGCAACGTCGGCGTCGAAGGGACAAGATAAGGATCCAAAGGTTGCTTTTACGTAAGGAAATGGATCATATGAAGAGAGATTGCCCTAAATATCACGCATGGCGTGTAAAAGAAAGGTATATCTCTTGCTTTTGTTTGTTACGAGGTTAATTTGGTTTCAGTGCCTAGACACACTTGGTGGTTAGATTCTCGGTTCTTCTACTCACATCGGTGTGTCTATGCGGGGTTGCACAACTGCCGAAAGCCAAGTGATGCTTTGAAAGATTCATCTATGTGGGGAACGGCAATTCTATTGAAGTTGAAGCAATCGGAACTTTTAGATTATTATTAAAGTCTGGATTTTATTTATATTTGTATGAGACACATGTGGTACCGTCTTTTAGACGGAATTTGGTTTCCATTTCAGTTTTGGACAAAGAAGGATTTACTTGTTCATTTGCAAATGGTGAATGTCGTTTCTCATATAATTCTAAGTTTATTGGATCTAGTACTTTGTTGGTTTATGATAATCTTTATATGTTGGATACTGTTGCTTCATATCATGAAAACCTGCATGTGGAAACACGTGGTACTAAACGCAAATTTACTAACAATAATTCCATGTCATTATGGCACAAGCGATTAGGACATATATCAAAACAGAGAATGCAAAGGCTTGTGTCAGACGGAATTATTGAAACACTTGACAAATCAGATTATGAAATATGTGTTGAGTGTATTAAGGGAAAACAAACAGACAAAAGCAAATTAAAAGCTGAGAGAGCTACGAATGTTTT
Organism: Adenophora triphylla var. japonica; assembly: GCA_022495995.1. Lineage (NCBI taxonomy): Eukaryota > Viridiplantae > Streptophyta > Magnoliopsida > Asterales > Campanulaceae > Adenophora > Adenophora triphylla. The sequence goes on along the minus strand of JAFEMH010001148.1, from coordinate 326,167 downwards.
GGAATTAATTCATACGGATATATGTGGACCATTTCCTACACCCTCGTGGAATGGTCAAGAATATTTCATTACATTCATAGACGATTACTCTCGTTATGGTTACCTATATTTGATCCATGAAAAGTCACAGGCATTGGATATGTTCAAAAAGTTTAAGGCCGAGGTTGAAAATCAACATGGCAAAACAATAAAGAAAGTCAAATCTGACCGTGGTGGTGAATACTATGGCAGAAATGACGGATCAGGTGAACAACGTCCTGGGCCTTTTGCTAAATACCTAGAGGAGTGCGGTATCGTCCCTCAGTACACCATGCCAGGCAAACCTAGCATGAATGGTGTTGCTGAAAGACGAAATCGAACTTTACAGGAAATGGTGAGAAGTATGGTTAGTCATACTACTTTACCAGACTCACTCTGGGGAGAGGCATTAAAGACTGCAGTTTATCTCCTTAACAGGATACCCACAAAGGCTGCTAACAAAACCCCTTATGAACTATGGACAGGCAAGAAACCTGTATTAAGGCATTTACACATTTGGGGATGTCATTTGAGGCTAGGCCTTACAGGCCTAGTGAAAAGAAGTTGGACTCAAGGATTGTTAGTAGTTACTTTGTTGGTTACTCTGAAAGGTCAAGGGGCTTTAAGTTTTACGATCCCAAATCCAGAAACTTTTTTGACACGGGAAATGCTCAATTCTTTGAGGATGTTGAGCTTGTGGGGGGACAAGTTAGAGATGATTTTGTCTTTGAAGAGGTTCCGGTTACCATTCCTCTTCCTACAATTGTCCTTGACCATGATTTGGATCTCAATCTGATGTGGTTCAAGAACAAAATTTGGATCAAGAAGACATTGTCAATATCCCTCTAGTTGTCCATGAGGAACAAGCTCAACAACCTCAAGAACAAGTGCCTTTAAGAAGATCCACTAGAGAGAGACGAAGTGCCATTTCGGATGATTACTTGGTATTTCTAAATGAACAAGAGGTAGACATTGGTCAATTGGAAGATGATCCAATCAACTTTCATGAGGCCATTGGTAGTTCTAACTCTCAAAAGTGGATAGTCGCTATGGATGATGAGATTAAATCAATGAAAGACAATGATGTATGGGATCTTGTCCCATTGCCAGAAGGAGTGAAACCTATTGGTTGCAAATGGATATTTAAAACTAAAAGGGATTCACAGGGCAATGCGGAAAGACATAAGGCACGTCTTGTCGCTAAGGGATTTAATCAGAAAGAAGGAATAGATTATAAAGAGACTTTCTCTCCGGTTTCTTCGAAAGACTCTTTTAGAATCATTATGGCATTAGTGGCACATTATGACCTAGAGTTACATCAGATGGATGTTAAGACTGCGTTTCTTAATGGAGACATTGAAGAAACAATTTATATGGTGCAACCAGAAACCTTGGTTTCAAAAGATTCAAAGGATATGGTATGCAAACTCAAGAAATCCATCTATGGACTCAAACAAGCATCCCGTCAGTGGTATTACAAATTTCATCAAGTTGTATTGTCATTTGGTTTCACGACAAATACGGTTGATGATTGTGTCTACCACAAGTTCGGTGGGAGTAAATATATTTTACGGTTTTATATGTGGATGACATCCTACTAGCCACAAATGATACGGACTTACTGCATGAAACTAAGAGATTTCTCTCAAAGAAATTTGAGATGAAAGATCTGGGAGATGCATCTTTTGTATTAGGAATTCAAATATACAGAGATCGTTCTCGAGGTATTCTTGGATTGTCACAAAAGAGTTACATTGATAAGGTACTTAAGATATTTGGCATGCAGGATTGTAAAATGGGTGACACCCCAGTGGCTAAAGGTGACAAATTCAATCTTGCTCAGTGCCCCAAGAATGAGATTGAATCTAAGGAAATGAATAGCATCCCTTATGCTTCGGCTATAGGGAGCTTGATGTATGCTCAGGTTTGCACTCGCCCAGACCTAGCATTCATAGTTGGTGTTTTAGGCAGATACCTTAGCAATCCTGGAAAGGATCATTGGATTGCAGCCAAGAGGGTCATGAGTTATTTACAGAGAACAAAGAATTATATGCTCACTTACAGAAAGTCGGATAGACTTGAGATCATTGGGTATTCGGATTTCGACTTTGCTGGATGCCAAGATAGTCGTAAGTCTACTTCGGGCTACGTTTATCTACTTTGTGGAGGAGCAATTTCTTGGAAGAGTGTTAAGCAGACACTTGTTGCTACTTCTACGATGGAGGCAGAGTTTGTGGCGTGTTATGAGGCATCAAATCACACAATTTGGTTGCGAGAATTTTATCATTTGGACATGCGCATATTAGGTGGCGTTGAAAGGCCATTAAAGTTATTTTGTGATAATAAGTCGGCAGTTATGTATTCCAATAACAACAAGAGCTCTAAGTCTAAGCACATAGACATTAAGTATCTTGCTGTTAAGGAACGGATTCAGAGTGGACAGATTTGTATTGAGCATATTGGGACTAACTCCATGGTCGCGGATCCGCTTACTAAGGGTGTAACACCGAAGGTTTTTCACGAGCACACTGCTTGTATGGGTGTTGTATCACTAGAGTATGCTTAGATTGAGTGGGAGTTTTGTATTTTGCTCTTACATTTATTGTTATAAGTATATTTGGTTTTTTCAGTTTTGGTTAATAAAGTTATTTTGCACTCTGAATATTTGGTTGATCTCAAAATAAGGTTGGATCAGTTGAGAATAGACATGTGAAGATCACATTACATGTTATTCCATGCTACACATCCATACTTGATCCATGTCATTTAGTTGAGTTAATATATGTGACCACTGATGGGTCTAGTTGCGCTAATAGTGACGAAAACCTCTTTGATCCTTATGTTGATTTGACTAATGGACCGGATTGGTTTAAGATGACACAAGTTGGTAAAGCATTGCTGTTAAGGTTTATAATGTGATATGCAATTAAACTAAGGTATTATACTATGTACATGTGTAAGTCCAAGTGGGAGATTGTTGGAATATTTTATGGACTTTACACATACTAGTATAATAAATAAAGTCTTTGGGCATATAGACGTATGTGCACTATAAGTAATTGTATATGTCACATTAAATATTAAAGTATTTGGGCCTAATAAAGTGATCTACTAAAGTTAAAGGGGGCCCAAGTCATCTTTTATAAGTATGGGATCTACAGTTAATATGTGTAGATACCTAAGGGACCTAGTTGTTAATCTATAATGGGCTGGCTAACATACTAGGTCATTATAAATATAGGGTTATGGTCCCCAATTGACCTACCTAGGTTTTATTCTCTTGATTCCCATTATCAATTGAATTCCAAGAACCCTAAGGATCAATTGGAAGGCAATAATCGTTCATCAAGTCTTCATCAAAGGATTCTCAAGATATTGCTATGGATTCAGGTTTGTCTATCGTTCCATAATCTTTGATAACATGAAGCATGATTGTCCTAGAATAAATATTCCGCATCATTCTAGGGTTTATGTATAATTAATTCCATCAATTTTACCTTCACGCAAAACACATGTACAACTTGGACAGGATGAAACACCAAGCTCTGAAAATGTCTCTGGGTGTCTTCACAGCCTTTAGCATTGGGGTTGGTGTCCCAATTTATGCCGTCATCTTCCAGCAAAAGAAGACTGCTTCTGGTTAATATCTTTCTTTCTTTCTCACCATCTCCGTTCCATCCCATTCTCTGCTTTAATAAGACAGACTAAACTACTATGGATTGTCTGGCAATGAATTGCATTGGTATTATGCGTCATTTTTGTAAGAAAAAGGAGCTGGAGTCCCAATTGGTTTGGATGATGATGAGTCTGTTATTCAGTACTATGGACCAAACCAGAAATCTCTCTAAACTAAAGACTCGGAAATTTTAATAAAAATTGAAAACAAACATATCTGGGTATTTAAAAAAAATTAATTGTTAAAGGGATGAGGGACCTGATCCGAATTTTTAGAAGTTGAAGGATCAAAGTTTAAATGAAAGATTTGTAAGGACTGGTTTGAGTATAAAAAAAGTTTAGGGGAGCAAAGTGCAACTATGAAATATTAAGGACTCATTTAAGAAAAATTAAAGTTAAGGTACTGATTTGAGAATAAAAAAAGTTAAGGGACTTATTTAAATATATATATATATATATATATATATATATATATATATATCTATATAATATTAATATATATTAAAAAATATATATATATATAATATTAATATTATATATATATATATATATATATATATATATATATATATATATATATATATATATATATATATATATTTATATATATATATTTAAAATATATTAATATATATTTTTAAATTTATATATATAATATTGTTAATATAAAATGCAAATTTAGCGACGGAAATATTCGTCGGGAAAGCCCTCAATAATTTGGCATATAAAAAAAATATTGATTTTTTTAATAAATAATAGTAACGGAATGATCCGTCGATAATCCGTCACTAAATTGGTCCAAAAAAATAAATCGACCAATTAAATAGCGACGGAATTTTCCGTCGCTAATCCGTCGGCATAATGCTTTAAATTGGTCGTTTATTTTACCAAATTACCAACGGTTTTGAAAACAATAGCGACGGAAAAATCCGTCGCTAAAGCTGATTGAGATCCGTCGGTAATCCGTCGAAAGATTTACTGACGAGCGTTTTACCAACGGAATTTTTTCGTCGGGAATCCGTCGCTAAATCAATTTAGTGACGGATTTTTGGCATTTAGTGACTGATTTTTCCGTCGATAACTGCCGTTTTTCTTGTAGTGAGCAATTTTGGGAAATATAAGAATGTGGGGACAAAGTTAACTTTCGGATTAATTAGTTTAGGTTGTTCTTTTTATTTTCTTTCTTATGTTTTGTTGTCTTACTCGAGGACGAGCAAGAAATAAGTTTGGGGGTATTTGATGGATGTGTTTTTACACATCTAAATTAGGTACTCTTACACTTATTTATTGTGAAATTCTTGAGTAAAATGTTATTTTACTGTATTTTCTAGTGTCTTTGTGAGTACAGGATAATTAGGTGAAAAACTGTGGATTAAAGTGAAGAAAGGAAGCAAAAGTGGAGCGGAGATCTGTTGGAAAGTGAAAAGGGACTTGCAAGGTATTTTGAGAAATCAAGGAGCCATTCTGCTGGTGGGTCAAAGGGAAATTATGGAAGAAAAAGGGAGTAAAGCTGGAAGAGAGGCGGGGGCGCACGCTGGGAGGAAGTGGGCGCACGCCCAAAACAACGAGATTGATACCGGGCGCACACCCCGGTGCCGGGGCGTGCGCCCAGTAGAGCCGGACTGAGGAGGCAGTTTCCTTATTTTGAAAGGATTTTAGAGATCTTTTGCAGATTTGGATGGATCTTCTTAATTCCTTTTCCTAGTTTTTGAAGGACTGTATTAGGACTATATATATTCTCATTATTATTATTATTAGGTACTTTTGATATTATTTTTCTTGCCTAGGTTTTGAAGGATTGAAGGATTTCGGATTTTTAAGGTTTTTGCTATTTTTCCAGGTTTGATGTAATGTTATTATTCATATTTTGTGATTGTCATCATGAATATGAGTAGCTAAATTCCCATTTCATGGATTGGATGTAATAATTGTGGAACCTCTATGCTAATTCAAGTTTGAATTCTTCCAAACTCTCTCATTCTTGTTTGATGAATTAATTAACATTCTTTTATTTGTTTTAGAAATTTGTTTGCACTACCGTGGGCCGGTTTATTTAAAGCACCCTAATTCATCAATTAGGTTGGATTGTTGACCTACCGGAATACAATACAACTTAGATTCATATATTTCTTGTGGACTTAATGAGTTTCTTGAATGTTATTTTGACCTACCGGAATTGATAACAAGATAGAAATATTGGGGTTGCAATCCGCACACCAAACGTCCCAACCCTTAACCAAGTGAAAGAGTCTTTGAATGAGATTGTTATTTTTCTTATCAAAATCATTAGCATAGAGGGGATACAATTATGAAATCCAATCCGTGAATTTCTTTGATCTGATTAAATCCTAGTTTATTGCTTTCTTGTTTTCTTTAATTAAATAGTTTAATTTCTTGTTTTAATATTTTAGTTAATAAATCCAAATCAAAAACCATTATTCACTTGGTTAAGGGTTTCTTGTTTTCTTTAATTAAATAGTTTAATTTCTTGTTTTAATATTTTAGTTAATAAATCCAAATCAAAAACCCCCATTTTGTTACTTTTAGCATTAATTAAATTTACTTGTTAAAACACACGAGTCTCTGTGGTTCGACCCTTACTATTGTACATTGCTACTTCGGTGACTTGTACACTTGCAAGGTTTTTATTACACAGTGGAATTTTCTCCATCACTATAATCCACAAAAGCCCTTTACTCCATTCACCACCAGACACTTGCCACATGATTTCTCAAAACCCTTGCCTAGACCCAAAATCGCAGGAATATCAAGATGAGTTTCCTCCACTAACCTCCTTTGAATTTCCCCATCAAAGAACCAAGCATGAATGGAAAATCCAAAATCCTACGTCAATTGGTGCATCAGGAAATACAAAGCCGATTAGCCCAGCCGAAGCAACCCTAAATTGGCAAAGTGAGAATGCAGTCGCTCAGAACAAGGCTTTAAATCATCTTATCTCTCAGCAAACCAGGTTTGTGAGAACCCAAGAAAGCCTTTCTTCAAGAATCAAGAACCTAGAAGGAATGATTGGAGAAATTCGCCACAGAATTCAGATGCTACACCAAGAACTGCTGCAGATCATTCAGACTTCCCCAGCATCCCAGAGCCTTGCTCTTTCTCAAAAGGAAGCAGAAATGAAGTTTCTCAAAACCCAACTTCAAGATCTTGAGCGGCAACACAAGCAACAAAGGGTGTCAACCCTACTTGATGATCCTTGGAGGCTACCCACAACCCCTTTTGTCAAGCCCGCATATGATCCACAGCCAATTCCAACTTCTTCCCTGAAAGAATCATCCCCTTCTCTTTCCCTTTGGGCTTCAGTACCCTTGCCTGTTACAAAGTCAAAATTAACTCCCATTGATCCATCATCCTCTACAACCTTTGCAGCCCAATCTACCCCATATAGCCTTCCAGATACACGTAACTCCCCAGAAGACCCAAGTATCCTCCCAATAGAAAAAATGAACCCAGTTTCATCTTTTCTACGCTCTCTAACCCAAGATAGACCCGTTCCAACATCCAGTTCAGCCTCAACCTTTATTGGACCAATCATTGATGATAGCCCTGAATCCCTTGATGCCTTGAACACTTGTTCATGGCGGAACCCAGAGCAAACCTTCCAAGGAGAAACTGAAGTTGTTGATTCAGATCTACATGAGTCCACAAACCAAAATCTACCGCCGAATAACCCGAAATCCAAGTCCATTCCTCGAGCCGACACGAAACGACAATTTACCTTTGATGATATCTCACCCTCCAAATGGCGAGAAAAGAAGTGTTGAAATGGTGACATGGTGTTCTTTGAACTCGATACTATTCCATAGAGATAGTTATCAAAAGATTTTTGGCCCGACTTCAAGGTCGCCTTCGGGATTGGTACCTTAGCCTCGGAGAATACCGACAACTGCAAATCCAACAATGCCCCTCACCTGAAGAATTCATGAACATCATCTATTCCAAATTCATTGGAAATCCAGTTGAACATACGATCCGTGCAAGAGAAGAATTTTTGAAAATGAAGTGTTGTTCATTCCAAAAGAAGGATCTTGAGAAACATTACAATCGCATGTCTCAGCGATTCTATTGCCTCAATGGCATTGATGATATTAATCTCAAACAGGTCTTTCTCAACTCTTTCCCGGAGTCCCTTGGGAATGAAGCCTACAGAGCGTTAGAGGCAAAAAATGCAACGGTGGCACAAACCTCTCTTGGTGGCCTTTACCAATTGATACTCAATGTTGTAGATAAGCTGTGCAACCAAAAGAAATTCCTTGTCGAGTTTGAAAAAACTGGCAAGCATCTTGGTTCAGCATGTGATGATAAGTATCTTCAGATCAAATGCAAAGATAAGTCAAGGCAGGCTGCTGACCATACAAAGAAGAAGGCACACTCAAAGAAGATCTCCAGATCAAGCTTCTCTGAGAAATTTTCCTGGAAAAATCCAAAGGCCAAAAAGAAGTGGAAGTTCATAAGGAAGAAACCCCAGCGTGGCAAAACGTCTGATAGATGTTATATTTGTTAGAAGAAATCCCAAGCATTAATCCAAACGCTCAACCAGATCGAGCCAGTTGATCTTTCCGACCTTGAGTCCCTATACTCACTTGATGATGAGCCCAGTGATTCTGCCATTTGCACAATTGCTTATCCTGACTCCTCATCGACGAAAGTTTGATCTGAGACTCATCCTATGGCCACCCAGATCTACAAGTTCTCATGGTAAATCCTCTTCCTCACATTCCCCACATTCTCCCAATCCGAGAGAACCAGTCTGTCCCATTAGCCAAGGTACATATTCTCACCTCCACATATGCTAAGCCCATCCAAGTAGTCGCTTTCTTTGATACAGGATCTTCAGTTTCCATACTGAATCCTAAAATCCTTCCCCCAAGTTTCTGGAAACCGCATCACCAAACATTTCTCGCAACCAATGGAGAAACATTCTTGATAGACAAAATCAGCGTCTCAGTCCATATTCGTCTCTTTCCCAAGTGTGTCATAAAACATAAGTTACTTGGTTCAAGTTTTCATGGAAAAGACCTCCTTATTGGTTTTGATATCCTTCATAAGTTACCCAACTTAAGATGGACACAAAACGGTCTACATTACAAAAGCTTTCTAAACCCTTGGAGCCCGAGTTTCACACTGTTCATGGCAGGTTTGCCAATTCCATTCAATCACTAAAACACCGGCTTATCCAAACCTCGTGTGCCTCTTCCCATCTCGAGTTCCTTTCCAAACACTCATCACCTTTGTGGCTAAACCCTTCTTTCTTTGTCTCCCTGCCCTTCAAGCAAAATGAAGATGTAAACCCTACCAAGGCCAGCCATCCCGGTATGAACCCAGACCATTGCCAACTTGCCCTTCAAGAGTGCACTGACCTTATTGGCCAAGGTGTTATCGAGCCCACTCAATCTCCATGGGCATGTGAAGCATTTTATGTCAACAAGAGAAGTGAACAAGTTCGAGGAAAACTAAGATTGGTTATTAATTATCAGCCATTAAATCATTTTTTGGCAGATGATAAATTCCCTCTTCCACAGAAGAAATCCTTGTTCCAGTCACTCTCAGATGCAAAGATTCTCTCTAAGTTTGATCTCAAGTCAGGGTTTTGGCAGCTAGGAATCACTCCTGAAAACAGACCAAAGACAGCCTTCTACATACCTGATCATCACTACCAATGGAAAGTTATGTCGTTTGGTTTAAAAAATGCACCTTCTGCTTTCCAAAAAGCAATGGTAACCATTTTTGAACCTATACTTTATAATGCCTTGGTTTATATTGATGATATTTTGTTGTTTTCTGCTGACGAGAAGTCTCATATAGACTTACTCTCAAAGTTTCATGCCCTGGTCACGAAGTATGGTATAATGCTATCAGAGAAGAAAATGGAGATTGGAGTATCATCTATCAATTTTCTTGGCATGGACATATCCGATGGCAAATATCAGCTTCAGCCCCGCATAGCTCAAGAGCTGCACAAATTCCCAGATGAGTTGCCCTCTCCAAAAGCTTCCTTGGACTAATCAATTATATGGCTGATTTCTTACCCAAGTTATCAAGTCATACAGTGTGGTTGTTCCCCATGCTCAAAAAGGAGCCCCCCTTGGACAATAAGACAAACAGAAGCAGTCAAGGCAATCAAAAAGGCGGCGAGGTGATGCCCCCTTTAAAGATTCCCACTTCTTCAGGAAAGTGAATATTGCAGACCGTTGCAAGTGATGAGCACTGGGCAGCAGTATTATTCGTCCAAGAAAAAGACAAAAGATCAATATGTGGATACAAGAGCGGCACGTTCAAGCAATCAGAAAAGCACTACCACTCCACTTTCAAATAGATTCTTGCAGTCAAAAGAGGAATAGAAAAGTTCCAGTTCCATCTAATCGGGCACGAATTCCGAATCGAGATGGACATGTCATCCTTTTCGCGCATGCTAGAATTCAAGAAAAAGGTGCTTCCCCAGCCACAACTTTTAAGATGGGCAAATTGGTTTTCCCAGTGGAAATTCTTGTGAAGCATATCAAAGGTACGACAAACATCCTTCTTGATTTCCTTTCAAGGCCCGGTGACTATAAAAGGAAATGCACTCCCTCTCCAGTTTCCTAGGTAAACCATTCAATCCTTCCAATGGTGTTCACTTTGTAAATGAAACATCTTCCTCTTCCACCTTAAACAAAGCCTCTTCCTCCTCTACCCCAAATACCTCATCCACAAAAGGCCCCGAAATTTTCCTGTCCTTCAACTTCTGAAGAAGTCACGAAGTCATCGCGAGATATGACACTCGACCAAAGAGCCATCCTAAACCACCAAGCCCTTTTCATTGTTATCCTCCGTAAGTTTGGAATCATCATGTACAACTACAAGTTTCACCCGATTACCCTTTCCTTAACATTTTCGGGACATACGACTTGTTTAACTTTCCAAAAGAAGCTCTACTGCTTTTACGGTATTTATTCGAATCGTATACTATAGCCATCACTTTCGATGCAGTCAGGACTCCGATCATACATCCTCCAATGCCACTTTGACCGAACGCCCAACAGTTCAGTAATTTGTTCAAACTCCTCGAATGGTTTCTCCCTTCTCATCAATGGATGCAAATGCTTACCACCCCGAAGCGCAAGGATCATGTGGTGATTTTATTCCGAAGACCATGCTCATTCCTTACACCGGCAATCATCAACAATCAAGGAGAATCGTTTGTTTATCATGCCCCAGATCGCTTTCATCCATGAATGGTATAATCTAGACGGGGATGATATCCACTTTCCATGAAGTATCATGATGTTCATATTGGTATGAGAGCGAGAAATGGCAAGAAGCAAATATGATTGATCCGGCCTCAATTCTGAATCAATATTATTTGGGACGGAAGTTTGATAGAAAGATCACCTGGTAGCTGCAAAATGGATCAAAGCGCTAGCGGTGGAATGAATCACATCTCACCAAGCGGTTGACACGGATAGTGCGCATATCGGTATGATAGTGATGAAAGCGATAATGAAGGATGCTACTTTGACCCGTACAAAGATGATCCGTCTCATCCGGATTCTAGATGGAAGTAAAATCAGATTTAATGACATACATCACACATCATGATGATGTCATTACCTGAATGATGCAAGCGCCTATGTCATGAAGCACTTAGTGTAAGTACCCAAATCTGGCTCATGCCTTCCGGTTACTTTTCCCGACAATTTCGGTAAGTTTTAGGTAATTCCCCGGACCTTCCCAGCGTTCGGAAACATTCCGGAGCTGTTTTATTAAATAAAGGCTGAAGGGAATCCTTCCTAATTAAGAAACACGTTTTTAATTAGGAGGGAAGGTTCTAGAATAATGCCACCTTGCATGGTTCTAGAATCTTTGATCACAATGGATAAGACCGCACGGCCTCATTTGCAAAGGACTGCGGCCGCACGGCTTCATTAGCCTTATCCAGGCCTATAAATAGATCCCTCCTCTACCCATTTCAACACACACAATTGACAACAACAAAAACACACACACTCCATAGCAATATAATCAAGACGTGAAGAACACCCTTGAAGGCTCAAGAAGGCGAAGAAGAAGCTCAAGAAGCCATCTCCCTCCTCCTTGAAGACCCAAGACGAACCTCTCCTCCTAGCTCCGTCCGAAGAAGCGAAGGAAACGATTGGTAACCTCGCACGCCCTAACCTTGCATTTTAATTGATATACTTGCTCATTGCATTCATATATCTTGCTTGGGACTTGGCATTTATTCATAAAGATCATTTCTTTATCACCCCCTTCCCCTTTGCATGCATTAAGACCTCATTTGTCATAAAAATGTAGTCTTTTTCATAAAGGTGCATCCTTTGCACCTAAAACCCCCATTTTCCAATAAAAATGTTATCTTTATGCATCATTTGCATATAAAGATCAAATCTTTTCCAATAAAAATGCATCCTTTGCATTCAAAAAACCTTTTCTAATGCATCATTTGCATAAAAATCCTATCTTTACGCATCATTTGCAATAAAGATACTTTCTTTAAATCAAAAAGCATCATTTGCTAAAACCAAAATGTCATCTTTTCATTAAAGAGTCATTTTTCATCATGCATTTCCCCTTTCCCCCAACCTTGGAACGGACCGGTGTAAAAGTTCTCATCTTTGCATCGTTCCTTCCATTAAAGGTTCATGATTTCTTTAGGAAAAGGATAACCTTGAACCCTATATCTCCGATTATCGCTTAAGAATGAGTATGAAGCCTCTATACGAGCTCGGCCCAGTCTTAAAGCGTAGGATTGATGGGCTAAGGACATTCCTTCCTAAAGAACCTCATCTTTGACCAAAGAGAGTCATTCTCTCGATCCACGCAAGATCGAGGGTCCCAGAGGTTTAAAATGCGATGATCATAAGTCATAAGATGAAGACGGGATCATAATCCCAAATACATAAATTCCAGAAATCGGCGACAACCAACAAATGGTTTGTACGTCCAGAAGACGACTTTGGACATTCCCCGTCCTTACTCTCAAACACATGCACACAAAGAAAGCACGCAAGCAAACACGATTAATGAAATCTCGGGAGACTTGCTCCGGCAAGGTACTTTGGGTGAACGCCAAAGCGTTCTTCCCGAGGGTAACTTAACCTCAGAACCCATAAAACCTTTTTCAAAGTTTTGAGGTAATCAAAATGGCGTGGCGACTCCGTTTTCAAATAACTCGGATGTCTTCAAACTCGCGTGAATTCCCATAAACAAAATTTTGGGCACACATTCACAGTTTGGCGACTCCGCTGGGGATAATCCCAAAGGAGAAAAGCTTTATTTTCAAAACAAAAGTCGATACTTGGTATATAGGTGGACCCCAGCAACCTTCTGTATCGCTCCTAACCAGGGGCTTGGGATGACCGGTGGTTTAACAATCCCACGTACCGGTACCCCTTTTTGAAAAAAATAATTTTGAAAAAAATAGAAGAAAGCTTTTCCCTTTGAGGCGGGTTAGAGCTCCCATCGCCGATTTCATTAATCGTGCTTGCTTTCTTTACCATGCATTGCATCATTTGCATCTTGGAATACGTGCATACTTTGAGCGGGAAACAACCCGAAAAATAGCAAAAGGAGTGGAACCTGGAAAATTGATCCATGCGATCGTACGGCTCAATCCTCCTTGGATTCGGCAGGGCGACCTCGGTGGCAATTCCACCGGGAAAAATCATGGTTAATGCGCGATCCCTAGCTTGACTTGGGGCTATTCGGCTCCATAGTAGTTGGGGCTCCCGAGAAAATTTACGTGCTTACGTGTTGCATTTTCCCCGTCCCGAAAATCATTCCTTTAAAACACATTTATGAAAATCTCTGTTTTAACTCAAAAGGAACATTTTTAGGAGACCGCACACTACGCGCACTGATATATCTGTACACTTTTGCACGCACGTCCTTGAGCCCGAGGGTGGTTCAGTGCCGATCACGGACGGCCTTACGATGCTCCGGGCGCGCACGGAATCATCCCAACCTCCCATGGCGGCCGGTGTCGACCAATGCACGGTCAGGTGTCACACGTTTCAAAAACGTGACTTTTGGTTGGTTTTTGGTCTAGTCCGTGTCATATAGCCCGATTGCATACCCACGTAAAGGTCAAGCCTTAGCTCATAACGGAAGCCAAGATTTTCGCTCAGCGAAATTACGCAGAAATTCCGAGCAAGGAAAAAAATCGGTGGGATCTTGACTCGGCATTGACTATTGACCTTGACCCACACGGAATGCGTAAGAGTCAAGGCAGAGTCTTTGCCAAAAATCAAAAGATCTTTCGCTCAAGCGGCTACGCCAAAATTCCGACAAGGAAAAATTGGCAAGATCTTAGCCGGCATTGACTTCGATTCGACTCACGCCTTTGCGTATGCAACGAAGTTCAATGTGACATTTGTGTCATCCGGCTTTGCCGCCCGACCCATACCTATTATATTCTTGGACATTACCGAAAGTCAAAAACCGTCATTCGCTCAAGCGAAACTACGTCAAAGATCCGTCGAGGCGAGAGAGACGAAACTTTCCCGGTATTGCCTTGACTATAATCCGCATCGCTCGTGCGTTGAAAGGTCTATGACCCGCTAGACCAGATAGGAGCGTTCTTTACTCTCGGTCGGTGGGATCCGCGTGCCCTATAGGACCCTCGCCAGGTACATCCACCACAGGAGGTCGAAATACGGGTGGAATACGAGGGGCTTATAGACGTAGTGACGGAACCCGGCGATCGAGGATCTAGAGTAGTTGTAAAAAAGAAGGGCGAGAACCACTTTTCCAACCAAATAGATATTAATAAAAGACAACTTTTTAAGTAAACTTGAAGATTCTAATTTGCATATTGCACGAGGCCTTCGACTAAACACCTACCCAGAGTCTAAACCTTTCCTATCCCTTTCCCTTGAGCGAGAAAGAAGTGGGTGAGAATACCGGGTCGGCGACTTGTTAGCGCGAGAATCCTCGGACAGGTTCGCGAGAATCCTCGGTTTCATCGGTTCGAGAGTCGAGAATGGCCGATTTGACTTGATCTTTGGTTTGGGTAACAGATGACTAGGGAAGAAAGAGCTAACCTTAGCCCTGGAAAACGATCGTAAGGCCCATGAGGACAGCAAGCCACGCTCATTGGGCGCTTCGTCGTCATGGAGTTCAAATAGTGGTCGAGCCCAGCGGTTCCTTGGTGATGATAGAAGATGAGCCTCCGAAGCGGCCATCTCGGCTCCATCGACCTATAACTTGATGCCCTCCTCCATCCTCATACGATCCCTTATCGAGGATTACCCCTCTTGATCCTTTCCAACATCTCGAAGCCATCGGGATCCCAGCGCCTCACCTCTCGAATGAGACCACGGCTTTGTTCCCTATCAGCGAAAGCAAACGCCTCGGCTATCCCAGGTTCTGCGGCCTCTGCATTACCCCATGGGATTCGCTCCCTCTCCTCGGTATGGGCCATCCCGGGCATTCCACTAGGCCTCAAAATCAGCTCGATGACCCTTTCAATTCATGTCACCTACGACGAGATCTTCCACCTCAACTTTGCCCAGGGACCCCGGGAGGTTAGTATCCTTTTCCTACTTCGGAAATTATGAGCCTAATTCCTATGCCTCAGGCCGATCTCACGGGAACACGGGACCTGGTCAAGTTTACACTTACTTCCCCTCGAAGATCCGAGCCTTGGTACCGGCTACCCTTTGTGCCACCCTCTTTGTCCTTCCACCCAAGTCGAGATAAGCCTTCTCAGGAATCGAGCAATCCTAAACCATCCCCAGACTCAGACGTGGCTTGGCTAATGGAACAAGTTAGGTCCATGCAAGAGAAGTTTGGGGGAAATAGACACCAAGAAGGACGGCATGCCGGATCAGATCCCAGCCAAAGTTGTCCACTCTCCCTCCAAAATTCCGAATGCCGAGAAATTGAAAAGTTCAGGCAGCGATTGTCCGGACTCACATTGAAAGCTACATTCTTGCCATGAGAGCCAAAGATTGTACACGGCAGCAAAATGGCCGTCATTTTCGGTTATCATTAAAGGTTCGGCTCTTAGGTGGTTCTGCATGTGAAACCGGAGGCCCGAGCTACTTGGGACCGAGATGAAGCGTTCCTAGAAAAGTATAAGGCCAATTTGAATTGGGAAACCGGCGGAATGACCTACGGGGTACCTGACGTTCGGATGAGCCGGTAAGTGAATTCTACAAGAGATGGAATTGGAAGCTCGGTGAAATGATGACCCCACTCAATGAAGAGGAGCAGGATGGAGATCTTCCAATCTTGCTTGAAACCTCGACTAAGAGTTCAAATTGGCAATTACTACTATCGACCTTCGGGCGATGGTAAATGCGGCACCAAGTTTGAGAATGCCTTCAATATGGCCCGGCCACGAGGCAACAGTTCTGCAGCTCTGAACACTTAGGTGTCAAATGCCCCGAGCATCACCCAGTGAAAGGAAAAAGAAGTGATTGGCGGCGGTTAATTACATTCGAGAATGAGAAAGCGGGACGGAATGCGGGCGAGGCATTTTGCAAAGCCAAGGCTCCTTTCTATACGCGAAGATTTCGGAATGCCACTAGAAAAGGTCTTCGACGGTTTGGTAGCCCGAGGACTCATCGAGACCTTTGGAAAGCTGGAAACCCGGGAACCCCGGTATCGAGAATGGGCCCGAGACCCAGCTTTGTCGCTTTCACAATTATCATGGCCATAACACTAATGATTGCACCTACACAGAAGCTCCACGATCTCTCGCCTAGTTGAAGAAGGCAAGTTAGAACCACCTCGGGGTCCCGATGTGGTCAAGAATCCTCTTCACGCTTTAACAATCGAGTCAACATGATCGAGTTCGGAGGAGCAAATGGAAATGGTTTTGGAAATCCGGGAGGTCGTAGATATCACGAAATTCAATATTCCTTATCTTTGAATTCTGAGGAAATGGAAAGATACGATTAATGCCGCCGCCGTGGAGGGACGGTTTGGACCCGCTAGTCGGAGCCGGTGATTCGTTAATGTTGTCGAGCTCGGCCTCTTTTCTACGACATCGAACCGGTAACCATGGTCAAGATTACGAGAAGAAAGGCTCGCTTATGAAGGCTGCGAGTTTGAAGTAAAAGCAAGCCGTGTTAATGAAAGTCTCTCGAGAACCCTTCATTACCCATGATGAGCATAATGTGTTTGTAATGGCTCTTACTACTCCCGAGGATCATTCCCGACCCCTGTTTGGGAAAAGGTAGAAGAAGAGTGAACAAGCCGAGAAGACTTTTGGGATGAAGAGTGTATCTCGAGATCTTTGAAAGCCTGGCCGGTCCTCTTGCCCGGAGGTACGAATGGATGAAGTTAAGTTCGGAAAGGAGATTACGCCGGATCGGGAGTACTTCCTATGGAATTGGTGTCGACAAAGGCAATAATGATCCGCGAGTGCACAATCAAATGACAACGCCGACAAGGCTAGCTACTCCCCGGGGCAACGGCAAGAAGGAGTGAGATCCGGTCCAGACCCTTGTCGAGTCCCCCTCGAGTCAATAAGTAGTGTAGGGTCCGAGTCGGTGTTGTCTATTCGGTCGAGTCGGGAATCTTCGAATTCCGAGTCCTCGGAGTCATCAGAAGGCCTCACGCTGAGGATTATGAAAATGTAATCGATGTCATCTTTCCACCTTATCTTGAATGAAATGACAAATCTTTACGATTATCCTCTTTACTTGCCAACTTAACAAATGATAAATTAACTCAAAACTTAACAACGAGTTAATAATGAATCATTTGAACAGATGCAAAACCACCTAAGCGAACAATACATTGAAAAAGAAATCTTTAAGCGGGTTTTCGGGAAAAGGAAAAGCAGGGCCCAGCTGCCGAGGAGGTTTTGATAAGTGTGAACTTGGGTACTATTGAGGAACCTAAAGAGACACGAGATTGGAAGCTTAACTTCGGGGGGTTGAAAGGGGCCAGTTGATCAGGCGCTCGAGAGAATACGTCGACGTGTTTGCATGGTCATACAAAGATATCTCGGGGCTAGGCAGGTTCGATAGTAGAACACGAGAATCCCTCTAGCACCGGATGCTAAGCGGTAAAGCGAGCGAGAAAGATTAAGCCGGAATGGTCTACGGGTGAAAGAAGAAATTGAGAAGCTGCTTTTTGCGGGTAGGGTTCATCGAGTTATTGAATACCCGACATGGTTGTCCAACATCGTGGCCAAGTAACCAGAGCCAATGGGAAGGTCTTATTCTTTGTGTGGATTCCAGAGATACGAACAAGGCCGGCCCAAAGACGACTACCCTACGCAAACATAGAGCATCCTGGTGGACTCCGACTTGCCCGACTACGAAGTCAAATCCTTCGTTGATGGTTTTGCGAGCTACAACCCGGATCAAGATGGCGAGGAAGACCAAGAAAGACGGCCTTCACCACACCATGGGGAACCTGCTTGTTATACGGTAATGCCATTCGGGCTCAAGAATGCGGGGCTCTTACGAAAGGGCGGCGGCCGCGCTTTTTCATGACATGATCCACAAGGAGATTGAGGTCTACGTAGATGACATGATAATCCGCTCCAAAGGAGAAGGTGGGCGGCACTTTGTTGACCTACGAAAATTCTTTGAGAGGTTGAGACAACATTCCATGAGACTAAACCACACCGAATGCACCTTCGGAGTGACAAGGGGAAAAGTGCTTGGGTACATGGTCACGGAGCGAGGTATAGAAGTTGACCCCGAAAGATCAAAGCCATCATGGATATGAGGCCACCTCAAACCCGGAGGAAGTCAAGAGCTTCATGGGTAAATTGCAATACATTAGCGTTTCGTCCAATCAATTGACCACTATGTGCGAGCCCCGTCTTCAAGCTCATGAAGAAGAATGCGGACACAGAATGGACCGAAGAATGCCAAGATGCCTTTGACCGAGATCAAGGCATACTTAGTACATCCCCGGTACTATGCCCCAGCATAGACGAAGCCTCTTACGCTCTACATCTATTTGTCGCGGAACACGGCGAGTTGGGGCTATGCTTGCTCCCGGGAGAAGAAAGACTCTCGGGTAGAAAATGCCATTTACTTTGTCGGCCCAGGAAGCTACGGGAGCGAGCTCGAATTACTCAAAGCATGTGAAAAAGACTTGTGCGGATCGGTGCAGGTAGTCGGCAAATTAAAGCATTATATGCAAGCCCACCCCGTGAATTTGGTCTCGAAAATAGACCCCATCAAGTACATCTTTGACAAGCCTTCCTCTCGATGCGTCTAGCGAAGTGAGTGCTTTCTTCTTGGCGAGAATACGACATCAACTATGTGACCGTAAAGGCCATCAAGGGTCAAGCATTGTCGAGATCACACGGCGAATTTCCCCGATAATGAAGACGAGAGGGCACGAACCCCAATTTCCGAGATGAAGGGATCTTTGCGATTGAGCTCGAAAATAGATGGCAATTGTTCTTTGACTGAGCCGCTAACAAAAGAGGAAATGGTGTAGGAATGCTGTTGGTCGATCCGAAAGATGAGCATACCCCCATAGCCCTCAAGTTGAACTTTCTGCCACGAACAATGTCGCCGAGTATGAAGCTGCATTGCTTTGGTTTGGAGGCCGCCTTAGAAAGAAATGTCAAGGAGCTCGAAGTTTACGGAGACTCGGCCACGATCATCAACCAAGTCTCCAACAAGTGGAAGGCGTGGACCACTAATCTACAACGGTATCATGCCCGTATGGAGGAGTTATTTGGACGGTTCGGAGAAGTGACTTTCCACTACTTGCAGGGAAAAGAGCAGATTCGCAGATGCCCTAGCTACTCTAGCCTCATTGGTAGAGATCTAGAGGGAAAAGCCATAAAGCCGCCGAGTGGGTAGAAGAGAAGCCCCGGCCTTGTTGTGAAGTGGACCTGGGACTCGAGCCTATAAAGGAACCTTGGTACAATCGTCAGTTACCAATTCCTCGAGACGGAGAGTCGGCTTTCGGAGACGAAGAAGGTAGACCCAAAAGAAGGTATCGAGCCAAGAGCTTGCAAGCCACGAAAAGGTTGGCTTCTCATTATGTCATTCTAGGAGGCAACCTATACAAGAAAGCGGTATCAAGGACCACTCCTCTTATGTGTCATGAAAGAGCGAAAGAGTTGATGGCGAAGTCGCGATGGTCACCGCGGTCCTCACATGAATGCGAGCCACGATGCAAGTGATCCTCGAATGGGTTACTCACCGGATCTCCATGGAGACGGCTGCGTTCAAGACGTCCGAACTTGCGGCAAAGTGCCCGCGGTTTGCCAACCTCAACCATCTCCCACCTCATGACTGTCTTGCATGACGACTCCTTGGCCGTTTGCAACTTGGGGCATTGACGTGATAGGGAAAATATCCCCGACCAGGGAAGCTTGATAGGCACGAGGATTCGTGTTGGTAGCCATCGACTACTTCACCGAGTGGGTAGAGGCCAAGTCCTACAAGGTCCTCACTTCCGTAAAAGTGGCCCGGTTCATCAAAGAAAACATAATGTGCGATATGGGGTGCCCAACAGAGATCATTTTCGATAATGGGGTCACACTTCGAAGGAAGGCTGCGATAGATCGTCAGCCGTCGTAATTCGAGTTACTCGCCACAAGTCGTCCCCGTCTGAGACCTCGGACCAATGGAGCCGTGGAAGCTGCTAATAAGACACTCGAGCGGATCATCAGGAAGATGGCCATCCGTGAGTCGTGATTGGCCCGAAAAGGCTGCACCTAGCACTGCGGGGCTCTGAACGTCTGTCGAACGGCCCGCGGGGAGAAACTCCTTTTGCCACTAACTTACGGGATGGAAGCCGGTGTTACCGGTGGAGTTGGAAATCCCGTCATTAAGGGTCCTCTGGAAAACGTGTCAATGAAGTGGAATGGTTGCGCAGCCGGCATGATGAGTTAGCCACCTTGACGAGAGAAGGCTAAAAGCCATGGAACACACCCGAGCCTACCGAGAGGCGAATGGCCGGAAGCGTTTGATAAAAGGTCAAGGCCGAGACATCAAAAGAGGCGACTTAGTCTTTGAAAAGTAAAGCCCCTACCGGAGACAACCCTCGGAAAATGGGAACCCGTCCTGGATCGGCCCTTATGTGGTGCGAAGATACCGTCGGGAGGAGCAATGAAGCTTGCCAGACTTGGATGGCAATCCCTTTGTCCACCCACATCAACGGTGATAAACTCCGAAGATACTATGTCTAATAAAAAAAATAAAAAAAAAATAATAAAAAAAAAAAAAATCTTAGTGCAAAAAGAGTAATGCCCACTAGCCGAAAACCCCAAAAAGGGCGGTCTAGGCAAAAGACGGGGTTGCACATATATAAAAAAAAAAAGAGAAAAAATCTTAGTGCAAAAAGAGTAATGCCCGCTAGGCCGAAAACCCCAAAAAGGGCGGTCTAGGCAAAAACAGTGGCCGCACATAAAAAAATTTGGTTCGCGGTAATGAACTACGTAGACCCGAGCCCCTTAGCCTTTCTTGTAAAAGGGGAACGTAAGCGACCATATATGGTTCGGTCTAAATAATAAAAAGGACGATGAAGTTTCCATGAAATATGTCCTGATCAATAAAAAATAAAGACATTTGAATTTCCATGAAATGTGTCTTGATTAATTTTTAAGATAATATTTCTTGTTCATTACAAGTTAAAAACTTCTTGATGAGTTCAAGCACGGTCTACCTCTTAACTCTGCTAACCCGCTAAAAAGATCTAAAATACAATAAAATGCCTAAATAAACTAATGTGTTTGCGGAAATGGCAATAAGAGGATCTTGAGAAAAGACTTGTCGGCCGTCATTCGCCGAGTCTTCTTCGTCTTTCTTCCCTTTTCCTCGGCCTCGTCGAGTCTTCTTCCTTTTCTTCTCAATAATGTTGGTATCCCTCATCCCGACCTCCGGTATCCTCACCGGGAGCCTCTACCAACCAGGTGTCAATGAGCGCTCTCTCTATACGAGCACGAGTCCGCACCTCCTCTCCTCGAGCCTCGGCCAAGGAGCAACCCTCGGACAACCTCTTATGCCAGAGCCTCCATATCTCCGACCAAATCACCTCGACTGGTTATGGCAACTCGCCTTAGCCTCGGTCTCCCTCGAGAGTCCTACTCGAGTCACGATCGGCTCCCAATAAAGCTCGCGTCTATCCTCCAAGATAACCCGAAGTCGCTCCCATCTCCCTCTCGTACAGTCCAAGTAGACGGTGGTCAAGATGGTGCTCTTCCCGCTCCCGAAGATAGCCCGGGGTGGGAAAGCAAGATATGTCCAAGCCCTCGAGAAGAAAGAGAAGCCGGGCCGGATCTCTCATGTCCAATGACACCACCTCCATGGTCCTGGATGTCCTCCCAATCACTCAAAGGCTCTGTAAAGCCCCAAACCGCCCGGATACCAAGCGGGGTATGTAGAAGGACGACCAGCCAGAATCCGGAACCCTCACAACATAAGACTCTGAAATATCCTCACAGTCCGCAACCTCGATGTGGTATCCACCAACGGATGTCCGAAGTGGATAGCTTAGCCATCATCGCCTCCCGACTACCTCGTTCCGCCGCCTAGGCGCACCTCTCCGAGAAATCACCCAAGGGCACCGAGTCGGCAAAGCCCCGGGCAAAGCCCCGAGCCTCTCCCCGCAGCCCACAAAGTCAACATAGCCGGACTCCAGGACCTCATGAAATGGTCTCCCGAGCCATCCTATCAATCCCATGAAATGTCTCTCCCAAAACCGGCGGGACAATATCCTTCCCACTGCAGCCTCGACCATGTCCAAGAGGCCACTATAACAGATCCCCACGGACTCGGCGAAGTGAACAAAACAGAGAATACGCAGAGAATGAAAGCATCCATAGCCACCGTGGTCGCAGCCGTATCCGGAGACCCAAACTCCGCCCGGGATATCGAAAGGTCAATCCTATCCGGGCTACCATCATCCTCTCGGCCTCTCCCAAAGGAATCTGAAGAAAGATGCAAGCTTTACCGTCACCGGCGCGTCTCCGTCAGCGGAATAGATATAGCCTCGCCTCGGGACCCCCAATCGAGGCTCACGAAGTCTTCGTGCGTTGGGACAATTTCGTTGTAAGAGAAGCGATAAACATGTCTCAGGACGTCCCGTAACTTTCTTTGCGGCTCTCAACGAGGTCCCAATCGGGCGGGAGATCCCTCAAATGCCATAAAGATTTGATCTTGAAGGAAGAATCAAGCGGTCCCTTGTGATTTTGGAAGTTATATCTCGCCCAAGATTGAAGACCGGATAGAAAATGGTCTCGCTTCCCTTTGCAATCGACGGGCTTCTCCATCGCAAAGTGTTCAAAGATGGTGCTTTTAGGTCCAAAATATGCTCGGGAACAATTGGGACAAGTCTAGAGTGAAAATGAAATGAAATGGCCAAGCCTTGCTTTTATTCGAGAAAATAACCAGTTCGTACAGAACCGTAAGCCGCACGGCTTCATTTGCCCTCAAGGCCATGCCGCACGGCCACATTAGCCCTCTGCAGAAATTTACGCAAAGAACCAAAGTTGCCGCCCAAGGGAGTTTTCACCCCACTTTTTCAACCAAAACCCGTACAAAACATATCCGAAGCCATTCAAGCATTTATACACCATTATAAATCATTTTGGCCCGCCACCCCAATTCCAAGCAAAAAAGTCGCCCCAAGGCTCAGATAATATGCAAATTGAAAAAGCATAAAAGTAAATAAAATGTAAATACAATGTTTTCGCCCCATCGGCGCCCAAATAAAGCAAAAAATAAACAAAGTGTGCATCAAATGTGTTCATTGTTTGTTTTCGTTCCAAATCTATTCTAGAGACCTCTTAGGCCTCCGATTCTTCTTCCTCCTCATCGCTACTCAGCTCATAAATGCTAGCCTCCCTCATCAAGTCCTCCTGGTCGCTCACGTCAGACAAATGGACATTATCGTGCCCGTACTCGGCCCAAGCTCCGAGAATGTCGGCGTTGGGTCCCCGCCCCGAGGCGTGGCAGAAGAGTACTCCAGGCGCGATGAGGTGAAGCCATTGCCCCAGATGTGCCGTCTCTTGCGCGCCCGGGCTCACAGTGCATCATTGCCGCCTTCGAAGCGCGAGCCCGGCTTCCTCGAGAAGAGGCCAGGCACATGTCCTTCCACCTATTCCGCCCGACCACCTATCGTAAGCGAGAGTTGGAACACGAGAAAAAAAGAAAAAAGAAAAATCTCAGAAAATCTCGGGAAAATTGCAAAAAGCGAGAAAATGCGGGAAAGCTAAAAAGGGAATAAGACCCTAAGAGTACACTTACGGTGCTATCGGGCGGCAAGGTGTACCGGGGCTCCCTAGCATCGGGGGCAGGTATCCTCATCCTCCTAAGACTCCATGGATCACATAGGACGGATGCGCGCAGGAGGGATCGGCGGAGTCGGTAGGCTCATCCTCCCCATATCCCCGAGTGACCGCCGCCTTCACTAGCACGTGGCGTCCTCGGGCGGCTGCTCCGCAAGCCACGGCGTAGGGGTACCCCATGTCGAAAATACTCCTCTGCGGCCCATTACCTCCACAGGTACCTCTCAATCTCATCCGTAGGCCGGTCCACGGCTGCGGCATCCGTCTTTGGAGGGTCGAAGGAGTAATGGCATCTAGTGGGGAACATGACCATCTTGCCTCGAGAAGCGGTCCCCAAGTAAATGACATCACATGTCGCCCAGTAAGCCACCTCCTCTCGCCTCGTCACCTCGATAGCATCTCCCAAAGAAATCTCCTGATACCTGCCCTGTGGGTAGAAGTCCACTCCGTCGTGCCCATCCCCGTTGATGATTGGCCTCACCATTTTGTAATCGAAGGTAATCCGGGTCTTCCCGTGAATTTATCTCTCGCATCTCCCCTCCAAATAACCATAGCAGGGAAGATGGTGATATCACTCTGGCCGGTTCCAAGGGAAGAACCCGATCACCTCGCAAAACCAAAGCCCGCATGTTCAAAACATCAAAAGGGTCATTCTCTCTCATAAAAGTCTCAAGACAGAAAAGAGAAAAGAAAAAGAGGAGACTACCTCAAGGGCAAATGAGAAGCGAGTCCATAGAAGCTGACCTTGTTACGGTGTACATGTCCAATGAGAAGTACAACTCCGCCAATCCGGCCTCGCCCAAGAGACCGTCCCTATCCCATCCACATCCTCCAAAGAGTCGAGGAGGCAAGTCGCGGTGTCCCGTAATTAGCAAAAATGGTGGCCGATAGCATCAACCATATGAATGCTTCTAGCCAGTGTGGCAAGGGCCACATCATTAGCAAGAAAGTTCTCGCATGCGCCCGGATCGCCATCTCGACATTCCGTGTCTCCATACCCGGCACTTGGGAATCGGCTCAAACCCGACCAAAGCCCGGAACTCCTCGGCCGTAATATGGTCTCTCCAAGTCACGGGCCTCCCGGTGAGCGTAGCCGCATAATAGCCGTGAAGTCGGCGGGAGTCACCGTCGGCCTCTCCCACTCGGAGTGAAAGCTATGTCTTGTCCCCACCGTAACTCAGAAAGGGCCTGGACCAAGCCCTTGCTCTTAGAGGTGATGTGAACACCCCTGCCTATGGCCTCTACAAATGCATCCAGGCCAGTAGCCCTCACCAAATTCTTGGGATTTACCCCATTCTTCTCGAAATCCGGCATCCTCTGCCAAAGCTTCACTGCAATCTCCGATGGTCCTCTAGACTTGTTCTCCTGTAGACAAGCACATCAAAAAGAAGCGTCAGTCCTTCATATCATTTCAAAAGCATGCGTATATTCAAAAGTGCACATATTTTTCAAAAGAAAAGCATTCATAAAAGTTTTTCTAGCATATCTTTTGCATTTTTCGACCCAAATGCGTCACTTTTGCGTGCTTTCATCACAAATATTTTCCATGTGGGGATTATTTGAAGGCGTTGGGTCATTTCCAAGTTATATTTGGGGAAGCATTTGCGCGTTGCATGCCATTATTCGTCAGAACGCTCATTGGAGAATTGGTTCAAAGTTGGGCATAACTATTCGAGATGAGTTAGACATTTTTATTTCGGCATTTATGTCAATAATTGCACGTCTTTATAGAAATCATGTATTTTGAGTTGAGTCCCCGACTATCATGGAGAGTCATCAATTTGAAATTTATTAATGAAACTAACAAAAATTAAAATTAAAAGAAATTAATAAATCATACCAGTATCCATTGTTCTTTAAGTTCTTGATCTGCAATCAATGGATGAAACCACTAGCGAAGGCACCTTGAAATGAATGGGGTCATCTGACCCCCATGATTTGTATTTTTTTTTCTAGTGTTCAATTTTTTATTTTGTTGCAAATATAAGCTTAAATTATAAATAATCTACAATTTGATCCCCTTCTTCCAAAATAAAAGGTTTACTATATTTTAAATTTAACCCCTTCTTAAAGAAAAAAATAATATGCATATATTTGGACCCTCTTCCTCCAATATTCTGGCTTCGCCACTGATGAAGCCATAATTTTTATCTTCAGTTCAGTAGCTTTGTAAGAATATAGTTGTCGAACAGAAGTATTTGGTTTTGATTACGAGACACAAAAAATGTGGACAAAAAAATAAATAGCAATAATGCCTCAACGTTAATCTTAGAGAGCAGATTTTTAAGTATAGCACAAAACCATCTGAGCTCTTGAAAATTCGATTGGCTACTAAAGCACCGCAAACACACACAGAAAAATTAAACCCTAAACCTTAAGTCATAAACTTATAACAAGAAAAATAATTTATAAAGGAAAGATGAATATAATAGATTTAAACAATAGAATAGATAAAGAGACCGATGATGATGAATTATGAAGAGTGAGCTTGAGACGCATGCAGTGTGACATCACTAAAAACTTCAAAATAATATGATTAAAGTTTTTATTAATGGTTCCACACCGAGGGCGCCTGAAACATCTCCTCAGCTCCCAGCTCTCTTTCTCTTTGGCTGATAAATGAAGAAGCTAGGGTAGGGTTTTAATTTTTAAAGGATCATATATAGCACTCAGTATTACAATGGAAGGGATCAAAATTGTGATATAGTGATATTGTTCATTTTTTAGATAAAAATGACATAACTTCAAAATCAAGGGGTCCCATCATTCTATCCATGTGGGTTCATGTTACAACTGTGAAGAATGAGCATGATGAACTGAATCTCCAAAAGATGAATTAATTCCCGTGAATCTTACAGCTTAGCTACTTCAGTATTTATACATTGATTATAACAACCTGAACAACTTTCTAACCTCCTAACAAACTAACCAACCTATTTACATTTAGATCCTAACTTTCCAACTATTTACACAACAGACCCTAAATTATGTCTTGTTGACCTCATTACCCCTCCCCTCAAGATGGATGTGCGAAATAAGTTGAACACATTCATCTTGGATAATAAGTGAGTCAGTCTATCAGAAGAAATGGATTTAGTGAATAAGCCAGCTGGTTGTTCTGCTGTAGAGATGTGGTGCTATCAAAAGGCGAGAAAACATAATGAGATTAATTAAGGCAAAACGATGATTTTTTAGAAATTCACAAAATTACAATTTAATAAAAACTAAATCATCAACACAATGATTTGTAATCTCAATACTCTCAATAGATAGAGATTAAAAAAATTGTGTTGTTGAATAGAAATGGTTGTGCCGGAAAAAAAAGAAGAAGATATGATTGGAGATGGCAGTAGGTTTCAAAGAAAAGGAAAAGAGATGAAATTTCTTTTAATTTTAAATAGTTATTGATTAGTTGCTCAAAATAAATTAAAAAATAAATATTAATTAAAATAATAATGGACATAATTGATTGATAATAACTTTGTTTCGAAATAAATTTTTAACTTATTGACTAATTAAATTGAATTTTGATCTAAAAATTATAAAAAATTTATTCATATTATTTTAAAAATAATTATTGATACATAATAATAGATACTTTATTTATAACTATTTTTAATTTTTCAAGAAAAATAATTATCAATGAAAATTAATCTTCAATTTTATTAACTAAAAAATTCAAGATACAACATTTATTTTGAAAACAATAAAAAGAGAGAGTTCACCATTAAAGTAAGCGACCGCTTTAAAATGAAATAATTAGTCCAAAATTTTATAAGAAACGCGTTTTTCTTAATATTAGAAAAAACGTGTTTTGATTTCCACGCTATTGCCAGTTAACAAATTGTCAGTGTAAAGAGTGTCAGTGTTAGTGTAACAAAGTGCCAGTGTAAAAAGTGTCAGTGTATGTATTATTAAGTGCCAGTGTTAGTGTAAAATAGTGTCAATGTTAGTGTAACAAAGTGAAAATATAAAGAGTGTTAGTGCATATATTATTAAGTGTTAGTGTTAGTATAAAAAAGTGTCAGTGTTAGTGCAACAAAGTGCAGTGTAAAGAGTGTTAGGCAGTGTAAATAGTGACAATGCATGTATTATTAAGTGTCAATGTAAAAAAATGTTAGTGTTAAAAAGTGTCAGTTTTGATGTAAACAAATGCCAGTGCGAAGAGTGCCAGTGCATGTATTATTAAGTGTCAGTATAAAAGAGTGTCAGTGTAGGGTAAAAAAGTGTATGTGTTAGTATAAAAAATTGTCAGTTTGAAGAGCGCCATTGCATGTACTATTAAGTGACAGTATAAAAATATTTTTTTTCTTAAATTTTGAAAAAAAAAACACGTTAGATATAATTAAAAAAAATAATAAAACAAATACAATTTGTCAAAATCTTAGGAAAAACGTGTTTTATTTTTCCCGTTTGTGTCAGTGTCAGTTTAACAAAGTGCCAGTGTGACAAAGTGCTAGTGCATGTGTAACAAAGTGCCAGTGTAAAAAAGTGCAAGTACCAGTTTAACAAAGTGTCAGTGTAAACAAAGTGCCAGTGCATGTGTAACAAATTGTCAGTGCCAGTTAAACAAAATGTCAGTGTTAGTGTAAAAAAGTGTCAGTGCAAAAAAGTGCCAGTGCATGTATATTAAGTGCCAGTGTAAAAAGTGTCAGTGTTAGTGTAACAAAGTGCCAATGTTAGTGTAACAAAGTGTCAGTGTAAAAAAGTGATAGTACATGTATATTAAGTGCCAGTGCATATGTAACAAAGTGACATTGTAAAAAAATGTCAATTTTAGTATTATTAAATGCCAGTATAAAACACATTTTTTTTAAATTTAGAAAAAATGTATTTTATGTAAGACCAACTAATACAATTTGTATTTTTTATTGTATTTTATTTCCTTTTAGGAGCGAACAGGAGATACGTACGCTACATTTAAGCACTGTCGACTCCATTCGTGTCATTTGACTTTCACACCGTCGATCGTCTATCAGCTGCTACCTACCCACTTCGGCTTGCATCTCCACTCCCGGTAAATTTCTTCATCCGAATTCGAATTCATTTTCGCTTTCTCGTACGAAAATTTGAATACTGCTTGATTTGCCTCGTCTAATCCCTCTTCGATCTGTTTGAATCACGAATCTTCACGAATTAGGTTTATCCAACTTGTTCGGCTTTGATTTTTAATCCTAACGTCTACTGATGCCTGATTGCTATTTTTCTGACTGTGCAATTAATTTTGTTGCCCATCCGAGCTTGTTCTTTAAGTCGGTGAATCGATTCGCGTTAGATTTGTTAGATTGGTGTTCAATTGCGTTAAACAGATTGCTTCCGCTTTTGCTTTCGTGCTGTGTGTTTGTTTTTATCATTTCCTGAAATCCGTAGCTAACGTTATACTTTTTTTTTTTTGAGGTTACTGAATTTGTATTTGGTATATTGTGCATGATTTTTATAGTGAGACTTTAAGCTGAACAGGCAGACATGTGGGGAATTATAAGGCAGAGAGTTGCTGGAGGCATTCCTGCTCCGGTAATGTCCCAATGCTTTTTTTTGTTAATTTTTTTTTTTAATGTTTGGTTCACTGCCTCAATTATCTTATTTAAATTCTCTGTTTTTGATTTTGCTTTACTTCCAGATTTTGGAGCATTCTTTACGGAGGTTAAGGCCTGCAATATCAGGGTTCAGAAATTACTCCTCTGCATCCAAACAGGTGATATGAGTTGTGCCTTGTTAAAGTTTAAATGTATCTTTTTGTCTACTAATGCGTTGATGAATACATGGTAGCTATACTAAGACAGGGACCTTTACAAGGAAAGACCTTAATACTTTTACTTCTGGATGTGTTATTTTTGTTTTATAGCTTGCGTAAATAAAAGACACATGAAACATCCTAAAGTATTGACTTTCTCTTATCTATACCTTGGCCATTAGCTTGAAAGTCATTTTTTCCGTGGCATAATTGTTTGTGTGCATTAGTGTTCTCTCCTTCACATAGATTTCGCTATTTTACTTCGAGTAGTCTGAAAATGGTTATCATTTTCAAGAAATGATTTTGCTACCACGCACTGACCCAAAACTCAAGGCACATCCTCATTTCCCTTTTGAAATCTATAAGTCATTGGTTAGCACGAAGTGAATGCAGGTTTGAGTATTGAAAGCTACTACCTATTGGGAAAATGCAAGCGTGCTTGACCCTATTCTCAGCCGTGCCAGAACCCTGTGTAAAGGGACTGCACTAATTAATGGCCCATTTTTTTTAATGAAAAGAGCAAATCCCTCTAAATATTATTAATAGAAAAGCACTAATATAGAAGTGCAAGGTGGGGGACATACTGCCTTACCTCAAAATATAGAAAAGAAGAGATTATCCCCATTTACCCCCCATCTTCTTGCATCCAACTTTGAAAGACTTATGTTTTCGACGAACATAGGTGCATCCATCTTCAAGGTCATAATAATAATTTTCTTCAGGCTCATATCATTCTCTTGTACCATCAATCATGGGAGCCCGAGGTAAGACAGCTACCCTACCCACCATACCTCCACAGTCATCACAAAAAGTCTCTGATTCAGATGAAGAAAGAGCATTAGCTTCTGAAACACATTTATTATAAGGGAGGATAATTGATACTAAACAAAGCTTAAACATGTTATTAACAAGAATTTTTCATTAAATAAATGTCAAAATTTCGCATGCAATAGCAAGTTAACGCAATTAAAACCCCAAAAAAAGAGAATTTTAAGACAAAAAACACATTTGATGTTCAAATCAGTAAACAAGTAGTTTAAAATCGTAAAATAAATTTTAAACCATGATAGAAAAGAGAATAATATATGAAATTAAGGTAACATATAATTTCAAACGTATAATTACACTAGTACATGCCCGTGTCCAAGGACACGGTTTTTTTTTTTTTTTAATTTAATTTTTTTTTTAAGGGCAAAATGGGAAAGGGACAAATGTATGAGGGCAAAATGGGAAATTTGCCGCATGGAACTGTTCATTCAACTGTTCATAGTGGGGGTCTAATTTATACTATAGATACCTAGAGACTTAGTTTAACATTATGCATAAGTCTATTATGCCTTTTGACAAAGGCGGACGCCCCACACCTCTCGCCATAACCAAGAAAGGTGTCGGCTAGGCCAAAAAGGCGCACACCAGTCCGCCATAAAATCAAAAGGCGGTCAACCCCCTAGAGGTGCCAAAATGGCGAGGCGGGCGAGGAAGGCGCTAGCCTTTCACAACTATGGTATCAATAAAACTTTGAGAGTTGGGGAAAAGAGGTCTTGCCATTACATTCATATCAACTTCTCTTGGTGGGGACTATGTATGGGCTCCTCCCAACTCCCGAGACCTATAAACTAGTGTCCCAGGATGGAGAGTCCCAAAATACCATTTCAAAAAAACTTTTCTTTACTTTAACTTGAAAAGTGTACAACTCATTTTCAAAACAATTTCAAAATAACCTCTCTACACGGAGGCGATATATAAACCTGTTTAAACCAAACACACCCTGTTTATACAAACTATACAACTGGAAAGCTTATACAAGCCAACCATAAAACAAACCAAACTCAAGTTTAATTACAATACAAACCAACTGAACATGTTTCTGAAAGTTTTATAGACAAAACCTTTCCCCAAAAGAATAACAACCAATGTCCAGCCCCAACTCCCAAAACAACACATACCCTGACAACCCAAAAGGAGTCCAAACTCTTCCCTCGGTCTCACTGGTCCGGTCCACCTGTCTCAGCGGGATCTAAAACAATAAAGGAAGAAGGGGTGAGATAAAATCTCAGCAAGCTATTATGTATGCAACAATATGCAACACATAAACAAGTTGCTCATGTTGGAAAATAGTAAACACATTACGTTATCTTTTCCTTCTGACCAATAAGTCATACAATGTGCAACACACAATCAGGTTGCCAATATCACATTGGGAAACAGTAAACACATTATGATACCTTTCCTATCTGAATCACATATAATATAACGGTGGGAGTAATACTCCTCTCGTGAACTGCTAGTGCACCTTCACGGCTTATACAATCTCTATCGGAGATCCATATAAGTTATCAGCTATCTTATGGCATGACTGCACATATCCATAGAAGTTGCGTACCCCCAGACCGTGGCCACAGAAGGGGGAGAGGTCACAGGTATAAGGAAATCTAAACACCTTATGAGATATCTTTCCATAAGTGATAGTATCCCGTATACCCCCAAACGATCAGCTGATATCACCAAGCTCAAGCACATAACAGATACTTGAAAATAAGTCCACCCTATGGGACACCAATGTATATAACATGGAACTATAACTCATGTTAATCAAATCATAATAGTGCACATATATTTCAACACTAGTGAATAACAACACAATTCAATGACATGTCAATAATACTCATGCTCAACCAAATAAACAGTGCAACACATATTAAACACCATGTGCAAAACAACTAGAAACAGGTAAGCACTCATGGCACAAATTATATCACATAAGTCTTTCATTTTCATTTCATACTATGGAAACCAGAAACAGGGTGTTCAAACTCCTGCTTAACAATTATAATAGTGCAACTTCTTTTTAAGGCACTATACATAGCCCAATAACCCTCTAGGGTCAACCACGTAGGGATACAACATGCTATACGCAGCCCTACGCATTCACAATACAACATTGAACAACTTCTTTTAAGGTTACGTGATCACATACCAAGTTTTACAACCCTTGGTTTAAGTTTCATAAACTGCCTTTCAAGCATGTTCACGACATTATTTAAAGCACTTCCCATTATTCAATTGGACCATTTCAAGTTCCATAATGTAGTACTACAGTTGTACTAGATTCAGGGTTAAAAAGTGTTCCATTTGATGTTGATTAGCCTAGGTTTTCAAGACCTAGAAAAAGGATCAAAGCTGCAGATTGAAATAGTTCAAGTGTCAAAACTGCCTTTCAAGCAATTTCATGCCACTATTTAAAGCTCTTGCCAATATCTTTTTGGCATATTTCAAGTTCCACATTGTAGTACTAAACTTGTACTACAAGCATAGTTGAAGAGGTACTAAATCTATACCCTTTTAATTAGGTCCAAAACCTTGCAAAGTAGCCATCTCAACCCAGTTTTGAGCACGACTCGTGCTTAATGTCACGAGTCGTGCACCAACCCTGCACGACTAAACCAAGGCTCGCGACTAGTGCTCCCTAATGCCCCCTTATGTCGCACGACTGCAATGAGCTTGGTCACGACTCGTGCTCATGGGCACGAGTCGTGCCTCAACACTGGCAAAGAATCGAAGTCGGTTCTTCGGCAGGAACAACAACAACAACTTCAGTCCTTCTGCAACTCCTACAAGGTCATTCCAAAACAGAACCAACACCTGTTTTAAGCCATAATAGACTCCCTTTATACCCCATAACATCTCTATTACAACCTTACAATTGAACCAACCTTCTTTAATCAATTATCACACCATGGTTTACCACCTTTCACTTTGCTCACTTTCAGCTCACGGTTAACCATTTTACAAGCCATAAACTTGATAAAACCACATCATATGCTCATAATAACATCATTAAACCACATGAACAGATATAGAAAGGAACCATAACAACTTACCCAAGTTATCCAAATAAAAGAGAAAGATAATCGGAGAAACTAGCTCTATCCACCTCCCTTTGCAATATTTCAAAGATGGAATCAACCACAACACCAAGGATGAATTTCTAGGATTTTTAGAAGTTAAACAAGGGTTTGGAAACTTTCTTCGCTGATAGAAGAAAGAAGAACACTAAGGAACGTTTTTATGCTTCTTGAAGAAGCTTACAAAAGATATACTCCCTCCGTCCGCCTAGTAAGTTCACACTTACTGTTTACACGTTAATTAAGGAGGGAGTATTATATTGAAAGTGTTGTGAGTGTGAAAATAAAATAGGAGAGAGAATGAGTGGAGGGAGGGAATAGTAAATTATAATGGTTTGTGAGTATTAAAATAATGTAGGAGAGAGAATGAGTGGAGAGAATAGTGATTTAAGGTTTCCTTTTTAGGAAAGAAACAAAGTGTGAACTTTGTAAACGGACGCCCAAAATAGAAAGTGTGAACTTTGTAAGCGGACGGAGGGAGTATATAAAACATTTACAATTAAGCTCCTCAAAGATTGAAATGCAACAAAACACCACCTTGAAGTTAATGTTACACCTAAGCACCTTGATAACTTTTACAACACTTTCAACTCAAATTTCAAGGGTTGTCAATTAACTACACAACTTTCCTTTATTTAGATATTATAGGATTAAATCACTATAACACCAATTATATCACATAGTTCATCAACAAGGCCAATAATGAACACGTAATAAACCAATAGCATGAAACAAGGGATGAGATGCAAAGCCAACCCAACCCCACGTGCTTCACGTGTGACCAAAATGTGCCTAGGTTTAGGGTTGTGACACTATGTGAAGCAGATGTCGAAGTCTTTGCTCCAACAACATTAACTGTAGAATTCAACTTATGTGCTTCTGGAGGTCTTAAGTTAGGAGTTGTGGGAGCTTGAGTTGGACCGGTGGGAATATGAGTTGGATTTGTCTTTGAAGCCGCGAATCTTCGTCAAACCTCAGCTAAACGCCCCTCGGAACCTCTCCCCTCTCCCCTCAATATTCTCTTGTGCTTCCGTGACCTCCTCTATTACTTGGGAATTTGTATTTTCCATTCTAGGGACACCTTAAGGGGTTTCTAAACCCTTTTCCAATTCAGTGACCTCTGTCGCCTCGGCATGTGCTATCACCTCATTAGTCACCTCCTTGTCATGGCTCGCATCCTCTATTACTTGGGAATTTGTATTTTCCATTCTAGGGACACCTTGAGGGGTTTCTAAACCCTTTTCCAATTCAGTGACCTCTGTCGCCTCGGCATGTGCTATCACCTCATTAGTCACCTCCTTGTCATGGCTCGCATCCTCATTAACCTCAACAGTAGTATTAGTAGTAGTAGGCAAAGCAGTTGACTCTGAAGCTGGTGAAACATCTTCATCATTACCCTCCTCACTAGCACCAATTGAGGAGTCTTGAACCACCTCGTTCGATGGACTCAAAATTACTCCCTTTTCTTTGGCATGAGTCTGTGCACTATCTTCTTCCACATTGATAGGCTTTGAAGCCTGCCCTAATCCATCCTTGCCATTAGCTCCCCCTTGATTTTTCAGCTCGTTGTTCGTCATCATTAAATCTCCTTGTTGCCCACAAATTTTCAGCCAAACCTTCTTTGGTGCTGCTATAGCCTCGGTATTGCCTACTGCAACCGTTGCAATAGCTCCCTTGCCTTTATTCAAGGTTGCATCCTGCTTGACATTATCTTCTTTCCCCTTGTTAGCAAATCGACAATTAGCAATAGAGTGACCTACCTTAAAACAATGCCACTAATTAATGGCCCATAGTTTTTTTTTCCTTCTAAATTCTCTGAGTTTTAGAGAAACTACCTTTTGAACTTTTGTCTTATTTTTATTTATTTTTGGTTGCAGATGACAGTTAGAGATGCTTTGAACTCTGCCCTTGATGAGGAGATGGCTGCAGATTCAAGAGTATTTGTCATGGGTGAAGAGGTTAGCATCTGTGATTGGCGAAGTTTCATGTCAAAATTTAGGTTTTCTATTGTTTCCTGTTTCTTCTTCTTTCCCCTCCGCACCTTGCATTCTCAGCTTCCTTCTCATATTGCAGGTTGGAGAATACCAAGGTGCATACAAGGTTAGAGAAACTTAATGAAATACATTTTGTCTAGCTCGTGTCTAATAAAAATAATACACAATTTTGTGGCAATGTAACAGTCTTAACAGTGGAAAATTGTTCACCTGTATAGATCACCAAAGGATTATTGGACAAGTATGGTCCTACAAGGGTTGTTGACACTCCTATCACAGAGGTTTTGATTTATCAAACATCTATGCTTTCATTGATTTGTGAGCTTGCAGATTCTTGTGGCTCGAGTTTGTCAAAATGCTACTGAAATTTATATACTTGTTATTTTCAGGCTGGCTTTACTGGAATCGGAGTTGGATCTGCTTATCATGGTCTCCGTCCGGTTATAGAGTTTATGACCTTCAACTTCTCTATGCAGGTTAACAATCTCCCACTTGTATGCCTTTTGGCAAGAAATATTTTTACAATTATTATAGTTTTGATGGTCTTTAGACTATGTGATGGGAAATCCAAGGTGTCATAGAAAGAATATAGGGAAAGAGGTGAAATGGAAAAAGAGAACCTGTTGCGAGGATGTTGGGAGATGGAACATCATTTAGGGGGTCTGAAAGTTATGACTAGACCCGCAATTCAGCGTCTCGTCTAGAATTTTCGAAGACGGTCCTTTCATGTACAATTGTCTACTCAAAGGAGATAGTAATAGCTGCCTAGTAGGAGATAAATGAGAGAAAATCGTTCAATGCTTTGGACACATTGAACGTAGACCAAAAGTTGCAGCCGCTGATAGTGCCACTATGAAAGAAGGCTCGTTCTGGGTAACAAAAATTATGTGGAGAATGAATAATAAGGGACATGGTCGACTGTAGCTTGTGTTGTGATCTTGCTTTGGATGTAATTGAACGGCAAAACAAAATCTATCTAGCCGACCAGCCTGACCCCAAGTGTCTAAATCTTAAGTTGAGAAGTGTGTATATAGGAGACCACCGAAAAGTATTAGAATTGATGTGGGTTCAGCAGCTAGATGACATGTCTCCTTATTGATTACTCTGCGTGCATGTGTGTAGCTATTGTTCAGAGTTAATGCGTGCAGGGCTACACCCTTGTTATCGAGCAGGGTACAGTGGTTGTACATCCTTACTTTATGTGGGTTAATATGCTAGTCACACTTCATTCACACAAAACTAGAATACTCCTGGAGGACCCCATGTAATTAAGAAGTGGCATATGACTGCAGGTGTTTTATCTTCGCGTTCCTTTAACACTGTTCTGATATCACACAAAATCTCTCAATGTTCAAATTCTTACTGCAATTTAATGAGTGAGATGAATGAGATCTTTATATGTTCTTTCAGGCAATTGACCACATTATTAACTCAGCTGCAAAGTCAAACTATATGTCTGCTGGCCAAATCAATGTGCCCATTGTTTTTAGAGGACCAAATGGTGCTGCAGCTGGTGTCGGGGCCCAACACTCCCAGGTATAACTGGATGTCTTGTAAATAGTATAATATGATCATGAAATTATATTGCCGAAATATTGGTGTATAGTTATGACAAAGACAAAAGTATATCAATTAGCAATAATTTCATTCATAGTATATGTGGGTATATATGTTTATGTATATATACTATATACACTTACATACTATATCATGTAATCAATTACACAATTGAATGTAAATAAAGTACATTCTAATCAAACAAAACTGTAAAGGCTGAAACATACTGTATAAATTAAATAGATGGAGGTAAAATTAAGATTGTTTTGTTGGTTATGATTATCAAGGGTAGTCAGATATTTTGACTCTTAGCATAACTTCGCAAACGGAACTCTTTCTTTGTTTTTTGTAGTTTTTTTTTTTTGGAAGTTAGAATTTGCAATCCTCAAAGATTGAGAAGTTGTCCCCAACTCTTCAGAAGTTAGCCTTCTCTATGGGAGCTTCCAAACACATGCTTACAACCTTTGGCACCTTATTAAGCAGCTTTTCTTTACACAAGAGCACAAGAGAGGCCCTAAGTTCATCACTATATGTTCTACTGGCATGATTATTGGGCTAGTTAGCATGCTGAATTCTTTGTCCAGTCATCTTTAATGACTGCAGCAAGCATGGCCTTTGATTTATTATCAATGTCTTGCAGTGTTATGCAGCATGGTACGGCTCAATCCCTGGGTTGAAAGTACTGGCCCCTTATTCCTCTGAAGATGCTCGTGGACTTCTCAAAGCTGCCATCAGAGACCCTGATCCTGTTGTATTCCTAGAAAATGAGTTGTTGTGAGTACATTAAAATACCAAGTATTTTGTATTATACTTGTTCATGGCCCTCAATAGTTGATAAGACCTTCTGTGTAATACTTGTGTCTCAGGTATGGTGAGTCTTTCCCTATTTCTGACGAAGCTCTTGATTCAAGTTTTTCCCTTCCTATAGGAAAAGCTAAGGTAATTCTTTCAAGTTTTTGGAAGCGTTCATTGGAAACTTTTTATTTGGCAGTGTTTGGTACTTTTAGTATTTGCTGCTGGCTGCCTGTGTTCATCTTTGATTTTACTTCAACAGATTGAACGAGAAGGGAAGGATATCACAATAACAACTTTCTCTAAAATGGTGGGCTATGCTCTCAAGGTTAGTCTACATAGTTCGTCTTACCTTTGGAATGCGTTGGATGGCATTTGGTTCGTAGTCCAGGATTTGATAGTATTGTTCTAAGAACATCACATATGACACAATGGTGATAAACGGGCATCTAATGTCAACCCACCCAGCATGGCAGTTAATAGAAATCAGATACTACTTGCTTACGGGTGTCAGATTCTTCTTTGCATTTATTATGTACTTCGTACAAGTTAACTTATCTTTGGAATCATTTAGTTGATGTGACTTGGGAGACTTGAGAGTTCCCTAGTTGGTTGACCTCCTTTTTGCAAATTCATTTACAAGGTTTTGGGAGAGGCAGGGATGCAGTCCAATAATGGAAATGTGGGGGTATCAGTTGTTTTTGGGTGTTTATGGATGGAAATGAATAACAGGATTAAAAAAAAAAAATCAGCTCTAATCACTTTTTATGGGAGAGAGTGGTTTCTTTCGCTTCTCTTTGGGTGTTGGTAATGATGTTGCTCAAAGGTTGTCTAGATTGGGTTTGAAGCAGGATTGGACTGCTGCGATTGTGTAGTTCAGTTTTGTTGATGTTTTTCCATTTTATATGTTGTTTGATGGACTCCATGTTCATCTGTTTGTACATTTCTCACTATAATGAAATTTATTTTCTTACCAAAATATATAAGTTAAATCTTCTTCCACCTGCGCTGTAACTGTGCCTTCTGATTTTCAGGCTGCTGAGTTACTTGAACAGGAAGGAATTAGCGCTGAGGTAAGCTGAGAAACTCATTTTTTTAAGTTACTCGTGTTCTTTATGTTTGGCTAAATAAACTGCTATTTCCCAACTCTGATGGCATTGATTTCCTACCATATCTTGTCAGGTCATAAATCTGCGCTCCATCAGGCCGCTTGATAGAGCCACGATCAATGCTTCAGTCAGGAAAACTAACCGGCTTATCACTGTCGAAGAAGGGTTCCCTCAGCATGGTGTTGGCGCAGAGATCTGGTATATTTTCTTTCACTTCGGGAGGTTCAACTGTAATTCACATGGAAAATCACATGAATGCATGTGTATGCAGATTGGTGTTCATAAATCCGGTGGCTTATTTTGGTCAATTATTTATATTAACAAAAACTTTTGATCTTTGGTTTATGTACAGTGCAACGGTTGTTGAGGAGAGCTTTGGTTATCTAGATGCTCCTGTGGAGCGAATAACTGGGGCTGATGTGCCCATGCCTTATGCTGCTAATCTTGAGAGATTGGCTGTTCCCCAGGTTAAATTCCTTCCTGAACCCTTTTTGGTTTGATTTTTAGTTCATCTTGCATTTTCACAAGGTTGCCGCTTGTTTATCTTTATTCCAAGTAACATAAGCATCTTTTAAGTGTCTGTTCACCAGTTATCTCGTCTCTGATCTTCTAACTTGGAAATTGGATATCTTCATACGACAAGGAGTTATATTGAAAATAGCCAGTTGAACAATCCCCAATTTTTTAGGTTGAGAATGAAGAGTGGTAGTGTCCAGTTGTCCACGAATCTCAATCTTGTTTTCAATCTCATTTTGTCCTAGAGTTCACTTTGGAAGTGGCATTTTCAGGAAAAGTAAATTCAGTATATAAATACCTTATACCCCATATTTAAACTAGGTTACTTTTTGTTAATTCCTTAGTTCAAGGGAACAAGAGTGAATCTGGAAAGCACATGGGGATTTGGCCTGCTGGCTAGAGCTAATGGCTTCCAACCTGGAGGTCATGGGTTCGATCCCCCCAGAAGTTAGAGGGAAGACTTTCTCTCCCTAGGATTTATCTCCTAGGCGCTTCTGTGCGTGCATGTGTGTGTGTGTGTGAGTAGTGAAAAAAAGAAAAAAAAAAGAGTGAATCTGGAAAAAATACCTGTGTTTCAAACCATCGAGTGGAATCTTCAAAAATAGAAAAAGGTTTCTTTTAGGAGAATGGGAAGATTACAGCACATTGGTGTTGCCACATTGAAAGCAAAGGGGGTCAT
This sequence comes from Adenophora triphylla var. japonica, assembly GCA_022495995.1. Taxonomy (NCBI): domain Eukaryota; kingdom Viridiplantae; phylum Streptophyta; class Magnoliopsida; order Asterales; family Campanulaceae; genus Adenophora; species Adenophora triphylla. Next base: position 285,949 of record JAFEMH010001148.1, on the reverse strand, counting down.
CTGATGGCTTCAAGTAAGAGAAGTTAGAAATACTCACTGTCCCAGTGTAAAAGTCCCACAAGGTAAAACATTTGACTCTATTAATAAAAGTTTTGGCCCAGTCCCACTATGGAGGAGTATACACTGAAGGGTAAAACTTTGGACTTTATAAGCCTGAAATGGAAATCTATACGACACTTTTTTGGAACATCAAAAGGGAATTAGGGCTCTTATTTTTGGGACAGAGGGGTAACATTATTCCATCAAAAACAATAATTTCATCAATTTTGACACTGTTTCTTCCAGGTAAAAGTTGTACTTCCTGTGTTCCCAAATGAATGTCAATTTATTATTGGGAGAGTGACCGGGAAGTTCTAAAAAAGTATCATAATGCCAGAGAAGTTCCTTCACCACGTTGTATTATAGATGCAGTATTATATTCACATGAGTTAATATAATAATATTGCATGCAGTAATATATATTAATGCATAAGAACTTCCAGGTCATTTCGATTTAATGAGGAACTTGAGGGCAAGTGATTTGTTCCAAAAGGAACTTCCTGGTCAAATTCCCATTTTTATTGAGGGAAATTTAAGGAAGTTGACATCTATGCATTTATAGTACCATATGTACATATACTCCCTCCGTCCCATAATAGCTTACTCATTTACTGTTGAGAACGAAAAATAAGGAATAATGTTATTAAAGTAGGAGTTGTGAGTGGGTAGGAGAGAGAATGAGTGGAGAGAATAGTAAGTGGATAGTTGTTGTGAGTATGACAAGTGGGTCTCATGAATAAAGAAGTATTAAAAAGTTTCCTTTTTAGGAAAGTGGGACTTTAAAGTGAGACGCCCAAAATAGCAAAATGGGTAAGGTAATATGGGACGGAGGGAGTATACCCTTGATGTGCTCACGATATAACATTGTGATGTGAATTGTAAACTAGAAAATAATGATTGGCAAGGAAGATTTGGGAAACTCAACCAAAAAATAGACATTCATGTAGGGACAATTTTTTATTTTTATTTTTTGTAAAAAAAAAAAAAAAAGGACATTCATTTAGGGACGGAAAGAGTACAATATTACAAATCTGACCTTCCATTTAGGACTACAGTGCGATCTTCTGTTCTAATTATTATCCGGTGGTTTTCCTGCAGGTAGAAGATATTGTTCGTGCAGCTAAGAGAGCGTGCTACAGATCTGTACCACTAGTTGCAGCTGCATAACTCAACCTTCAGATCAAATATTAAAGTTAAAAACTACAACTCTTGTGTTGGATGTAGTTTCAGAACATATATTTTGTTTTTGATATTGAATTTTGTACATGTTTAGCGGTTTGTTGCATGATAACAGCTCAAGTAGTTGAGCTTACAGTCTCCGGTGATATTTTTGTTTTCGGTTTCATCGGATTTGGGAGGGTCAATTGTAAAATAACGAAGAGAACTGGACAAAAGCGGCAAGTTTGCTCCCATTTATTTTCTTTAACATGAATTACATTTAAAGGTATGGACTTTGAAGCCATTCTGAAGTTTTAAAGCTTTATATGTGTGGACATGTATGCCTTTCACTAATTTAATGTTGTCATATGTGACCAAGAAAAGAAATGGTGTTAGTTTGGTTCAGTTATGTCTTTTGTCTTTGCAAGGACCATAAAGGAATTAATACTTACTGTTAGAGATATTATTTCATATTGGAAATTGACAAACCTTGCCTATGATATATAAAGATCTTGGGTCATTCCCCTTGACATCAATTGGTTTTAAGGTGGAACAACAGACTTTTAAGATAGACAACAATTGACAATAGTTTTCGGGTCAAAGAAATTACATTTGCCTAATATTCATTGCATTTTACAGAAGGTAGCTGAATGAAGTAGATAGTTGGAACAAGTAAATGTTTTTACCAAATGCCTTGTGAGTTTGATATTTACTTATTCCGTAGATGACTGGAATGGAATAAACCTGTTCAGTGTTGGCATGCTCCTGAAATATATTGAAACAGAGTCTCTTTGCGAGATAAAAGATTGGTATTTATTTTTTGAAAGTTTTGTACCAATCAGTATATATATATATATAATCAATCCGATTTCGGTTTTGGTTTCGAATCGTGTATATTTTTTTCGAAATCAGAAGAATCAGATCAAATAATCGGTTACATAAAAAATTGGAATCAGGACCAGACCTATACTTTTAGTTTAGTACGGTTTTTACTGGTATGGTCCGATTCTATCGGTCCGGTCTGATTTCACGGATTATTTAAACAGCCATACGGATGACTCACGAAAGGACGATAAAAAAAAAAAAAAACTAGGTAAATGAGGAAAACGAAAAAAAAATACTCCCTCCGTCCCACTTCAAGTGAGCCATGGTATAAATGCACGCTTCTTAAGAAAAATAATAAAGAATTGAAAGTGGGTAGAAGATTAGAGGAGAGAGAATGTAAAAGTTAAAAATATTTAATAGGAGAGAGAATGACTGGGAGGAATAGTAAGTTAATAAATGATTTTTTTGTAAATATGTTAAAATTATAAGAGTATAATGAATGATTTTTTTTGTAAATATATAAACATTATGATGATATAAATGTCCAAAATACTATTCACATATTTTCATTTATGGAATGATTCACTTGAAGTGAAATCAAAAAGAAAAGTGGCTCACGGAAGTACTCCCTCCGTCCCATTATAAGGAGAAAAATTACTGTAGACGCGTAGAATAAGGAAAAAAATAATGATACAAATGTTGTGAGTGTAAAAGTAAAATAGGAGAGAGAATGAGTGGAGGAAATAGTGAATTATAATGGTGTTGTGAGTATTAAAATAATATAGGAGAGAGAATGAGTGGAGGGAATAGTAAAGATTCCTTTCCATTTTAGAAAGTTTGTGGTTTGTAATGGGACGTCCAAAAAGAAAAGTTTGTGACTTGTAATTGTAATGGGACGAAGGGAGTATATAATAAGGACTAAAAGGAAAAAGGTTCTCCAAACCTCAATATCTAATGTGCAAACGTTGAAATTCTAAGAAATTAATCAAATTATTTAATTCCCAACGACTTTGACTGACTTGACAAATACAAACAAAGAGAAGACGCGAGCGAGTCTCAATAAAATGGAGGGAGGAGAGCTAAACCAAAAACAGCAACATTCATCATTCTCTCTCCTCCGTATTTGCTAAGCATTTGAACAAACAAAACTCCATTGATTTTCATCATCTCTGTTCGCTTTCCTTCCCTCCAGGTAATCCTTTACACCACGATGAAATCTCCGTTCAGGAAACTCCGGGGACTTGGCCTTAATCGTCACGATAAACGTGACAGATGCTGCCGCGAACGATTTCTTCCGAAACTGGACGAGATCTCTCAGGCTTCTCAGGTTATTTTTTCTCATTTTTTGTTTTCCGTTTATTATCTTCAAAAAAATACAGTAAACGACAAACGTATGAAATCGTAATTTCATAATTTCAACACTTATAATTGAATGGAGATATGAGGAAATCGCGTTCGGTCGGAGCTGAAATTTTGAGGGAAATTTGACCGGATTAGTCTAATTTGATATTCTGATTGTTGTATAATATGATTATGATATCAAATATTGATTATTGAATGATGTAATTACTTCATGTATTTCTGGATCTCGACTATGATTCGTTAATATTGTTGCCTAATTTAATGAACTTGAAATAATCTTCTGTTGCTAGATGATCCTCGTCAGTGGTCGTTTTGGAATAATTCTGAGTGCAGCGTGAAATTTGCTTATAATTTTTGCTTGTTCTGCTTTTGTTTACTGCAGGACATGCACAACATGAGAGATTGTTATAACAGTTTATTTTCGGCTGCTGCAAAGACAGCGAATTGTGCTTATGGTATGTCTATTGATGCATTTACACGTAGTAGTCTAAATAACCACATTTTTGTACATGTTAGTCTCATGCGCTTTGATAGTTCTCAGCTTTAATACAGTTAAAAAGTTGTTTGCAATTTTAAGTTAGAACTATATCTTGCTATATAGATGTGTTATATGAGCTAGAAATTTATGCATCTTTGGTAAAGTCTCTCTTAACTCTTCATCAGTACGTGGTGGCACATGTAACACTGAGGTTATAGATTGGGGTAGAGTTCCATGATTGGCATAATTTCAGGTGATGGGCCTTACACGTAATGCAAAATAAGCTCATTGAAATCTATAAGCATCTGCACTGTGGGTTTACTTATATTCATGTACTATTGACTAGCGTAGCAGGGTGCGCTTTAAGGTTTATCCGTTTGTCAAGATAGTGCGGAGTAAGTCGTAGTTTCTCTATATGTTAAACCTGACACTTGTCCAAGTGTTGTGCTTACATGCAAATTGAAAAAAAAAGTTGGAACTTTGAATCAAGGGCACATGATGGTTTATATTCCATCTCACCTGCACCAGAGTTTTTGATAATTTGCTTCCCTGATATATGTTTTGGTCGTCTGTTTCAGAATTCTCATTGTCACTTGGGGAAATGGGTAATTGTCTTCTTGAGAAGACTGCGCTGAATGACGACGAAGAGGGTGGTGAGTGAAGATTCCATCTTGTATCTTCTTCCACAAGCTACATCATGCATATACTACTGAAAACTATTTACTGTTGTTCCATCTTTTATGGAGGATCCAGACACGTCACCTGCCTTCCTTTTTCAGTCCTGGGAAATTGGTTGAATTAATTATATGTAGATGGCTGAGCTTTCCTTTTGTTTGTAGCATCATTAATGTTGTCCATATACCTAACATAATTATTTTGATTTTGCAGCGCATAATAAAGTTTTGGTAGTTAACAATATTATGTTGTATCTAAATATTGTGTTCATATTGCATATTCCATAAATATATTTCCTTCTGCTTAAATGCTATTGTTGTTTTGTAGGTAGAGTCTTGCTTATGCTGGGGAAGGTGCAGTTAGAAATCCAGAAGTTGGTTGATAACTATGTAGATTCCTAAATCATTTTTGTGAATCAAATTGCCAACTTTTACTCCTTTTATGTGCCTTTTGATGACACGTTGCATTCTTTTTTCAGCGTGCTCATATTTCCCGGACGATAACAGCACCATCGGAGTCCCTTCTTAATGAACTATATATAGTTGAGGTTTGTATTTGGACTATTATTTTGATTAACATGCAACTGCCTTTATCTACTGCTTGGACCTTGCCAATCTTTTTGTTGTTGTTGTTGTTTTTTCCCTAATATAGAGGTGTATAAGTTGTTCCATTATTATGATGTAAAACAATTTCTTCTTTTTTGTTTTGTTTTCATTTATGATTACTAGTGATCTGTCTTTTGGTGCAGTTGTTTTCTATGTATGAACATGTATCTTGCCGTGAGCTCTGATTTTTATGCACATATTTTGGTTGCAATATCATGGTTATGTGTCTAGCCAAGCTTTCTATTGCTTTATGGTTGATGGCTCATCATCATCATCTTATCTTCTTCTTGCTCTATCTCCCTCCTATTTTATTTCTTTAATTATTTGGTCTTTTCTTACTGCAGGATATGAAAAAACAATGTGATGAGAAAAGGTACGAGATTATTCTGGTTACTTATCACTCCCCGTACTATTTTAGCTGCTGAAATGAAAGTTGTCTAACTTCATATTCGTTATCTTTTAGGGATGCATATGAAAATATGATAAAAAGACAGAAAGAGAATGGAAGGTCAAAAAGAAGTAAAGGAGATTATGTTTCGTCTCACCAGCTGCAGAATGCTCAAGATGAATATGATGAGGAGGCAACAGTATTTGTTTTCCGTATGAAGTCTTTGAAACGTGGACAGTCTCGCAGCCTTCTCACACAGGCTGCTCGACACCATGCTGCTCAGGTTTTCACCATCTTCAACATTTTACCTCTTATTCCCTCCGACCCAAAATGAATGTCCAAAAAAAAAAAAATCGAATTTGCTCTAGATTAAGAGTAAATTTGAAAAAAAATATCGGACATTCATTTTGGGACAGAGGTAGTAACACATTAATTTTCATTGAGTACGATCTCTGACACATTTGAAAACAGATGTCTTTATTCAGGAAGGCTCTCAGATCCCTAGAAGCAGTTGAACCACTTGTTAAGTTAGTCACCGAACAGCAGCATATAGATTACCAGTTCAGTGGACTTGAAGATGACGATAGAGTCTCTCTTTTTCTTAGTGATGATGAAGAAGACAGTGATGATAGCAATGAAACTCGTGATGATGGTGAGCTGAGTTTTGAGTATCAGATAAATGACCAGGGAAAAGATCTTTCGGTTTCTGGAAGCTCAATGGAGGTGAGAATATATATATCTGCTAATCACCCCGAAACTTAAAACCTCATTTCTGCTTGTTAAGAATTATGATAACTGTGAAATCACCACTGTTTAGTGGCAAGTTGTTACTGCCAAAAGAGAGTTATAATAACTAATACTCCCTCCGTCCCGGAATGATTATCCCATTTCTTAAAAAATGGCTACAACTATAGTGAAATTTCAGAAAGGTAAGGCATGAATGATAAAAAGTTCTCCTTCTCAAATGGGACAATCTTTTGGGGACGGGGGGAAGTAATGATTTTATTTAACTCTCTTTCTCTCTACTTAATATGCTTAGATATGCACGATATATGGTAGAAAATTTAAATCTTTGTGTGATACTACAATAATTTGCACAGTACTGTGATTGGTATCTAAAGCATATAATTATTATGCAGTTGGATCACGCTGACCTTACTTTTCCTCAAGTTGTTGCCCCGGTGAATGCAGTGAAGGTAAAATAAGACTTATGTACATGCTTTGGTTGTTCCACTTTTGTCATTTAGAAGCATAAGAGACTTATGGCTCTTATTTTTCTATTTAGCAGGAAAATATAGACATAAAACCTCTATGGAATTCCGTTCCATTCGGTAGAGATTTAAACCCAGGAACCAAATCAGCTCCACTGTCTGCTAACAACAGTTTTGATCCGGCTGAAAGATTTAGACAAATGCGACAGTCGTCAGTTCGAAAACTCAACACGTATGTTCTGCCCACACCAAAGAGTTCAGTTTCTTCAGGAGCAGATGCTCAAGTTCTTGGGACAGCTAATTTATGGCATTCATCCCTTTGGAATTCAACCGATCTGAAAAGACTTTTGGAAGGGAGAGATTTTCAGGACCAATTGCCTCAAATACGCAGTCGAATAAAACAAGTCCGTTACCCCCTACTGAAGGACGCTCCTCTCCACAGCAGGACCCACGTTCTTCTTCCAGTATTAAGAAAGTCAAACGACAAGCATTTTCAGGTCCGTTGACCAGTAATTCCTGGACACCGAAGCCTATATTATATGCTAGTGGGCCCATTAACCCAACAGGACATCCTCAGCTGTTCTCTGGATCACTTTTGCGGAACCCATTAGCATCATCTGCTTCAGCAGCTTTTGTATCTTCACCGAAGATAAATGAACTTCATCAGCTTCCAAGGCCTCCTGCCAATTTATCCATCAAAAAGCCTTCACATTTAGTTGGGTATTCGGCTCCGTTGGTGGGGTCCAAAGACACGCTAGATCTTACGCCTAGAAATAAACCGGGATATAAGTCTACATCAGCATCAGTCCTTCCAATGCCCTCCGAGACACTCAGTTGACCACCAGGTCAAAGTCACTCCGTTTTGTAACTCTCAGTTGACCACCAGGTCAAAGACAGCTGCTGATGTGGCATTCCAGCTTGGTCAAATCATAGGTACACCCACGCTCATTGACTATAGTCAATTTATATCTTCTTTAAGTTCTACACTATACTGAGTAAAATTTGAATTCAGGTGAGGCTTGACTTGATTTGATGCTTGTTGGAAGCAATTTTATTCCTTCACAGTGAAATATCTGGGGGTGGGGGGTGTGTTTTTCATAGTCAGGTAGAGACTTCGAACATGTAAGATTGTTCCTTCTCTTACTATTTTTTTCCGTGCCACCATTCTTTTTTGATGGTCATTGCTACGAGGAAAGCCACCATTCTTTTTTGACATTCTTTGCTACGAGGAAAGCGCTGCTTAGGTTTCTGGAATAAGTATCGACATCTGACATCATGAGAAGAACTTTGGCTCATTGATGGACTTCGCTGCGTAAATTTTGTTCTCTCTCTCTCTCTCTTTTTTTTTTTTTTTCCGTTATATATCTTGTAAATTTTTGTAAGTAATATTTGAATTGAGATGACCATTTTTATTGGACCAACTATTAATGAAAATTTGAAAAGTTATTCTATTTATTTGTTTGGGTGCCTATACATAAATCGTACATACTAGCATACTCCCTCCATCCCATATTATGTTACTCACTTAGTGTTTCGCGCGAAAAATAAGGAAAAATGTTATTAAAGTAAGAGTTGTGAGTGGGTAGGAAAGAGAAAGTGGGATAGAGAATAGTAAGTGGATAGTTGTTGTGACTTGTGAGTATAATGAGTGGATCGTAAATAAAGAAGTATTAAAAAGTTTCATTTTTAGGAAAGCGTAACTTATGAGTGGGACGCCCTAAATGGCAAAGTGGGTAAGGTTTTATGAGACGGAGGGAGTATAGCTCTATTTTATCGCATAACAGGCATTACAATTGAGTTGTTTAAAGATTGTGTTTTACTTATTTAGGAAAAAAAAGTGATAATGATTATGGGACGGAGTGGGTATTATTTTACAGGCTTGAATGGGATGGAGGGAGAATTATTTTACCAGCAATGAGAGGCCGTAATCATAAATGAATCCCTCTCGCTTTCATCCATAGCAATATAGCCATCCAGAAAACAAAATGCACAAAACATTGTACAGTACAATCATCAATGCACAACAGGTTGTAACTTACCATTCCAATAGGTCACTCTTAATATTCTTTGAAAACGTTTTAAGAGTCAATACTTCTGGTTTTCGCCTATTAAGTTACATCCACATACAACGATATACTCGAGAACATAAAAAAGTTTTCTCATAAACACAAGCGAAGGAGAGATATAGTTGAGAGCATAAAAAAGTTTTCTCATAAACATAAGAGAAGGAGAATACGGGGAGAAGAGACTTTTGACTGTTAAGAACACACTTAACTTGAGCACAGGTTTTCGAGAGCCAAGTTTTCATCACCCTCAGCAGCTTCGAGGGCAGTCCTAACCTGATCTTCAGGGAAGCCCATTTCTAACAGTTTCTGCACCTGCAACCAAGAACCCTACTACCTCAATAGCCATTTTGAGAATCTTCACCATTTTAATTTTTTTATTTTTTTTTGGAATTTACTTATCAGTGAAGAAGCTAGGATTTTGGTTTATGGGTCAATATTAGTATTTGAATAGAAGAAACTTACTCACTCAAATTCCCAAAATGAATGACCATTTTGAATTTAAGGGTCATTTTGAAGATATTGATTTTTAATAGCAAAAAATCATAAACATTCTTGCTATTCACTTTCAAACTTTTAGTTTTGCAAAAATATGATGAACTATGAAAAAAAAAAATCATTTAGGGACAGTTTTTTGATGAAAAAGTTTCAAAAGGTCATTTATTTTGGGACAAAAATGGTCATTCAATTTATGACAGTGGTAGTAGATTTCAGTCTTTGAATTTGGCTTAAATGTGGGTTGGAAATATAACACAATGCAGATTTTTCCAAGATAAAATATGGTCAATCTTGATGAAATTATTTTTTAATGTTAACACATTCATTTTTTGAAAATCCAAAAGTAGTAAAAATGTCCATTTTCAAACTCAAAGGGGGTTGACCAACTGTAGCATTGTTTCTTAATAAGACAAGTTGATTCAAGAAAAGTGATTACGAACGCTTTAATTACCTTTCCTTCCATCCCAACTTTTGATACCTTTGCATAAGTCTCTGTCCAATTACGTGCCGTGCTGAGAAAGGTAGGATATTCATTGAAGTACTGTACTCGCAAAAAAGAACAATTTTAGAAGCATACAATACCAAAAACAAAAAGTTGAAAAGAAAAAAAAATAAGGGAAGAAATGATAACCTGCTGAGCAACAACAGCATCTTGGGGATCACGAGGCTCTGGAGTTGAGAGCAACGCTTGCAAAGAAATGAGAGCAGTTTTGAGATTTAGGGCTGGACTCCATTTGTCCTTCAAGATATCCAGACAAATAGCACCGTTCGCACTGCTAATATTAGGATGCCTTTTGACATGCGATCAAAGAGTTAAAATTTTTGGCTCATTGTTTCTTTTTATTTAGTGAAAGCTAAGATGATAACAACAAAGACATTTTGATTTTTCTTACCAGACTTTTGTCATAAATCTCATCTTAGGAGGCGCAAACGGGTATCCATCTGCAAAACAGAAGGTCAAAAATTGATATCATCAAGGTCAAAGAGTTTACACTCTTTAGGCCAAACATTAAATGATCAAAGTTTGATAAAGTACCAGCTTGAAGTAAATTCAAAGCCAAGTATTGCCTTTGGGAACATACCGGCTAATTAAAATTCAATCGATTGTTAAAATATTATCATTACTGCAAAGAACCGTTTGCAAGTGGTACGAGTTTGTATCTTACTAAAATAAATTCTCCGACAGCAAGTGATACAATGCAATTCTTCACCGTGAAGCATCATAGAGAAGCATGAGTTGCTGTAAAAGCTTTGAATTTACAAAAGTTTATTTCTGTTCTAATTTAGATGCAGAAATCTACTTAATGGATATTTAGCTTCAACATATACCTAAACAAATATAAGTAGGGTCCTATTATCAAGTTCCACGGCAATGTACTTCTTACAAGTTCTTTTTAAGAAATATTCAGCTCGGTGGATTGTGCCCAAGCATTTAGGAGATTTTCAAATGCTAAAATTTTCTGTGATATACAATCTAAGCAGGTATCTGGGGCCTATGCAAGCTTTTTACTCAAATGAGCTGCAATCTTGATACAAATAGAAACTGTTCTTGGTTACGTACACAATTTCTAGTAAATATCCTCCTGTAGCCAATAGTCAACATGTAGTTAACAATCAATCTTTCGAATACGATAAATTAATTTTGTCATTTTAGTAAAGTATAATGCAATTGATCACATTGAGTTTGTCGTTTTTTGCATATTTATTATCTTTCTCATCAATGTTAAAATATGACGTACACTGACTACGAACATTCTCATTCTTAGTGTATATACTTCGTTCAGTCATTATTAACTCTAAGCAGAAATTGTTGACCATCTCAGACAAACCCGCTTCCGCCTCCATCACAGTATCTACGGCGCACACTGACAAGATCCATGAGGCCGTCACTAATTAATAATCTTAAGATCTTTTCCAATTAATGTAGTTATAAATCCCTCCGATTGTGTAGTTCTCAAAACACACACAATTTATTATCATCATTCATAAAAGAAATCCGTCCACAATTTCCACTCATAAAAGCCTGGAAAATCTAGCAACCTCAACGTGAAACTGATCATTCCATGGTTCTCATTAAGTCACCATTCTCTACACAATTCTAAAAAATAGTCACGTCAAATCGAAGCTCCATCAGAATTCAGAAGCTTTCAGTTTGCAAACTCTATTATCAGTGATCTATTGCGGCTATCAGACATTTAAATCGATCAGGCTAGAAATATTTGATTCCTACAGGACAATCATCCGATTAGCAAAAATTGACTGTGAAATTCATCAAAAGTGACTAAATAGAAATCACAGTCAGAAATAGGTCAAATGAGCTCCACAAAGCAGATGATCAAAATCAAATGTTCTCATGTGGCCAGCTATCACACACACACACACACACACACACAAACAGACATCTACAATGGCGATCGATCACAGAGAAAACAAGCATGCATACATGTAGATAGATAGAGAGAGAGGGAGAGAGAGAGAGAGAGACCAGGTAAAACGATGTCGATTTCGAAGGTACCGCCTTCATAAGGGGTGGAGATAGGGCCGGGGATGGTGGCTGTGAGATGAGAGAGATTATCGCCGGCCGGCACTAAGCTCATCTTTGAAATGCTCTGGTCCTTGTTGAAATGCGCCAATTCTCGCTGAATTCTCAGTGAATCCACCATTTTCCTCTCTTCAAATTCTCCTTACAGTGCCTCCTATTTCAAATTCCTGACTGAGGGAGTGACAAAAACCCTAACAGAAGTGTTTCAAGCAAAATTTTGGCGTTATTTTCACTCTGGCAATCCCTCATCAAAACGATCATTTCGTGACGTCTCCCTTGCACGTATTATCTCTCTCACTCAAAGGTGGTTGGATTAATTTGTCCTTTTTTTCTTTCTCCTTTTCTTTTTTCAATCTTTTGTAACGCCTAAGAAAAATAGGTCTCTTTTTAAATAACGAGTAAAAGCCCGTATTCGAGGACACATTTTTTTTTTTTTAATTAAGCTCGTGTTTGAGGACATATTTTTTTTTATTTTTTTTAATTAAAAAAATAAAATTTAAAGGGCAAAATGGGAAAGAAACAACTTAGTGAGGGCAAAATAGAAAATTTGACAGTTGGCACTATTCATAGTACTGTTCACGTGGTGAGAAGGACAACTACCATCTATACTGTAGATGGTATACTCCTTCCGTTTCAGCTTAAGCTTCACCAATTACTCAAAAGGGCATTTCGTTACAAGCTTCATATTTTTTAAAATAGAAAAGGTTTATTAATATTCTATTATACTCACTAACTTTTTTCTCTTACACATTTAAATTATGGGTCTCACTTGTCATATCCACTCACTTCTTTCCTCTCACAACCCTTCTCTCACTCCCATTATTTTTAAATATATACTCCCTCCGTCCCACCCGAATTTGGACAAAGTTACTTTACACGGAAATTAAGAAATAACAATAAGATAATAAAAATGTGTGGTAGAAAATGAAGAGAGAGAATGAGTGGAGTTAATAGTGGTTGGTTGAATAAATTGTATGGTGGAGAATGAGTGGAGTTAATGAGTGAGTGAGGTAGGCCCATTTTTTTATTATTATAAACTTTCCTTTTTGGGTTGTCCAAATTCGGATGGGACGCCCAAAAAGGAAATTTGTCCAAATTCGAATGGGACGGAGGGAGTATATTGCTTTTTTAATTTGCGTGCTTCATTTAAATGGTGAAGATTAACCAAGTACGAAGAGAGTATGTAACAAAAATGATTATTTTGAAATAAAAATGAATATTTTTGCATACTACTTTGAGGTAGAAAATGAATTGGTCTTGTTTAAAAACGTGTTTTTTTAAGCTTAATAAAAAATCATTTTTACACTGGCACTTAATAATACATGCACTGACACTTTTCACACTGACACTTTTTTATACTAATAATGACATTTTTTTACTCTACACTAGCACTCTTTATACTAATACTTAATATACATGCACACACACTTTGTTACACTAACACTGACACTAGCGGGGAAACAAAATACGTATTTTCTAAGCTTAAGAAAAAACGCATTTTTTGTAAGATTTTGGCCAGAGGAAATATGAAGCATTTTCGGTCATTGTGGAAATTTCATTTTCATAAAAAAAAAATCTATATATATATAAAAGTCAAGGCGGAAGCCTATGGTTACGCCACGTGGACAAGTTTTGGAAAAACTTGAAATCTAGAGTGCCACGTGGCACCAAATCAATACCTATTTAAAGACAAAATACATTTACGTCCTCAAATATACACCAAATTTCACTTTGCACCCACATACAAAATTTGTCTCACTTTGATATTCAATGTTAAAAGTTAAAATTGTTCCACTTTGCTCCTTGAATTCAAATGAACGTTAGAAATTTAATGAAATTAGTCATGTGCAGGTCACATGATGGATATTTTGATCATTCTCATTTTAACATTTTAACTTCCATTTAATTTATTTTTACCACTCTTTTGACGTATGTCAATTAAAAAAAAATACTTTATTTATTATTTTATTCTTCCCTGTATTTGCTCACTCTTCCATATACAAGAAATTAATAATAATATTCCTTTTTACCTTATTAAATTTTTATTATTTAATTTTCTAAGTGGATTTTTTTTTAAAATTATTTTCTTAGTGTAGTTAAAAAATATAAATGATGTATTTATCCCACATGTAATATGCACATGACCAATTTCATTAAATTTCCAACGTTTGTTAGAATATAGGGGACAAAGTGGGATAATTTTACCATTGGGTATCATAGTGAGATGAATTTCGCGCAAGGGTGTAAAATGAGATTTGATGAATAGTTGAGGGGGTAATGTATTTTGACCCCTATTTAATGCTATAACAATTAAAACATTCATAAATATTATTTATTTGAAGAATTTATTAGAAAACTACAAAACGTTCTATATTACTCTCATTCTTTTTCTTTTACTTCTACTTGCATTATAAGTGGTATTAGTAATCAAATATAAGTACAAATAAATGTCTCTCTAAAATATATTGTAAAGGAAGAAACTTATGATTATTACACGTGGACAAGTTTTGAAAAAAACTTGAAATTTAGTGTCACGTGGTGCCACATCAATATGTTTCTCTTGAACCTATTTAATGCTATAACAATTAAAACATCTATATTTATTAGGAGGCTTTATTAGAGCATCCACAATGGTAAAGCTCTCTAGATAGCTTTTTTTTATATTTTCTATGAGCCACATCATTATAATTCAAAACTTAAACACCTCAAGCACTTTTTCACAATGGTAAAACTCCTCTTTCAACTTTTTTATGGATCCCATATGTAAAAAAGAGTGAATGACTTGCATAGAAAATATGTAGCATTAATGATAAAAAGCTAAAAAGCTAGCTCTTTGTAGAAAGAGCTACTCCTTACTAAGGAGCTCTTTCATCATTTTCACAATGGTAAAAAGTTCTCTAAAGCTTTTTCATAAGAATAAGGAGCTCTCAAAAAGCTCCCATTGTGGATGCTCTTAGGAGACCACAAGACTTTCTATATTTCTCTCATTCATTTTTTGTTCTACTTGAACTAAAAGTGGTATTAATAACTAAATATGAGTACACATAATAATCTTTCAAAAAAAATGTAAGAAAAGAAATTTATGTTTACGCCACTAGGAGAAATTTTGAAAGAGTTTGAAATATAGAGCATCACATAAAGACTATCTATATTCTTCTCATTATTTTTATTACTTTTAATAAAAGTGGTATTAGTAAACTAAATAAAACAATTGTCTAAAGTAAATTGTATTCGTGCCAAGCACGGGTGTATATGCTATTAATAGTGAATCATTTGCCTAAAACTATAATCGAAAATATATAAAGTAAAACTATCAACAACAAAATAGCATAATGGTATTCGTGCGAATCACGGGTTATCACCTAGTAAAAAGTGAAACGAGATCAATGTTGCTGCTGAAGTAGAAACCTTCAAATGAAGATTACTTTTGCTTGTACAATCAAATTGTAATACAAATTGGGCTTACATTTGAAGGCCAAGGCCCAATTTATAATAGAAAGCTAAAAGCTTTAAACATTGGGGTGGGGACTTTTAGTTGCAGCCACCCACATCATATCTGACAAAGCCCATTAGCTCTGGACCTTCTAATCTTGGGTTATTCACAAAGCTGCATTCAACCACAAAATATTAATATTAATATTAAGAACCACCAAATTTTCATGTTGTTACTGAATAAAATAAATTACTATTGCCCTTTTGATTTTCATATCAGCCACCCAATTTCAAGTCCTTAAAAAAACAATTTTCAAAATTTGAAATTTGTTGTAGATATTATTCAAGATTGGGAATTGACAAACCTTGCTTATAACATATAAAAATCTTGGGTCACTCCCCCAACACCAATTGATTTTAAGGTGTAACATCAGACTTCTTTAAGAAAATTCAAAATCGGAGTTTTAGTTTTATAGCTTGGAATTGAGAGATAAAAAAAAAAAAATCAAAGAATTCATTGATTTTTACCTTTCTTCTGTCAACTTAGAGAAAGAGCCTGAAGTTGGAAATGTACCACACAGATCATTATTGGCCAAATCTCTGCAAATTATCAAAAAAAAAAAAATTAGATCAAAGTAACTAAATACTCCCTCCGTCCCTATAAGTAATTCACAGTTACTGTTTGCGCAAGAATTAAGAAAAAAAATAATGATATAAATGTTGTGAGTATAGAAGTAAAATAGGAGAGAGACTGAGTGGGTCTTATGAGAAGAACTGACAAAATCTTGAGGTTTGGAAGCTTGGTAAGTTCTCTTGGTACTTTTCCTGTTAGCCTGTTACTGCTCAGTCTCCTGCCAATTCAATTTTCTATTATCACAATACTTTCTAATAAACAATTTTTTTTAAACAACAAGCTCACGTTTCAAAATCCTGAATCCGCCCCTGTGTGTGGGTCTTATGAGAAGAAAAAAGAGTGAAAAGGCTTACAGAAATGTGAGATTGGAGAGCTTGGATAACGAGGAAGGAATGGAGCCGGTGAGGTTGTTATGGTACAAGTCCAAGCTTATAAGACTCTTTAGGCTACCAAGCTCAACTGGTATTGATCCCTCCAAGTTGTTCATGTACATTTCTCTGCCAAAATATGCCAAATCTTATGAGAAAAAAAAAAGAATTAAGATTTGACATCGATTATATTATGAGAATATGAAAAATTACTTCCTCGTCCCACTTCAAGGGTTCTAGGGTTCTTAATATTTTAATATTTCACGCTTCTTAAGAAAAATTTTAAGAAATGAATGAAGAATTGCAAGGGTATAAGATTAGAGGAAAGAGAATGTAAAAGTTAAAACATTTATGATAAAATCACTTTTTGATTGGTTTATTTGTAAATATGTTAACATTTTAAGGGCATAATAAATAGTTTTTTTGTAAATTTATAATATAAAAATATAAATATCCAAAGCACTGTTTAAAATTTATCATTTATGAAATTATGAAATGAGACTTTTAGTTAGGGAGTAAAAATTAAAAATTAAAAAAGTGGGGGATAAGGGGAGTGGGTGGTGGGTATCCAATCCATTCAATCAAATACATTTTTCATGGGCTAACCAAACAGTCCTTTTCTCATCACATTTAGTATGATTGTGGCAGTTGAACCACATCAATATTGACCTAATTTATTACTCACATTAATATTACAGATTTATATGTGTGTCATAGTTTATTTTTCTATTTAATATATGCGTCAAATGTTTAATTTAACTGTTATACAGTCGAACTACACATGTATATTCGGTGTTTGTGTGTGAGTACGTGTGTGTTAATAAAATAAAAATAGGGAAAGGGAAGAAATGTTTACATACAGATACTGAAGACGGTCAAGTTTTCCCAAGTCCGGGACAAGTTTTCCCGACAGCTTCGCATTTCCAAGATCACTGCACATTTACAATACCCATTTATATATACTCACCAATTTTTAATTAATACTCCAAATTAGTTTTAGGGAGAGAGAGAGAGAGAACATACAGTCGGGTGACCCGATTGTCAGAATCGCAAGTGACATGAAACCAAGTACAAGGATCCACCAGAGTCGGATCCCAACTTTGCAATACATTTTGTGGGTCATTCACAGCTCTCCTCAGTGCATACAGAGCATCCCCTGTTTGTTTGTTTGTTAATTAATTAAACAAGAGTTAGATTTTTATTAGGATATGTATTGAAAACTTACCTTCCATGTTTGCTGTTGTGGGGGCTGATGAATGAAGAAGAGAAACGAGAAGAGGAAACAGAATCCAGATCGCCATTTTTGGGTGGGTAAGCTTTCAGAGGTCAAGTTGAAAGTGTTTTATGACTGAAATAGAGTCAAGCAGTTGTTTAAAAGGGAGGAGAGAGAGAGAGAGATGGGCAAGGAATCAAAGAGCTTTTGTTGGGGGAAGGGGGATTTATAGAGACCATAAAAGCAAAGGGACTGCCCTCCTTGTGGGAAAATAAATAGCATATTTAATCCAGCGATATTTTGGGGAAATTAGTTTATTACCAAGTTATAAAAGTCTTATTTTTTAAAGCTAATTTCTTATATTCGTCAAATATTTGCAAGTTGAAAAAAATTGAACTTTTTATAATTTATGAAAAAACTGATTTCTCCCAAAACTTACTCTTTAACCATTCCTGCAAGTTTCCTTTCCTTTCCTTCTCCAGTTCTCCCCCATCTCTTTTTCTTTAACAATGTTTTTTTTAGGCAAATGGTAGATTTAATACAAACTTGTACCAAATTTTAATGATTTTATCATATTATTATATGAATATAACTGTAAATTAAAATTTTAATAAATTTTTATGGGAAGTTCTAATAACTTTTTCAAAATTTAGACATTTATTTCCAATATGAAGTATTAAATAATACTCCCTCCGCCCCACTTCAAAGAGGTCATGGTAACATTTCATAATTTTTAAGAATTTTTTTTAAAAAATGAATAAAGAATTGAAAGTGGGTAGAAGATTAAAGAAGAGAGAATGAAAAAGTTAAAAATATTTAATAGGAGATAGAATGAGTGGAAGAATAGTAAGTTAATGAATAATTTTTTTGTAAATATGTTAACATTATAAGGGTACAATGAATGATTTTTTTTTGTAAATATATAAACATTATGAAAATATAAACGTCTGAAATACTGTTCACATATTTTCATTTATAAAATGGACTCTTTAAAGTGAAAAATCCCAAAAAAAAAAAAAAGTGTGCTTTGAAGTGGGACGGAGGGGAGGGAGTAAGTGGATGTTGGAAGGGAGTAGACTAAGACATTATTTCTTTTTTTCTTTCGTACCCGAATGACCGTTTTCTATGTGACTCATGTGACAAGTGTGTGAGTCCTCTTCAGAATATCCTTTAATAGAAGTGATCCCTGATTTGTGTATCTTTTACAATTAGGACCCCTAAACTATTTTATTAGGCAAATACACCACAAATTATGTGTACACAACTACTCCCATTCCCATAACTCTCATTTTACTATTTAATTAATTTAAAACCCCATTTCACAATTTAAATATTTTAACAACTAATTATTCATTTTTATCACTAAAGGCCTATTCATTTATTACAGAATATTTTAATAAATATTTTTAAAATATTTATTACTATTTTATATTATAAAATCACAAGCAAAGTGTAAGGAAATTAAATAGAGACACTTATTTGTATATTTAACAGTTTTTTTTATTTATTTACACATATCTATATTTAGGGAATAATGTGAAAGCTACAATACATACAAATCTACAGAACAATATGCCTTTGGAAGTCGGAATAACATGAAAATATGTAGTGGTCGGCCATATTTTCCTACTAGCCTAAACCCGTGTCTAAGACCACGTTTTTTGTTTATTTTTTTTTTTTTTAAATTTTAAAAAAAAATAAAAATTTTTAAGGACGAAATGGGAAAGAGACAAAAAAGTGAGGGCAAAATGGAAATTTCTCTCCTTGAAACTGTTCATAGAACTGTTCAAAAGGGGGTTTCCATTTATACTATAGATGTGTATAGTATAGCCTAGGGGACTCTAGGCCAACTATATACTACTCTTTTCATCTATAAATAAATCAATAATTAAATTTTATTTTTAAGAATAATTTTTAAAATGTGATTGTTATACATTTTAATAGCAAAGATGTATAAATATTCTTATTATTCATTTACTAAACATTTAATTATAATAATAAAATGAATATAAAAAACACAAGATTTTGGGGAAAACTAGTTTCTCCTTAAGTTATAGAAAGTCCTGTTTTATAAATTGTTCCTAAATATTCACTAACTACTTGCAAGTAGAAAAAAAGTGAACTTTTTATAACTTATGGAGAAACTAGTTTCTCCCAAAACTTGCTCTATAAAAAAATGGTAAAAAAACCATTTAAATTTTTAAAAAAGGACATTTATTTAGAATAAAAATTTCTTAACTTTGGACATTTATTTAGAGATTAAAGTCTATCGAATAGTGTTACTATCTTTATCCCAAAATGAATAAAAAATCAAAATTTACCTTAATCAATAATCATCGAATTTTAATATTTTATAAAAAATAGTTATTTATTTTGAGATAAATATAATACTGTATAATATATTGCTTCAAAAAAATAAAAATATCTTTGTATGATTTATTATGTAGGTTAAAGTTTGTGGTTTGCATGATGGGAAGTGGTACAACTACAATGCCAGAGGCCATAATGATTATTGAATTGAACTTAAGCCACGAGGGTATAAAGTGGCCAATTATTTAATTTCAATAGTATAGTCATATGACAACAACATTTTTAAATTCCACCATATTGTACTTTCTTCAATTTTAAGTAAACGTTTATTTTATTTATCTTATGTACTCCCTCCGTTTCGTCCGTTCGAAGAGTCAAAGTTATTGTTACAAGAATTAAGAAAAGTGATGTTGAAAAGAGAAAAAGTGTATAGTGAAATAAATATTGTGAATATAAAAAGTGATATAGAAAAGAGAAAATGGGGTAGGGAATAGTTAGTAAATTTTTATTGTGAACAAGTGAATCCCACAAATAAAGAAGTATTAA
This sequence comes from Adenophora triphylla var. japonica, assembly GCA_022495995.1. Taxonomy (NCBI): domain Eukaryota; kingdom Viridiplantae; phylum Streptophyta; class Magnoliopsida; order Asterales; family Campanulaceae; genus Adenophora; species Adenophora triphylla. The sequence continues at coordinate 265,602 of JAFEMH010001148.1, read as the reverse complement.
AAAAAATTCATTTTTGAGTTGTGCTCCTTCAAATGAAATAATACGCCGAAAAAAGAAATTTGTGCCCCCTACGGACGAAACGGAGGAGTAGTCATTATCTTGTATTTTATGGCTAGATTACTAAGTAGAGATGTTTTTAATAATCAATATTTCATGTTCTTCTCAAAAGAAGTAACTTGACCAAGTTTAGCAAGCACCATAATTAGCACTCTATTCTCTTGCCTTTTTCCTATTGCCAATGTTTGTTACTCTCTAGTCTATAATAACTGTTGCTTTTGAATTTTACAGGTTTTAATAAAGGAAATTATTATCCCAGTTTAGTGATAAAATTATCAAGATTTTCCCTTATTTAATGTTTTTGTCTTTTAAATTACTTTTCACAACAACCCAATTAATAAAATAAAACAAGTTTCAAGAAGATAAAAAGAAATTTAAATATTGAAAACGATAATTATTTAATTTATTTTAGATTGTCAAAAAAATGACAGTTATTTGGACGAGGGAGTAATATAATATACATATACTCCCTCCGTCCCGTCCGAAAAGCCACAAATTTTCATTTTGAGCGTCCCATTTAAAAAGACACTTTCCCAAAAAGGAAAGTTTTTATTACTATTTCACCCACTCATTCTCTCTCCTACTTTACTTTTACACTCACAACATTCTCTCTCCTAACTATTCCTCCCACTCATTCTCTCTCCTATTTAATTTTTCATACTCACAATATTTAAACTTTTTCTCTTTCCTACATCACTTTCTTTAATTTGCATGCGAGGTCCATTTTGTGGCTTTTTGAACAGGACGGAGGTAGTAATTATTACTATTTCTGTCCGAATATGAAAAGGTTTAAAAAAAAAAAAAAAGTGAAAAAGGTTGTGGAGCCATTGAAAAGACTAGTTCATTCAAATGGGAGAATAAAGGAAGTCAACATGGATTCATGGACCATATAATCACGTTCCTTAGAAATTTTCCCTCCTAAAATGTTAAAACTGAATTTATTAACCATTGACCTATAAATTTGCAATTAAAAGTAGTTAAACATATGGCTTGTTTATTTTTGATATGGGATAATTACTTCAACCCGCCCCCTCACGCGTAGCTAATCTTTGGGGTTGGACTTTTTGGGTTTTTTTGGGGTGACGTGAAGCAACTATCATTCATCGAAAATAAATAAGTTTTGTTTTTAACATATAAAAATTTTGGGCTACTCTTCTTAAATTACCAAATTCGATATATTGATTTTGATATAAAAACTCAGACTTTATCACACAAATCTCATGCATAGAGTTTTTATATTCCATGCCCCTTTTTGCATAATCAATAAATAAATAAAATAAATTTGTCACTAACACAAATTCTTTTTTGATAATTAAATGAGAAAGCTTTACATCATAATAATTTCAAGTGTCCTACAGCATCAAATACATAATCCAATCATATCATAGTCAAAAAGGATACTTTAGGTTAGGAATTATGAATTGTAGTGACCTACCAACAAATATAGCAAATACCCTCTACTTTAATTTTGCTTTTGAAAACCAGTTTGACCAAAACTAAAGTGATTTTTATCATCATGGGCCCTTTATAATATCTTCTTGTCTATGTAGACATGTAGACAGGGGCGGATCTGAATTTTACTGTGTGCCTGATGATGGTGCACCTGCACCACCATTTTTTTTTTTTTTTTACAAAATGACGTCGTTTTCGCTTAGAAAAGAAAAAAAAGATTAATAGATAATTTGGAACGGTGAAGAAGCGAGCGATCGCCGGTGAGCAGCTGGGCGATGTGGATCATCTGAACACAGACGGCGATAACTACTACAACAACTCCTACTGCAACGACGATGACAATGGGGATGATGGTAAATATCCAGATCTCAGACACTGTTTGTTTGATGAGGAGGAGGAACTGAAACTGAAACTTGAGTTGGGAGATGATCCCAATGCCTCGGTGATTGATATGGTGAAAAATTCAATGGAGAAGGAGGGAGAGGATTTCAAGCTTGAGGATGAGATAGATCATGTTGCTGATATCTTTATTAACAAGTTCCACAAAAGGATGAAGCTTCAAAAGCTGGAGTCCTTCAAGAGGTATCAACAGATGTTGGAATAATGCATCCACAAAAGCATGAATATGAACCCTACTACTTCAAGATTGTGTACAATGTGCCCAATCTCCAACTTGAAATTATTCCTTTAAAGATAGAAAACCCTTTCTTAGTATTATGAACATCCACAAACCAAAAGATACGACCCCTCCCAGTTCCCAAGGGTCTCATTTTCCATATTGTGGCCTAAAATTTGTCACGAAAATGTTGAAAGACATATAACACATAAATACAACCGACCAAAAAACCAGACTACAAGATAAGAGGGTTTACTTGTAGACCAACGATAATGACTAATCAAAGAGGGCAGAAGTTAGTGGAACGACATTCTGGTGTCGATTTCAACTGACTGAACCCAACTTCTTGATTCAATTTAGAGCCTTACCCAAAAGAATAAATTCCTTTCATGAGAATCTTATAACGGCTTGATCAAAGCACCAAACTCATTTGCTATTATAAAGGCAGTAACCTAGGAGCACATATTGGAGATCTAAATCGTTTTTGAGAAATTCAGATGGGAGGTCTTACATGATGATAAAGAGTCCATTTGGTAGCCAAGGATGACTTGCCTGCAGCCACTCAAATGATATCAAACTACAGCTCGTATGACTCCATGATGTAAGCTTGTAAAAAGGCAGTTCTATATAGGTTTTGTAATCCTTTGTTTGCTTCGTAGGCAGTCACCTTGGCTAGTCTGACGGTCTCTTATCTTTCATGCTGGACCTGCTCTTCTTCACTACAAAAAGGTCTATCTGGTGCACCTAAAGGTACGTGTCTCCTGGTTCTAGAGGTTCCTCAAACAGACAGTATAGATACGGGATTAGTCACAATAAGAAAACCATCTCAAACACATACACACACATCACACACATTATAATGACACCTTTTTTTTGTGCCAAAACCAAAAAGTGTCATTATAATGTGTGTACGCTGTGTGTGTGTGGGTGTAGAAACACCAGAATAATCGTGCCTTTCTAAACGGTGCCAATATGCACAATAAGTAGGAAACTAGATAAAGGGAGGATATATAGCTTCAATCTGGCCACATTGTTACGAGTATTATTTCACAAATTTTTAGGATGATGAAAAGTAAGTGAACACACATAGTTCTATTTAATATCACAAAAGAGAACACATGTAAACAATATGGCATATACAATACAAACTGAGATTACTTGTCAGTTATCATGTCAAGCAGGTAATGCAAAGCTCTCTTGTGTCCAGTTTGGAGGATCCATCACAATACAAGGGTCAGACTTTTCGAAATCAGCAACCTAAAGAAAAGAAGGGGATCATTAGGATATCACAATATTCATCATAATTGATATAGGAAGCTGGACAAAGATCAAATACTAATAAAGGCTTTGTTACCTTCTCGTTGCAGTGAGGACAATAGTGATATTTGTGCCAAAGGCAATCCATAGATGGACAAAGAAAGCATATTCCAAGCATCATCGGCATCATGCAACCAACAACAGCTGCTAAACTTGGTTTTGATCTGTTTTACAAATAAAAGCAAGTCACATGAAACATAGTAAGTTTTTCAACACTTAATTTCAGGTCTAAATGGATAGTATATTACTACAATTTGTTTAAACAAAAATATGGAAAGTTGTACACGATTTTCTGTAAGTATGAGCAAGAGTCAGTTAAAAACTTAAACATAAGTCATTAATTCTCAGAACAGTTCAGCAACCATCAAGTAACTAAGATGATATCACTGTTACTAATTCTCCTAAGTCTACCTGTGATTGGATCTATAAAAGATTCAAGGTAAAAACAAACTCAGGAAAGGACATCAGATTTGAGCTCAACTTGCTTCGGCCTCATTTTTGTTATGACTTATGATACAAGTATCAGACAAGTCTATGCACGAATTAGACTGTCAGGATCTAGCTTTTACTGAAAATGATAGTTGGGACGGAGGGAGTAATATTCAATAAAGAATCACAAAGTTGGTTTCAATAGTATAATTATATCATTGGTCCAGGAAATTCTTCTATTTTTAATCATAAGAAACAGGATAATGCTTAGCTTCCTTGTCAACACATTTCATTTGGATGTGAGGCACAAGAACTTAAGAGACCTATGTTATCAAGCCAGGTTATATCATTTTCTCCTCATGCTTTCTGAAGTTTAATTAATCATCACATCAATCGGCTGCAAAATAATTCCTTCCGTTCTAAACTTCACAAGCAACAAACCTAATTGATTTCCAAACTTTGCCGAAAGACTGTTCTCTCGGGTATTCTTCAATGTTCAGAGTCCCATGACAACCCTGATGTTCGTGCCATCGTCAATGCTGATTCAAAGCACTCTAAACACCTCAAAACGGCAGGATAATCTAAAAACTAAGGTCTATAAAAGTTTTAGATCCAAGATTCAATAAGTTTTAGATCCAAGATTCATAAGGTAGGTGGTTCCGCCGTATTAGCAATGGGCGGTCAATGACATTCAAATTCGCCCCCTAATAGGAATGAATTTGATGTAACTCAGTACATGTAGAGAATCAGAAGTAACAATAACAACCAAATGGTCTCAATTCATAATGCACCATAAGCTATATTCAAACAGGACACTCACCAGAGTTTATTTCTCTAGGAAAGATCTGATATTTTACACAACAAATGTAATATATATGTGATGACAATAACTGACGATCTTAGAATTATAAAATCTACTCATCATGAATGTTCAGCTTCAATCTGTCACAGTAAGCTTCATGTTCCTTGAGGTTACAAAATACAATTTCAATGTAAGAGAATTATATAGCCCATAAAAGAGCTCCACGGCACATCTCTAATATCTAAATTTTCTTCAATAAAATCAGAGCTACACTCAGTGAACTAATTTCCTTGAGTTTGCCAATTTATTCAAAGCCAATACCAGATGATCCTTTTCTATCCAAACCAGATATAAGTATTTAAAACCCTTTCTACGAATATACTCCCAAATATCCTGACTAAAAAGTTGTCTTTGCTGTCAATCCCAAAACATGGCAGCCAGTACACCAAAATCAAATCAAATCAATTATACCCTATCTCTACAGATCAATAAACCTTTGAAACATAAACATGCCATAACAGAAATGGAACACATGTAGAGATTACAAATTGAACGTCACATAATATGATAATTAAATTGAATGCATCCAGTAAATGCGCAAGCAAAACCCTAAAGTAAGCAATTAACTCATAAGCTGGTAATAGAGGTTGAATGGATTAAAGTACCGGACGGTGGAGACACCGGAGCTACCACAGAAGGCACAGTTGATGGGAGCAGGTGTGTCCCTGTAAATTGTCTGTTGAATGGGTATCCCCTTGGGATCACCGACAATTACGTTTGGGGGGATTGCGCCGGCTTGATGTGGATTCTGTCCGACGTAATACTGCTGATTATACGGCTGTTGTTGCATCGGAGCTTGATGATATTGCGCAGCGTAAGGGATACCCATCACCGGCTCTTCTTGCTTCGTCGTCATAATTTAACGTCTCCGGTGACTGATTTCGCTAGGGATTGGTATTTTTCTCGATTACGGACGGGAAAAGAACGGGGTGTGCAATTTATATGGTAGTTGAAATGTCCAATTAAGCGCGTCTGTCTACCGTGTTGAAAATTATTCGGAAATATCGCGGTAACGCTATTTTGGCTGCTTTAGTCCATTTCGGAATTTCTTTCCCTTTTTTTCTTGTTCTACAATTTTGACCCAGATTTTATTAAATTCCCAAAATTAAAATGATTTATTAAATTTTTTTTATAAAAATTATTAATAAAATAATTAATTATTTATTTTGAAACCATATTAAAACATTTTCAATTAAATGATAATGATGGGAATTAGGGACGGATCTAGGCTTATTTGAGGTGGGCTCCATTCCACCTCAAACTTCAGAATTTTAAATTTTTTTTTCCTATGTCACCGACTATAAAAAATCTTCCCTATACCTTATGATAACTGAATTTTGTTTACTTGTTGGATTTATGCCTCATCTACACTTAGGATGGTATTCTACTACCAAATATTTATTGTAAATGAGTTAATGTTATTTTTGTTGTATGCAACATTTTTTAATAATATTTTCTCCGTCTCAAAAAAATGATTGAATTTTATGAAAATTTTATAAATGTATATTTATGTAATGTTTTTTTTTTTTTTTTGCCAAATTACAATATTTCAAATTACAACGGGGGAGACTGGAGGGAGATTTAAACTCGCTAAAGAAGGTCAAATTCTGTGCCACCAGATTCTTAATGAAATTTCTTAAAAAAAGAAGGATTATGAATCCATACAATATTTTATGGGTAGTTGAATATTAAGATAAGTCCAGCCCAATATTGAACTTCTTGGGGGGAACACTTCTAGGTCTAGTATCATTTTTGCAGCTATCTGAGCCCACTTCTCTGATAGTTTCCGAATTCAAAGCCCAAATAAATTAAATTCCTAAATGAAGATTTTTAAATACTTATTTATTCATAAATCTGAACCTTTAAATAATTTTGACTATTTATTTCTTTTAAAATAAATTAAATTAACAAGAGCCATTTATTTAAAAGAAATTAAATTAACAAGAGCCATTTATTTAAAAGAAATTAAATCTGAACCTTTAAATAATTTAAGTTACTTGGAGTCCAATGACGAGCGTTACGATTTAAAAGAAATGATTTTAATAAATTAAATTTGAAATAAATCCAATGAAAAGAAATAAATTAAATTTGAAATAAATCCAATGAAAAGACACAAAATTTGCATTTTGACTATCACATTTAAAAAGACACATTTTCAAAATGAAGATTTTTAAATACTTATTTATTCATAAATTCACTTTTCATACTCACAATAACTATTTACTATTTTTTATTCCACTTTCTCTCTCATATCTCATTTTTCATACTCAATCACAACACATACTCTATTATACACTATTTAATTCTCGTGCAAATCTCTATTTATACATTTTCGAGTGTGACACAATCGAATAGAATGAGAAAACTGTGTATTGCAGATATAAGATTCTCGCCGTTTCCTATTGGAATTAAGGGTGGAAATGGTTTGGTTCAAACTGCGGTTTGGAGTCGAGTTGCGTCAAATCGTGTGGTTTCGTTCGGTTTTTAGACATAAATGGTTTAGCTCTATTTGAGAAATTAACAAATCATGTGGTTCAGCTCAGCTTGGGGTTTGACACTCCTAAATCGAATCGAGCCGAATCGTGGTTTGAAACCGTGAAATCGAGCTATGAAACCGCAAGAATTAAATAGTAGAGTTTTCCTTTATAGCTCTAGTTTTTCTTGCATAGTTTTAGTTGAAATATTGCTTGTGAACTTATTTATATTCCAAGTACATATTCTTAATTAAGTTATGCATATATTTATTTTAAGTACTTATTTATATTCATTAGTCATAAAATGATTAACAAAAAAATGGTTTAAATGCGGGTTGAACCGTGGTCTAGATCGCAGTTTGGACCGCGGTCTGAATCGCAAAATCAAATCGCAAATCAATTGAATCATAGTGGTTTGGTTTAGCTCGATCTGATATTTTTTTATGGTTTAACTCGATTTAAAATTTCTCCAAATCGATGCTAACGATTTAACCTTTAAATTTGTCCAAATTAAGCTAATCCGAACCATTTCCAACTCTAATTGGAATAATACATTAGTTTAGTTCTTATTAAAAAAATAACTTGACTACAGTGAAGAATGTTTATGCTAAAAGACGAGAGATTTAAGAAAAGAAGCATGCGAATGTCCCACTAGCATATGTTCCCCTCGGACCCCTCCCCTTAGTTTAAATTAAATGCGTCGTGCAATGTGTATGTAGGGAATGAATATTAGAAAATCCACTTCCACATATTCCTATGGTTATTCCTTTTTTTCCATTTAATTTTTCTTAATCTTGACCCACCTCTGTCTCTCTTCTTTTTTATGATAGCTATTAGCTGGTGCCTGCCAATTTATTTATGGATAATTCCCTGAAAGTCTCCCAAACTAAACGCAGTCTTCAAAGAAGATAGACATTTTTGTTTATTCTCGTCGAGTCCACATGTAGGAACGTTTATTCCCCTAAGACTAGAGTTGCCCATCCGGTTCAAACCGCCGGTTCCGGTTTTGAATCGGCGGTTCAGGGTTCTGCCACCCCTTGAACCGAAATCGGTCCGATTTATTCACGGTTCCGATTCCCGATTCGGATCGGCCGTACGGTTCCGATTTTGAACCGGCAATTTCAAAAAAAAAAAAATTGTTTTTTTGGGCGGCCGCCCAAGAGGACCGAAAGATTTGGGCGGTCGCCCAAGTGTACAGTTTAAAAAAAAAATTATTGGTTTGGGCGGCCGCAGGGCCGAATGATATGGGCGGTCGCCCAAGTGTACAGATTTTTCAAAAAAAAAAAAAAAACAGTTAAATTTTTAACAGTTTCTGTTAAGTTTTATAAAATAGTTAAATTTTTTTTTTGGATAAATAAGACTATTTTAGACTTTTGTTTACTACATACATTTTTTGCAAAAAGTTATATAAAAAAAAGTTATGAATTTTGAAAGAAATAAAACTTAACTTTTTTTAAAATAAACGAAAGTATATAAAAGAAAAAGGGACGGTACCCTTAAATTTTATTAATTAAAATAAAATTACAAATGAGGAGGACAACCAACCTTACCCTTTTATAAATAAGGGAGACATTTAGGAGCCTTTACCTCAACCTAACTATTACAATTAAATAAAAATAAACCTAATCTAAAATCTAATCTATAAAATTACAATTAACCTAATCTAAAGTCTAAAGAGCGGCGTAATTCATTCGGTTTCGCTCCCCGATGTATCTTCATCAAAGGCCTCCTCCTCCTCGGAACTACTTCTTTTATCTTGAAGTCGTTCGGCCCTATGCCAATCGCCGAGCATCATTTGATATTCTAAATTATATGGAGACAACCTTGACCTTCGATTAGACAAGACATTTCCTCCTACACTAAATACTTCTTCTACGGCGACGATTGAGGCGGGAGCGGCTAGGATCTCCTTTGCTATAAATGATAGAATATGATAGTTGTTTGCCCTTCGTGCCCACCACTTTGCAATATCAAATTCTTCTATAGGCTCAAAAGATGTAGTTAAATAATTTTCAAGTTCAACATAAGTGGAGCCACCTCGTTGACGTTTTTTAATTCTAGAACTAATTAAATTATCTATAAAGTTAAAGGGATCGCTATCTTCGTGAGAACTACCACCTACATTTTCACTACTAGGATAAACAATATTACCAAAAAGATCATAATATTCTCTATAAAGTGCATATACAATATTTTTAGTCTCAGTTACAACGTCTTTTGCCTTTGGGATAGTTCTATCTAAAAACAATTCAAAGTCGGTGGAAAATAGATTCTTATAATAATAATCAAGTATTTGTTCTAAACCATCTTCTCTTATCCTAGGATCTAATAGTTTAGCTACTAAAAACAATGGAGAAATGTTCAAAAAATATTTAAGCCATTTTGTTCTCATCTTGCTAATACATTCACCTAAAATTGGACAATCTTTAAAATGCATAAATATATAACTAATTTTAGCGGCGTGTTCTATAACTAACGGTGAAGTGAGATAGTAAGAACCGGATAATTGTACGGTAGCACCTTTAAAAACTTTCAAAATTTTCTTTAAATTATTACAAACATCCCATTGATGAGGCAATATTATAGTTGAATACTCTATTTGTTGAATAAACTGACACAATAGTTCACGAAAATCATAAGAGTCGGATAACATTTTATAAGTTGAATTTCATCGGTTTGGAACATCTAGGAAAAATCTTTTAGGTGGGATATTATTTATTTTACAAAATCTAATCCACAATTTTGTTACACTGTGATTTCTCATTATATAAGCAAGAACTTTCTTAATTGGGGCTACATGTTCCTTTAAAGTTGATAAACCATCTTGCACACACAAATTTAAAATATGACATATACACCTAACATGAAAAAATTTATCCCCAATGAATGGTTGACAAATATCAATGAGTGATGGTAAACTAGCAGTATTATTAGCAGCATTATCCAATTCAAATGAAAAAAATTTGTGAACTAATCCATATTCTTGTAAAACTTTAGCAATTTTGTTACAAATATTTTGAGTGTTATGAACAGTATCAAAAGATTTATATGCAATCAATCGTTTTTGTAATTTCCAACTACTATCAACCCAATGACATGTAATTCCTATATAGCTATGTGTTTGCCAATGGTCACTCCATATATCGACACATATTGACAATTTTTTGGATAAATCTTTAAACGTATTAATTAAAGTTAATTTTCCTTGTAGATATTGGGCTTTAGTATCACGAGTACTTGTATTTTTATTAATTTCTTTAGCCGCGAGATTTAAACAAAGTTGTGTCATATTAGACCATAATCTATCATTAGTAAAATTAAAGGGTAATCCTTTAGCAGCAGTATATTTTGCCATTTCTTTTCTATACGTTGCATTATCAAATTTAAATAATTGTGAAGACGTACCTTGTGAGGATCCCGTAAATTCTTGTAGTTGTGTTTGATCTTGGGCATCTCCAACTTAGTCGGGGTGCCTTGACGTCAAGTGCACGGTCATGATGTCCGACCTCCCCATAACCACCTCCATGAGTAAAGGCAAATTTTTGAGTGCAATGGTTGCAAGAAACAGTGTATTGGTTGGTATCTTCAATTGGCACTTTTGAAAAGTGCACGGTCATGATGTCCGACCTCCCCGTGGTTCGACCTCCTCGACCTCGAATTTGAGTTTGACCACCCCCTCCCCCTCGCGCTTCACTTTGGGTTTGAGTGGTTTGAGTGTTACTCCCTTCGGTATGACCATGATCACCCATTGAAAATGTTGCATCAACTTCGTCATCGCTCAAATCAAGCGTTTCATGTGGTAGTGCTTGTACATTAAGATTATCCCAAATGAAATCATCGGGGGGGGGGGGGAATTGGATGCGTAGTTGATACATTCTTTCCCTTATCGCCACGGCCACCACGAGATGAAGACACTTTTTTTGGTGAAAAGATGAAATTATGTGAAAAAAAAAATGAAATTATGAAAACTTTGAGTTTGAGACTTTGCAAGTTTGAGATAATATAGAGATTAATTGAGAGAGAGATTTGAGAGATTGAGAGAGAGATTGAGTGAATGAGTAGAGAATGGTGTGAAAAAAATGAAGGGAGGGGGAGGGTATTTATAGGTTGGAGAGAAAAAGAAAAAAAAACGTTTTAGGGACCAAAAAAAAAAATCGTTTTAGAGACCAAAACGGTTAAGAAATTTTTTTTTTTTTTTACATTTTGGTCACTAAAAAGTCAAAATGATCGCTAGATAACGGTCATTAAACAGGGACCGTCGGATCAGCCAAATCAACGGCCCAGATCAACTAGCCGTTAGGATCACGGTTCCGGTTCGTGAACCGACGGTTCCGGTTCACGGTTTCGGTTCCTGAACCGGCGGTTCACCGGTTTTTGAATATACGAAGCATAACCGGATCGAAAAACCGCCGGTTCACCGGTTCAGACGATTCACGGTACGATCGGTTCGGTTTCCCTCCGATTTGGGCCGGTCCAATTTCGATTTGAACCGCCGGTTCGGAGCCGATTGGACATCTCTACCTAAGACCCTCCAATCAGTTACTCCCTTTGCTTATAACAACTTACCCGCTTTGTCAGTTGAGTGTTTCATCGGTAAGTCATACTTTCTTTTTCAATTTATTATTATAATAATCACTATGACTTACTTGTTATAATCACAATAATTATTCACTTATTATTTCATCTTTTCTACTCACTCACAATATTTACTTTTATAACATTTTTATGTAATTTTCATTGTTAATAGTAAGTGGATAAGTTGTTACGGAACGGAGAGTATGTCTCATGGCTAAAACTTGGTTTAAGACAACTTTCAAAATTATTTTTTGAGAGTTTCTTTTGAGATCTTTTTGGCTCTTCTGATTGATAGATGTATATCATTTTTTATTTACTCCGATTGTAGTCTATTATAGCTGAGGGTTTTTTTTTTTTTGGCCTAGGAACCTTAGAGAAATAAAGAAAAATAATTTGTCCCTTTTTAGAAAGTAATGTTGGACCCATGAATCTATAGGAAAATCACTTTCATGTTCTGGCATTTTCTCTTTCTTAAAATAATAAATTTCAGATAAATATATTTGTCGATGTCCAATTGAACTGCATTTTTTTTTTACGATCCTAATTGTTTGATTAAATGATACTAGTGCCATTTGACACCCTATCTCTCACTGGTCGGACCCACCCAAATAAATATATTTCCTCCGTTTCATTTAAACCTTCATTATTTTGAAGGGACACGTAAATTAAGAAAAAAAGTTAGTGAAAAAAGTGTTGTGAATATAACAGTAAAATAGGAGAGAGAATGAGTGAAGGAAATAGTAAAGTTGATTGGTGTTGTGAGTATAAAAGTAAAGTAGGAGAGAGAATTAATGGGTGAAATAGTAAAGATTCTTTGTCATTTTAAAAAAGGTAAAGCTTTTAACGGGACATCCGTTTTGACAAAAGGTGAAACTTCAAATGGAACGGAGGGAGTACTTACCTAACTCTACGACACGTTTCTTCCCGTATTTTCCTTTTCCTATTTAAATGAAATGACTTTATAAACCACCATACGAAAGAACAAAATATAAAGAAATTTGACCAATGGTCTCCTGGCCTAATGGTATCTTGGATGACTTTTCGTAGGGAAGCTCACCAGTTCGATTCCCCAAAGGGGAATCTATTTCCTTGGGTTTCAGGAGTCTTGGAGTCCCCCGGGACACATCCGTGCAGTTAAGGAAGCAGTATTGCTGGGCTTGTACCCTCAGTGTGGAGAGTTCAAATCTTGACAGTTTCTTGGTGATGAGGAGCAGCCAATCTATTGGTGTTGTGGAGCAGCCGTTTGGTGATGTGGAGCAGCCAATTCATTGGTGTTGTTGTGGAGCGACAAGTAATTGCGCTTGTAGGAGAGGCTCCTCGCCTGGAGTATAAGTGCTAGCGCATTGCATAAGAGCGACATCCATAATTCACTCTATTTAGCATCTTGAGGAAACAGTTCTGCGTGATCAGGATTAACCGGCGATGCTGAGAACCTGAGTAATCAAAAAAAAAAAAAATATATATATATATATAGAGAGAAATTTGAGTACATACGCTTTCAATTATTTGTAAAAAGAGAAGTAAATAGTGGTGAGGGCTTGGACAAACAGAATGTTGTGAGTGGAGCCGGAGGAAGTACCGCCAACTAGAAAGAACGCCAAATTTCTTAAAAGAAATAAAAAAACGGTGTAAAAGATAGCTCCGGCATTCTTTTTGGTTGCTGCGTTTTTACCGGTTCTATCCATTTCCTATTTCCTATCTCTTCTCTCAAAATATTTCTCTCTCATTCTTTTCTACTCTTTTTGTTCAAAATAAAACACCCCCCCCCTCCTCCCTTCCACGTGAGGCTTTGGCCTGGTGGCCAGAGCTTTTGGCTTTCAACTTAAAGGTCATGTATTCGATCTCTTCAGAAGTTAGAGGTAAGACTTTCTCTCCCTAAAATTTCCTAAGCTCTTCTGTGTGTGTATGAATACAGGCAATGAAACTCTGGTAGCTACTACTGCGCTTGAAACGCAGATGGGGGCTTTGGCCATTCAGAATGGGTCTACGGCCTCACCATCCATCCCTATGACGGCTCCTGCTTTGAATAGCGAAGCTCTAAATCTCGTTCGGGAAAAGGTTAGACAAATTCAAGCTTCATCAGCTCCTAACTTACGTCCCTCTACTGCTCGTATGCCAAATCCTAAATATTTTAATCTAGAATTTATAAACCCAAAAAACCTAAAAGAAGCTCTTATTCTTCGGAAAAAATGCGATTCTGAACCAGAAGGCGGTCTTTCTGCTTCTTCTCCTTTGGCATATCATGATGCTCGCACTTATGGGGGTTTTGTTGGAGGAGTTCATGTTGATCCGTGGGCTCCAATGGCTGACGGCGATAATTTTGAAGATTATTACGATGAAGAAGATGGATTTCAAAAGGTTAAAGGGAAACGAGGAAAATCTGGATCGAAAGCTAAATAAAAAAATCTCAAGCCTAAAAGGCCTTGGATTCCTAAAAGGCAATTTGATTGACCTTTTTATTTATTTTATTTTCTGTTTTTCTTTAATTATTGTACTTTTAAATTTTTAATAAAATTTAGGGGGCATTGCCCTCTTCGCCTAAAAAAAAAAAAAAGTGTTTGTGTGAGAGTAGTGAAAAAAAAAAAAGATAAAAAAAAAATGGACGCAAGAATTAAGGAAAAATAGGATAGAAAATTAGTGAAAAAAGTGTTTGTAAGTATAAAAAATAAAATAAAATAAAATAGAGAATAAGTAAGATAAATAGTACTTTGATTAGTGTTGTAAATATAAAAGTAATAAGGAGAGAGAATGAGGGAGTGAATAGTATAAAAATGTCGTCATTTTTGACAGTTTCCACTCACGTAGGACGAACGAGAAAGAAAATAAGTCTTCACGCACGTGAGACAAAGAGAGTATATATTTTTTTAGAAAAAAATACTCTTAATTTCAAAATGAATAGTCAAAAAAATTAAATATCAAATAACCATTTTTATTAAGAGTATTTTTTTTATAAATATTTATTTTTGAACGGAAATATCACCTCTTAATCAATCAAGTTCAAAGTTTTTGGATATCTATGAATATTTTGTAAGCAAATAAATCCTCATCTTCTTTGACCCCCAATAATTTTCGTGAATGTTTTAGGTTAGGTGACTCATATCTTCCCCAAAAAAATTACGTAATTATTTGATTATCCCCAAGTCCTGAACTCCCACTTTTTTTTTTTGTCAAATTTTATTGAATTTTTCAATAATTTACATTAATTTTGATGCTGTCAAAAAATCGAATCAGCCAAAATCCAAGCGATAGGTTGTACTCCGGCGATTGAATAGCCTGAAATGAAATAATAACCATAAACTAAGTCGTGGCTTCTCCGGCGAAGGCCCTCTGGCATGAGAGTAAGTTCACGGTTTGTGTATAGAGAAATCAAATTGACAGAGTTTTGAGTCAAAGAGATCACATACCAAAATATGGAAATAATGGCTTGTATTTATAGGGATGGATATATAGAATCCATGTTGATCTTGGACTGTAAAGAGATAAGATATAATACTAATAGGATTATATCTGTTGAAGAGTCCTTATTTGACTTGAATTGATATAGAAAGTTACGATCCTAGAGAGATTGTAACTGCTTTAGTGTCCTTATTTGATTAGGACTGAATAAACTGCTTCTGTCGAAATGCCGAGATGCTGCTTCCTCGTCCTCGTAACCTGGCCGGTTAACGAGGAGTCGGGGAAGAGATGAGAGATAAGTAGAAATGCCTATCATGATGATGTCATGGCCGAGGAAGACACCTCGTCCTCAAGGGAGATGATCTCGACCTACGAGGGAGGTCTCCTCGGCACTTTGAGTTGGGACTTGGTCATTGCACCTGCTAAGTCCTTGCTCGGCCCAGGTAATGACGAGATAGGGAGTACGAGGAAGACCAAACTTTCCCTCGTAACTGAGGCTTGATGGATTATGTTTAGGGCCCAATCCACTTTGGCCTTACCCAGACAAGCTCATATTCGTATCTCGATTTACACTGTTCAAATTTAATTAATAAAATAAAATTATCGTTCAGGTGCTGTTCCAACATTTTAATCCATTTATTAACGATTTATTTCTCACATTAAAAAAAAAATTATTTCTCAAAATGACAACTCTTTCAAACTATTTGTCAAAATAACTATTTTTTCAAAACTCACTACATTTATATTTTTCTTGCTCAAACTCGCTACTTCAAGTAGCGAATTTAAATTTCTTCAATTTTATTATGATATTTATGAAAATTAAAAAAAACATAATATCGCTACTTAAAGTAGCGATTTCAGTCGTACATTCCTTCAAAAAGAATATTTATCTGTCTCACTTCAAATTGCAAAACAATCATTTTGATATGAAAATTATGTCTTGATAAAAAATTCTTTGTCCTAAAATGATAATAAAAAAATTATTTATTTTGGGAAGAAGGTGTTACATTAATTTTTGACACGAATGAAGTAGTATCTTTTCTAAAATATTCATGCCAAAATCTAAAAAAAAAGAAAACGTTTTTTTTTAAGCTAAAAAAGCGTGTTTTGTTTTCCCTGCTAGTGTCAGTGTTTGTGTAAAGAATGTAGTGAATTGAATGTATTATTAAGTGTCAGTTTAAAAAAAATGTCAGTGTTAGTGTAACAAAAATGTCAGTGTAAAAAATGTTCGTTCATGTATTATTAAGTGTCAGTGTAAAAAGTGTCAGCGTTAGCGTAAAAAAGTGTCAGCTTTAGTGTAAAAAATGTCAGTGTAAAGAGTGACAGCGTAAAAAAGTGTCAGAGTTAGTGTAAAAAAGTGTCAGTGTTAGTGTAAAAAATGTCAGTGTGAAGAATCACATTGCATGTATTATTAAGTGCCCATATAAACGAGGGCCAGTGGGTAAAAAAAATCAGTATTAGTATAAAAAGGTGTCAGTAAAAAAGAGTGATTATACATGTATTATTAAGTGAAAATGTAAAAATAATTTTTTCTTAAATTTATAAAAAGCTAGTTTTTTTTTTTATAAACCAACTCAATATTCACCGGAACAAAAAACTAGTTTTTTTATAAACGAACTCAATATTCATTGGAACGTAGTACGAAGTAATATTCCTTTTTTGTACATAAAAAGAGTAGTATTATTTTTTTAGTCATTCATTTTGGGACGAAAATAATAGTCATTTTTGAAATGAAGAAAATAATTTTTGAAATAAGTAGATATTTTTTTCAAAATATTTATTTTGAAACGGTAAAACTTCCTCTTAATTTTCTTTATCAAGACATAATTTTCGTATCAAAATGATTGTTTTGCAATTTGAGGTGGCCTGGAGAGGGATTTTTTTTGTAAATTCTACTTTGAAAATCGCTACTTTTAATTAGCGATTTTTTTTTGAAATGTTTTATAAATATCAAAAATAAAATTGAGAAAATTTAAATTCGCTACTTGGAGTATCGAGTATGAGCAAGAAAAATATAATCTCGCCACATATAGTAGCGGGTTTTTTTTTAAAAAAATAGTCATTTTGGCAAATGGTTTGAAAGGGTTGTCAATTTGGAAAATATTTTATTTTAAATGAATTATTTGATAAAAGATTCTTTTATGAGTTGGTTTTATAAAAAATGCGTTTTTTCTATGCTTAAGGAAAAATCATTTTTGCACTGACACTTAATAATACATGCACTGACACTCTTCACAAAGACACTTTTTATACTAATACTGGCACTAGCGAGAGAAATAAAACATGTTTTTTTTAAGCTTAAAGAAAAATGCATTTTTTATAAGATTTTGGCTTCTTTTATTAACAATTGTACTATTATATAACAATTTTTAAATTATAAACATAGGGTTACTATAAAATAATTTATTATTTGAGTTGGAAGTAATATTATAATTTATTAATTGGAGTACGATTTCTATTTAGAGTATACAGAATTTTTTTTATTGAGTGTTGGAATATTTTTTAACGGTTTTTACCAACAAAAATAATACAGTAAATTTTTTGAACGGTATAAATCGAGGTACGAACGTGGACTTGATCAGGCAAGGCCCAGTGAATTGGGACCAAAACATTATCCATATAAGTCTTAATTAAGACAAAGGGAGTGAGTCTACCCGACCTTTTCTCGTAAGGCCTTCCCGTCATTTTCCTATGTCGACCTGAACATAGCAGGTGTATAAATGACCAAGGTCCAATCAGAAGTCTAGTGCCTAGCAAGACATATATCTATGCCGAGGAAAGCATCCCTCCAAGGCCGAGCAAGGCTCCCCTTGATGACCAGGAGCTTCTCCTCGGCTATCAACAAAAGCATAAATGGACTTCCCCATTATTGTCTCTCTCTTCCTCGGTCATGATCTAAGCCGACCAGGCCCTATAAGCCGAGGAAGCCCCTCGCCGGCGCACATGCAGAATTGCGGTTACTGTATCCTACTCAAATTGGGACTGTGAACAGTTATAATCCCATTAAAATTATAACCATATCTCACACAAATTCCTATACAACAAGGAATCAACAATTATATTCCTACTTGGAGTATAATCTTATCTACAAGCATTCCTATTCTACATGGATTATACAATGCTATACCTATAAATACAAGTCATAATTCACATATTTTGATACGTTATCTTTTGACTCTAAACTCTTATCAATTGATTTCTCTCTATAAATACAAATGCAAATACTTACTCTCACACTGGAGGGTCTTCGCCGGTGAAGCCCCGGCTAAATTTACGTGTTTGTTCATTTTTTTCAGGCTATTCAATCGCCAGAATACAACCTTCCATAGGATTTGAACTGATCCAAACGTTTTTAACATCATCATTTATTTTTATTAATATTTCACAGCGCGAAAATAATCAATATTGGAACAATTAAACTAAAATACATTAAACCAAAAAAATTTACTCCTTGAATTGTCAAAAACTGAAATTTGTTGTGTGGTAGCAACTGCTCTGTACTAAAACCTGCGAGAATTCATCCGTAAAAGATTCCCCCGCCTTCTCACTACGTTTACATTCTCTCTCTCTCTCTCTACATAATTTCTCTAAGTTCCAACAAACTCACAATATCTCTCTCTCTCTCTCTCTCTCTCTCTCTCTCTCTCTCTGCGTGTGTGTGTGTGTGTGTTTTTGGGCTTATTTGGGCTTAACGGTGGTGGAGTTTGTAATTATGACGGCACCAAACATGGCGGCGACTACGGCATCGCTTGAGAGATCTCTTCAAAACTGTTCTCTTAACCCCCACCATCAAACCAGCAGCTCCGATTTAGGCTTTGGCAGGTCAGCAACTTCCGATTCACCACCGCCGGAAATTCATAACTCCGATGACGCCACATTGGAACTCAATTCCCAAATCTCACTACCTTATCATTGGGAACAATGCCTTGATTTAAAGGTCTGTTACTTCTTCCTTGTTCCCTACCATCCAACTAATAATACTTACATTTAATGAAACAAAATCCCTATTTCATGTCAATTTTCACATTTATTGCTCAAACCTTAACAGATCTTGCATTGTTTTTCTGTACTTCCATTTCTGTTGTGTTTGTCCCTCTTTAATGCTCTCGATTGAATATGAATACACTGTTTTCCACATTTTATTTCCTTTGAAATAATATTACTCCATCAAAAATAAACGACGTTTTGTAAGCTAAAAATGGTTCAAATTATTTGTAGTTTTTTGAAATTAAATACATTTAAGCGAAAATTAATCCTCATTAGAGATGGAGAATCAGCTTTTGATCATATTTTTTTGTTAATGCAGACAGGGGAGGTGTATTACATAAACTGGAGAACAGGGATGAAGGCAAAAGAGGATCCGAGAACAAGTAATGAATTCAGTGGTGAGATTTACAGTGAAGATGATGATAGGTCATACGATAGTGATGATGAGGGTTCATCCACCGAATCATCCCCTTCATCTTCATCAAAATTTCAATTTCAATTTCAAAACCAAATCCAACAAAGAGAAAAGGAAGAAACAGGAGGAGGAGGAGGAGGGGTACTAGTTGTGGCTGGCTGCAAGAGCTGTTTGATGTATTTCATGGTGCCTAAACAGGTTGAGGATTGCCCTAAATGTGCAGGTCAACTCCTTCACTTTGACAGATCCAATGATAATGCCTCCTCCTCCCCTTGATTGCAATTTATTTTCTTCTAGTTTGGATTGTTGATGAAATTTGACCATAGAGGATTGGATTGGATTGGATTAATGTTAATCTTTATCTTAGGCTATCATTAAAATTGTTTTTATTTTTTCTTTGTCATCGCTTTAAATGGTGATTATTATTCTTAATCTAATTTGAGTTGGATTGAATGCCAATAAATGCCACTAATCAAGTTCATGTAAAAATTCAAATATAATTACAAGGCTTTAAAGATTTACTACCCTTATTATTTGATGGGTTGGTCTTACAAAAAACGCGTTTTTTTTTAAGCTTAAGAAAAAATGCATTTTTTTTAAGCTTAAGAAAAAACACTTTTAGTGTTTTTCACTGATATTTTTTTATACTAATAATACTGTTAAAGATTTACTACCCTTATTAGATCTTGTTAAAATTATACATTATACTTCCTCCATTTCTTTCAATTTTTTTTTTTTCAACATGAAAATATTTTAGTTATAAGAGCAACTCCAACGTGCTCTATAAACGGCGCAAAAACACCAAATACCCACTATTCCTTGCTCCAACGTGCATTACTTACAGACCAAATTTGGTGCAAGTGAATAGTCTTCTGCACCAAATTTGGTGTAACACTATTCACTTGCACCAAATTTGGTGCAAGACTTTTATTTGTGCATTTTGGTCCTTCAAGTTTTAAAAAGTACTCTTTTCGTTTCAAAATAATTTTTTCATTTATCATCTTTTATTGTCCCAAAAAGTTTTTCAATTTTTTATTATTTGGACTTAATTTATTTTTATTTTTTTGAGAAAAAAAAAACAACATTTATTTTTTGGGATAAAAAAGTGTAATTATTATGTATTTCTTAACCTTGTTTAGTTATTTCTATGTAACCTTCATTATCAAATGTTTAAAATTTTAATTTTGATATTTTATTTTAATAACAGATAATTAAAAATTTAATTAAAAAGTTATTTACAGTATTATCAAATTTTGTTTGAAATTTTTTCATCTTAATAAAAGGAAAGGGGTGAATATGTAAAAAATTTAACTTTTGAGCATTGTTTGTGAAATAATGAAAGATGAGTTGTAAAAGAGAATATTCCTTTTGGTGTAATTTTTGGTGCACAGATTGGAGGAGATTTTTTTTTGGTGCAAAATTTGGTGCAATTTTGCACCAAAAATAGTGCACTACATTGGAGTTGCTCTAAATTTAAATTAGTTTAATTATTCTAAAAAAATAAACTAAAACGTGTAATTATTTTTTTCTTCTAAATTTTTATTAATATAATTAAATTAATCTAAAATTATAATTTAAAATATTTTTATATTAATAAAAAATAGAAATATGAGGACTTAGTTTTCAACTTTGTAAATTTATTATACGTTGTACTTTTGGAAGTTTACAAAAAATTATCTTGGTTTTGAAAGTATGACGCTTTATTTACACATGCAAAAATGAAAATGTGACTTTTAATTTGGGCATAGATATTTTACGTAGGAATGGCAAGGGTGAGTTTGACATTTTCCTAATCCTCTCCTACTTAAAACTCATAAAATCTGAACCCATCCCGCCCCGTTTAATTCTAAAAAATTATTATTATATTATGTAATGCTAATTTTATATACTCCTTCTGTCCCAATAAAAACTTCACTAATTACCTAAAAGGGCGTCCCGTTAGAAGCTTCACTTTTTCTTTTTTGGCAAAAAATCTTTACTATTTCCTTCACTCATTCTCTCTCCTATATTATTTTAATACTCACAACACCATTATAATTTACTATTCCCTCCACTAATTCTCTCTCCTATTTTCAAATTACACTCATAACATTTTTTTTCCCTCTCATTTTCATAATTTACGTGTCCACCCAAAAGGGTGAAGCACTTATTGGGACGGAGGGAGTATATTTTTAAATATTTGTATTTAAAAAAATAGAGACTAATAATATTACGTATACATATATAAAAAATTAAATTCTATTATCAAATATGAAATGAAATTATAAATATTATTTAATAGAATATCTTATAAATACTAAATATTCGGGTGAGAATTTAAGGAAATTTTAAACCAACCTTTCCCAAACCCTTCCCGTAAGGGGAGAGTCTTTTCGGGTTCGATGAGAATTCAAATTTTTTTTCATCCCTAATTTTATGTACTCCATTTTTATCGTTTTCTAAATGAATATCGATTTTTTTTAAAAAAATTTTTAATTAATTTTTTTTCTTTAAAAAATTAGATACTCCATTCGCCCCGCTTGAAGAGGCACAAATTTTTATTTTGGACGTCCCATTTGAAAGGGCACAGTCTAAAAATTAATTTTTTTTATTACTTTTTTATTTGTGGGATCAACTTGTCATACTCACAATAACTATCCACTAACTATTTTCTACCACACTTTCTCTTTCCTACATCACTTTTCATTCTCATAACATTTATTTCACCATACACTTTTTCTCTTTTCTACATCATTTTTTTTAATTTTCGTGCCAGGTAAAACTTTATCTCTTTAAAATGGGAAGGAGTTGCTATACTTTTAGGAAAATGGGGAAAGAGTAATTATAGTAAGTGATTAGTTTTAATAAAGAGTTGGTGAGGTGATTGATGGAAGCTAAGGGGCAAGGTCAAACACTCAACATGATAATAGAAGGTTAGTAATGGAGTATTTGGTAATGACTACGACGTGTTTGCTTTTATTAGTGCACAACTAAAATTATTAATATGTTGAATTTAAGTGGATGGGTTTTGACCTATTTTCGTTGTGTTAAAAGTATGGAGCCTCGATCGGGCAGGTCATTGTAGTTAAGATAATATGAAATGGAAACATTTAGTCCGGCCATTTGTTGTGTTAAGTCGGATTGTAGGTGGTGAGAGGGTTGAAACTGATTCAATTCGCTATAACCCGTTTAAGTTAACATGTTAAATAAGTCAGTAATCCGTTATAACCCGTTTAAGTGAACAGGTTAAACAAGTTAAGT
This sequence comes from Adenophora triphylla var. japonica, assembly GCA_022495995.1. Lineage (NCBI taxonomy): Eukaryota > Viridiplantae > Streptophyta > Magnoliopsida > Asterales > Campanulaceae > Adenophora > Adenophora triphylla. The sequence goes on along the minus strand of JAFEMH010001148.1, from coordinate 242,782 downwards.
TATAATGAGTCAGGTCGACGGGTTAAGACGGGTCAATCCATTTTTTTCCGATATAAATGCCTTAAAACTCATTAATTTTGATTATTTATGTTTGCGTGTTAAACAAATCGAGTCGGATCGAATTAGTCGACTTGTTACGCTTGACAGGTTTAGATGGGTGACCCGTTTGAGCCCGTTGACATAAACAAAGCATTTAATCCGTCATTCTATATAGTTCTACTCCTACATTTCATCATCACTTTTAGTATTTTAGTCATTATCTTCTTAAAGTCAACTAAACACTTATTTTATTTATGCTAATAATTGTAGTAATTTAAATGAACTCTTGTTCAATGTACCATCTACACAACTTATTAGCAAAGTCAACTAAGGGTGTGCCTAATAAACCTAAAAATCATACCAAAAAAACATCGTATCAAATATACCAAAAAATCAATTAAACCTATTCATACCTTTTTTTTTTAAACCTAAATATTTTTTTTTTCCTTTCTTTGTTTCTTTTTAGCTGATAAGATTATCAAGTCAGTATCTTAATTATCAAGATTGTTTAATGAGAAAATTATGTTATTGCTTGTTTATTGTGTTGTCAGTTCGCTACGGTGGATGATTTACCTAGAAAAACCTACGGTTGATGATTTCAGTGTTTGATGAATGCCATGAACCGTAAACCTAGAAAAACCGAAAATAAAACATACTATTGATGTTATATCAAATCGAAAAATCAAATATCAAACTGAAAAAACTGAAGCGTTATGGTATTGATATACAATAAATCGACGTACTTTGACATGATATCGATTTTGCACAAAACTGTATTATACTGTACCATTCTCACCTCCAAAGTCAACAGAGTTTCCATTTCTCATTTAATTATGGACATGCCACATAATCAATCAAAATATCTATAGTATAAATCACACCATGCCACCTCATCCCATTAACAGTACAATGAATAGTGCCAAATGTCAAATTTCTTATTTTGCCCTTAATTTTTTTTTTTAAATTAAAAAAAAAAAAAAACACGTGTCCTCGGACACGGGCTTTTACTAGTCTATAATATAAATGGTAGAATGGGTGAATAGTTGAATGAATAGTTTCAAATGAGTTTTTTCCCATTTTATCCTCATACATTTGTTCCTTTCCCATTTTGTCCTTAAATTTCTTTTTTAAAATTAAAAAAAAAAATAATTAAAAAAAATTCGTGCCTCGAACACGGACATGTACTAGTGTCTAATAAGTGAGATAGTTAGAATTGTTCTCCAAATTATATAATAAAACTTGATTTTTATGGCCGAAATCCAATCCGTAGATAATAGTATCTAGTTAAAATTCAAATTAGCGTTGTTAAGAATCTACTTTAGAGTACTGTATAGGCAGGAAAGAAACTGTAATGACCTAGTCCGAAAATATATACTCCTGTCTCACTTTTAAGCAAGGGTCATACTTTTTCTTTTGATTCGTTCCAAACTAAGAGTTACATTTCATAAATGTCAAATTTTGAACAATATTTCAAACATTTATACCCTTATAATGTAAATATATTTACAAAAAAAAAAAAACATTCATTATGCCCTTATAATAATGTTAACATATTTACAAAAAAAATTAATTAAAAAGAGGGTTTATCAAAAATGTATTAACTTTTACATTTTTTCTCCTCTAATCTTCTACCCACTTACAATTCTTTATTCATTTTTTAAAAAAATTCTTAAGAAGCGTGAAATACTATCCTAGTACCCTTGAAGTGGGACGGAGGGAGTAATAATGTGTTGATCATTTAATCAATCACAATCAACTAAACTTGTTTGTAGTCTATCATGTGATACTGTAGTTTGAAGAGTTTGGAGAGAGAGAGAGAGAGAGAGAGAGAGAGAGAGAGAGAGAATAGTAGAATAGTTGGTGAATTTGAAAGAAAGTGAGTGTTGTGTTGGTCCACTCACACTGCAATACAATACAAAAGCTTAATTTAGCATCCATCTCAATCTAATAGTGATGGGAGAGGGGTTATGTTATACCCCTTTCTGCTTAGATTCCTTTCTGTTCCTCCTGCAAAACTTCCCCTCACCTCACCTACCTACTTGTTAAAAGAAACCTTCCCTCCTTTGTTCTCTTTTCTGTCCTTCTCTTCTCCCAATCCCCCCCTCTCCCCTCCCCTCCCCACCCCACCTCTAAAAGAAAATTAAATTTTGAGAATATTTTGATGTAGATAAAAGAGGGGTACCATTGAAACGGCTCTTTACCAGGGAATCTCTTGTCTGCCTTCATTACAACAGTCTCGTCTCTAGCATGTGGCCACCCTCTTTCTTCTTTTCAATCTTCCCTCCTTTACAACTCCTAGGGTGTGCTCCCTCCCGAGTTTAAAATAGGGAAGAAAGGGAAGGAAATGGAAGAAAGGGGGAGGAAAGGGTGTGCTCCCTAGTTTTTTTAGAAGGGAAGTGGGAGGAAAGGGAGGAAAGATTTTAAACATTTTCCTTCCTTTCATTTCCTCCCAAAAATGGAAAGAAGTGGAAGGAGGTGAAAATTTATTAATAAATATTTTTGAAATGCCTACTTTATCCCTCAAATATAATTCTCTCCTTCTTTCATTAAGGATACAAATGTAATTTAAAAAAATTTCCTTTACTTTCCTTCCTAAACTCGGGAGCACTAAAACGAGATATTGAATTCACTTCCCTTCTCTTCTTTTCTCTTCTCTTCTCTCTTCTTCCTTTCCTTTCTCTCCTACCAAAACTCGGGAGCGGACACCTAGGGTGCGCTCCCGAGTTTAAATTAGGAGAGAAAGGAAAGGAAGTGGGAGGAATTTAAAACATTTTCCTTTCTGATTTGTGCTTCCGAGTTTTTCTTGAAGGGAAGGGGAAGAAAATGTGGGGAAAATTTTTAAAATTTTCCTTCCTTTCAATTCCTTCCAAAAGTGGGAGGAATTGGAAGGAAAGAAAATTTCATTAAAGAAATTTTATGATATACCTATTTTACCCTTTAAAATAAAACACTCTTCTTCTTTTATTAAGGAGAAACATGTAATTTAAACTTTTTTCCTTCCTAAACTCGGAAGCAATCAAGAGAGAAATTGAATTCCCTCTCCTTCTCTTCTTTTATTTTCTATTCTATTCTCTTCTTTTCTTTTCTTTTCTTTTCTTTTCTCCCTTACAAACTCAGGAGTAGACCCCTAGGAGATGACTCTTTTGTGTTATCACTGAATTTGAATCATAAATTTGCATGTTAAATTATCATTCAATCTAAACTCGACAATATATATCAAATTTTAAATTTGTTATTGATACACCATTATATGTACTACCAATAACAGTTTTTAGATATTCATTAGGATAACTAAATTAACCTATAGTTATTGCTCAAAATACCTTCGTGTTAACAACAAAAAAGCTAGGGCTCTTAGTATGGGACGGAGGGAGTGGTTGATTTTCTAAAATTTACTTCTAAAAATTAATACCCCTCTTTGTCAGGATTACAGAGTTCTCTCGAGTCTTGATAACTTTAGGTTTCAAACGTACCAGCCTCTACAAACCTTTCCAAATCATCTTCATGTGAATTACCTTTCACGAAGGTCTCTAAAGAAGCTTTATGATATTAACCTTCAGTACTTGGCTGAGAGATCAAATTTAAAATTTCAACACTATTAAGAGAACCGAGCTTCAAAGACATGGACCTAGATAGGCTCATTTGCAAGATACGGGAGGCGCCGCTAGGGAATAGACAAAGCACCTACACACAGGAGTGAAGGTAGAGAGAAAATGAATGGGACATGGGAAGAGAGTACGACACAAACACAGGAGTTTATCCAATATGGCCAAAGATATCACGACAATGAGGTCTTCGAGCAAATATGCATAGGGGACCTCACATCAACTTGGTTGATCTATGATGCCCAAGTTATAGTTTAAGATGGTAAATAATCAAAAATCAAACTATTATGTAGTCCCTGTATGACGAGTGAGTCAGTAAGCTGATTTTATATGATACAGAGACACTTCAATGTGAAATGAACCCCAATCCTTAACGATCTAAATGATTGTCTATCCACATCCACACAACCTTATTCATTCCAAAAACGCATCTTTTATCAATCTTGACCTTGAAATTATGAATAATATTTTCTTCTCCAGGGATATGGACCTCTGGCTCCTTTAGATACTAGAATACATCTTTGCATAATACCTAGATAATGAGAGAATGACTTAAACTGAAGAATTATACTATGATAAGAGGAGTTCTAGTGTGTTCTTACATCTGTGCAAGTAGCTGGCTCTTTGAATGAATTTAACATAGTTAATAATGCTCGACTCTTCCAAGATGCTCGGAAATGTTAGGTTGCCAACATAGGATAGGCTTCCAAACAAGAAATGTTATCATCTGAAAATTTCTGGAATCATTAATGCGGTCAGACATAACATATCACAAATTTAGAATTCAGTACAGTAGCTTTAACTAAAAGATCAGAGTCCAACACAGGTCACAGGTCTAATACTCCACACTATTACTTGAATGAAAAAGAAAATACCTATGATATAAGTCACATATATTAATGAAATAGTTAATGTTGTTGGGAAAATATGTGTTTTTGAAGGAAATAATGTATTATTTCCTAAATGGGTTATTTGTTAAACGACAAAATTGATTGTTGGATTGTGTTCTACTCCATGAGTACATTGAAATCATATATTCATTTGTCCAAAATGGTTGAAGGATGAATGAGATATTAAGGCTCAAAGTAAATGGGTTGGAAAGGGAAAAATGTGGGTATCCCACATTGGAAAAAGATGGAAAAGTGACTTAGTTTATACTCCTACACTTTAGTAAGGATTGAGTAAGATTGTGGTACATAGAGGCTCTCTCTCGCGCACAGGTGTGCAGGGGGTGCAAATCATGGACCGAAATAGGCTTCGTGCAGGGGGTGCAAATCATGGACCGAAATAGGCTTCGTTCTACCAAACTCATGTGCATGCGCGTCCTGCGGACACAAATGTAGCTTCGAAATTGCCTGTCCGCGCGAGTCTACTTTTTGCATTTTTTTTCCAAACTTCACAAACCCACGAGGCGGCCAACTCATGCGGACGCCTGGAATGCAGACCAAGGCTGCTCGATTGAACCACACCGAGGCGGGCGCCTGGACTGTCTGAAGCGGCCGCCTGGAGACCAGTAGGTTCTGCCCGTTTGTGCCACTCCGAGGCGGGCGCCTGGCTGAGTCCGAGGCGGACGCCTGGGCACCAGCAGCTGCGTTCATGATGATTTCAAAAGCCTTTGTAACTGCCGATTAATTGTAATATTAATTCAATAAATGCATTGATGTTTTAATTTTCGGGCAGTTTTTCTCATTGGAAGATATACAAATTGAGAACACAACACAATTGAAAATACAACACAGATTTCCAGAATCTCTCTATCATCAAATTTCGTTGCATATCGAAAAATCTTCTCTTTGGCCTCCTGCATATTGCATCCGTGGTGATATTGTCCAAGCATTTGACTTCAGTTCGCCGAAGGTCCTATCAGGCAAAGAACCATCCCAGCCATTCTCGTTTCATCCTAGGAGGAGGCAATCATCCCGTACAATCTCACGCACAACGTGGTGAGGGGGCGAAATTTGTCTTAAGGAGAGTGTGATCGATCTCACACGACTCGGACAACTTCGACAATTCTGTTTACTTCTCTTTTCCTTGTTATTTCTGTTTTAAAAAGTTTTCTGTAATTTTCAATTATTTTGTAATAGTTATTCCAACAAATGTTTGTGTCAAAAGAAGTTACTAGATCTACTATCATTATGTAGACCGCAACTGCATAATGTAATCATTCCAAAAGTCATTGCTCTAATAGGAATAGGATTATAGAAGTTTTGGAAGGCACAAGTGTATGTATATTTTTTCAAGTGCACAGCACTCAAACTAAAACAAAAATTTTCTTTCCAATCATGTGCATGAGTAGAAAAGAAAAATCACAACCACAGACGCGTGTAAGAATAATAGTTTCATTGCATACAACTATCTTAAGACGGGAATGATAATTTTACAAGAAGCTAAAAGGTACATCGTGGTGAATTCATCATAAAGGATCAAGACTTGAATCCTACTGGGGTGAACGAAGAAAGCACTGCAGTGAACTTAACCATTATTAGTAAGCTTTTGGCACTGACTAGAATCGGATAGAGCACTCTTCGACGGCCCATAAAAGCTTTCAGAACATATTAGTATGTGAATCTATATCGTAAACATTGTTTCTAATAGATTCATCACGACGAGTATTGAATTGGACTACAAAAGATTTGGTCAGAATGAACAACAAAAATCTGACACAAATATGAAACAGGAGATTCAGTCGTGATTGGCGTAGATAGCAACCTAGCAGGCTATATTACTGAATGATCAGTCTCTGCCATGCAACTGGCTTTCGTCTACACCTAATCAAAAGGGGGTGATCAATGAATTTAATGCAAGAACAAAGTACTTTATTTCAATCCTGTAATTAAAAATAATTAGAAGGTAAATCATACTTGAACTTGATCTCTTAAAACATAGATTAGCTTATCTAACAAAGAACTGCCATTTCCAGTAAAAGCTTAATTACAAACAAACACCAAAATTCCACAGATATTACAAACACATTCACAGCACAATATAAAAAGGAAGAACCAACTGCATGTCAAAACTATGTACTATCATATAAGGATATATGCCATTATTCAAAGCAGAGATACAACAACAAAAGCAAAAAGAACTCAAACCATCTTACTCATGCAATTGAGCTTTCAAAACTTCCATGGCTGAATGTCAAAAAGAGCTCAGGAGAACCCCTTTCGAAGCTTTAGAATTGATGTGTACATTTTTCGCCTGGAGCCAACTGCATGTATTCCTATATCTTTGAGGTCCTCCAAAGTCAACAAAGGCAAAACTTCATCATCTACCTCATGTATCTCAAACATAGGAGCATATTTCCCTAGCCCTAATCCATTCAACCAATTCATCACTCCATCATCAAGAAATCGACTTCTGTCCCGAGTAACCCCAAAATTGCCATCATTACTGGTCCCACATACTCGATCGCGCGAATTTGATTCAGGCAATCCGTCATCCAGATCTCGACTTTCCGACACTCTAGTCCTTACTGGCCTCCAGTATTCAAACCCTACATTGTCACCGGAGTTAACTGGACTCTGCTCCTTCAATGGACTCTCGGAATTTTCCGGTTCAAAATCCCTAAATTCAACTTCATTATTCTCTTCGATTCCATTACTGAGCCTGGACGCTGTCCAATTCGTTCTCACTCTTTTGATCGATCTCTTCAATTTTGACTTCCGGTTATCGTATTCGAGATTGTCTTTGGACTCAAGATTTCCGCTTTCGAGGTAATCAGCACCACCACCGGCAGCGGCAGCTCCACCGTTGACTAGGTTTGTCAAAGGTCTGACCTTGGAAGATTTGGCGGCAAAAGTGGGGTCCTTATGAAACCTCCAAGTCTTAGGGCGACGGGGATGAGAAGAGTCGTAAGATAGAGTAGCTGGCTGGTCCCCGATCTCGCCTAATCGAACACTGGGACGACGCTGTCGTTTTGGGGCTAAACTTTGCTGCATCAAGATATTATTGTTTCTAAAGACACTTGGGTTGACCTCAGCTGCAGGCGGCACAATTACAGGCGGGGGAGCCACAACGGCGGTGGTGGTAATAGTGTTGGTCGGGGTAGTAATGGTAGTTACAGCGGCGATGATTGGGGAGTCAGGTAGCGGTAATTCCGCCATTAAAAGCGAGCGGGGGAGAATCTAGGAGGGGATTTTTCCAGAAATAGTGAGGCAGTTGAGTCTGTTATTGGATCGATCCTATCAGATTTTGCCCTTTTGGAATTGGAAGTTCTTCAGTGCAGGTGCTGAGAAAGCGGGCGGCTAAGTACATTGGATCTCTTGTTGGGGGCCCATATAAAATGGGCTTTATCTTGTTTTCAAAACTGGAGGCCCAAAAAAAATGGACCAAAATATCTTTATTCGCCGCTTCATTTTATTTATTATCTTCTATTAGCGCACGGCACCCAATTGGATCCCAAAAATATTCCTGTATGAGATAACGCGAAAGCAGATTGTTTGTGGCATGGTGAAGCTTTGGTGTTGTTAATGGCGATTGCTACTGTCCAAGGCTTCGTAAGCCGGCCCCAAATCTCTTCCCGTCGCCCCTTCAGCCAATGTTATCGCAAGGTACTGGTTCTTTCACTTCTTTAAATTCAACTTTCGAGGACCAAAAAAGTTGAATTAATGAAACTTTATGGCCTACAATTGGAAATGCTACTGTATGATTTTATTTCATTGATTAACCAGATTATTTGAGCTATTCAGTGTGTACATTTTTGAAATGATTGGAAGTTGATTAAATTTGCCACTATGTTGGGCATTTTGTGTTGATGAAATTTATGCTTTTGAAGTAAATGTTGCTTAGAATTTGAGGCCTGGATATGGAGTTAGAGATTAGGTTGTTTAAAATTTGAGGTTGAATTTTGTTTTTGAGGTGATTTTGTGCTCTAATTCATAGCATTAATTAGAAATCTTTGTCTGCAAATGTAGCTTTAGTGCACTAATAATTTGCTTGAACTGTAGATAAGGCAAAGCAGCTCTGTTGCAGTTAATGAGAAGCTCTTTGTATCAACAAGTGTTGTCAAAGAAGTTTTTAAGCTTCCAACAGCCTCATTTACCAAAGGTGAACTCTCATGTAAAGCTGTTTTGTAGTCTGAAGGAAGGAGATATATGATGTTGTTTGGGTTAAAATTACATTTGCACTGCTGCATATTGAAAATTCATGGTAAAAAAAGTTGCATTTTTTGTGATAGAGAATGGTAATTGCACACCCAAGGAATGGAAGAAGATTAATTCGATAGAACTTGGAATTATGACTCCAATGATTACAAAGCCAGCGAGATTTGTTTTAGATGTTCTGCGGAAAAAAGGTACCTTTATGTGTGTGCGTTTATTTCTTTTTTACACATTTCTGTTATACAGTGTAAGCTGGTTATGTCCCATTTCAACACCTGCTTTTCATACTACACCCAAACTTTAAGCATTCCTTGATGTCTGGACTTGTTATGTATGTGCATAATGTTTTTAAACATGTAGTCAACCATGTCTTTGTGGTACTAGTTAACTTAGTGCAACCTTGATAAGACATCTTAATATATGACACAAGGATAACCATCCATTATTCCGTTAAGTTAAATTTATTTTCATGAATGCTTTTTTGTTGTAGGATATAAAGTCTACCTTGTTGGTGGTTGTGTGCGGGATCTTGTACTAAAGAGAACTCCCAAAGATTTCGACATTATTACATCAGCTGAACTTAAAGAGGTTCTTTTTCAGTTTTCACGAAGAATGTCATCTTGTTCTTTGCTTTAGTTTTTTATTTTTATTTTCTTATTAGTTATTAGTGACTGCAACACAGACTCTGTCTGGATGACATTATTTATTTCAGTAAAATTTGTATCATAAATACTTCCACAAGTGCCATTATGAGGTCCATTTAACTACTTTTGACCTAGAACTTTCTCTCATGTTATGGCATTATGCCCTAGAACCCTTCCATCACTTGGGTAGAAAGAATGTGGTGCAAGTGTCTGGAGCCTGTGGGCAAATGGTGCATTGGGTTTATGACACCTTGGATGGAACATTGAGTTAAATATGTATTCTCCCTTGCATTGCTTCCCCCTTTCCACGAAACTGAATGTGCTCAACAATTTTCAGGTCAAAAGAGCATTTCACCACTGTGAAATCGTTGGAAGGCGGTTCCCTATATGCCATGTATATGTAGATGATACTATTGTGGAGGTTGGTTCTGTGTAATTTTTGCTCCTTCTCTATTTTCTCTTACCACACAGCTTTTCAGAAACAATCTTACTTATATAGTAAATCATAAAACTTGCTGCAGGTTTTGCAAGTATATATTTTTTTATCATCTTTATCTTCACCTAAAAAGTACTTTATATGTAACAGGTTTCAACTTTTAGCACAACTAGAAAGAAGTTTGGAAGGAAGTATAGTGACAACTTTCAAAAGCCTCCTGGTTGCAATCAGTGGGATTTTGCTCGCTGGAGAAACTGTATGCTGAGGGATTTTACAATCAACGGGTTACATTCTTTCTTTTGTTAATTCAAATATGAAATTTTGAAATCGATTTCCCCTTAAATAGCAAGATTTTTGAAAACTATTTCCCTTAAATAGCAGGATTTTTTGCATTAGAAAAAAAAATTAAACAGTAATTATTTTTCCTTTCTAGATGTAACTCATGTTTAAAATCAACAATCATATTATCCTGTACAGGTTGATGTTTGATCCATTTGCAGAGATAGTCTATGACTATACGGGTGGAATTGAAGATATCCAAAAGGCTAAAGTGTGCATGTAGTCTTTACCGTTTTACTTCCAACAGTTATGATAAGCATTTTGGTGGGGATACTAATGCTAATCCTGTAATTTATATTCTACAGGTCCGGAGTATAATACCCGCAAGTACTTCTTTTGAGGAAGATTGTGGTGCGTTTTCTTTTCTATGACTTTTTGTCTTCCAGTAGTCAAGTATTGCATTATTAAGTGCAATTTTACCCACATAACATTGGCATTTGACAAATCTTGTGATGCATGGCTATGTAGCCCGCATTTTGCGAGGGGTGAGAATAGCTGCTCGTTTAGGATTTCGTTTCACAAGAGAAACATCTCATTTTGTAAAAGTATTATCCAATTCGTTGTTGACACTTGACAAGGTACGCCATCTTCTGCTCATCAGTTATCATATTTTTTCAGCCTTTAGCTTTATTACATAAAATGCTTGCAAGATAAACTCTCTCTCTCTCTCTCTCTCTCTCTCTCTCTCTCTCTCTCTTTGTGCAGGGAAGAATTCTCATGGAAATGAATTATATGCTTGCGTATGGATCTGCAGAGGCTTCTCTAAGGTTATTGTGGAAGTTTGGACTCCTAGAGATTCTTCTGCCCATTCAAGTATGGGGTTCTTTTCCCCCTTGAAAGCTATATTATTTTTCTCCAGTTTCATGCCTGATTATATTACACATTATGGGTACTACGTAGGCATCATACTTTGTTTCCCTGGGATTTCGAAGACGTGATACAAGATCAAACTTGCTTCTGGTGAGTTGAAGACTATTTTGACTTTGTGATTCATATAGCATAAGAAACAGCTCATGTCTTCGTTTTCTCACTCATAAAATGTCTTCTTTCCAGTAAAAGTTATATTTAACCTTCTGTCAAATATTTGTGCCTGTTCTTCTTTCATTAAGACTTAAATCACAAACTTAATTAATGTGCGATTTTGGTCATCTGCAGTCTTTATTTTCTAAGCTGGATAAACTTCTTGCACCTGATCGGCCATGCAATTGTTGCCTGTGGTAAGAAACTTCATAAAATTTTGAATTTCTGCATGAGATGTTACAACAAAACCAGTAAAGTGAAACTTCTATGTTTCTTTCGCTAGATTGCTGTCATCAACATGGGTCTTTTGACCTGTAAGATTCTCCTTAATTGAAGGCTGGCTAATGTACAAAATTCACTGGAAGTTTTGTTTACTTGTATCAAATCTAATGTAAGTTTAGAAACGATAGCTGAAAAACACTTACAGGAGCTTCTGGATGTCATTATACTCGCACATATTTACAGATTTTTGTACATAGTACTTATATGGCTTTGTCGGACCATACTTCCATGTGACACAGCTGTCAATGTCATGTCCACAAATCATAATTTACACAGAATAATCTCTACATTCGAGTTGTTGCAACAATTGCTTGTTTGTGTTTGAGTTGAGCAATACTTGTGCAGATTGGTCAGTCTTCTGGTGCCGTTTTGTTTTCTCTCTTGAAGATAATACTGTCTTGTGTTTGTAAATTGAAGCATGGTTTTCCGCGTATTTCCTAAGTACCAATATTTAAATCTCAACGCATGTTAACTTTGTAGGGTTAGTATCTTAGCATTTCATGAAGCGCTGGTAGACCAACCACGGGGTTCTTCAGTTGTTGCTGCATTTTGCATAGCTATGCATGGTGGTGGTGGATCTTTGTCTGAAGCAGTAGACATTGCAATGAAGATCTCACAACCTCATGACACGAGTTTCCATGAAATATCTGAACCTGGAAATCTTGAATCGAAAGATGCATTGCTGGATGAGGTCATGGAGCTTGCTGCTTCTGTAAAAGCTGCATTACACAGGATGACAGATGCCCATTTTGTTTCCCAAGCCATGATGGAATACCCACAAGCACCACAGTCTGATCTGGTGAGTACTATTGATATCTTCTATTTTCATTACTAAGTGCACCCTCCGTTTCAAAATAAGAGTCCCATTGCATTTTACTCATAGTTTTACATACCGAACAATGCTTGTGGTTGTGGCCACAATTAAATTAGAGGTGATCCAGAGTAAGTTTGTGGACACAATTCGTCCTTTATTTCCCTAAAAGGAAAATGGACTCTTTTTTTTCCGTCAAAAGTCATATGTGACTCTTTTTTTGTAGTGGAGGGAGTACGTGCTAATATATAGTGAAATAAGTTAGAAAAGCTTCTTAGTTCAATTAAAGTTCTGGTTGATCACCTCAGCTTGACGAGTTATGCATGAATACATTCTATTTGACACTAGTTTTTTAGGAGCTGTCTTTCATTGTTGTCTATGATGTTCAAAAGTGTTTAACTTTGCATCTGATCCTCTACAATAACTACCAATCTCTTAGCATGGAACAACTGAGTTTTGATTTTAAGTGCAGACATTATTTTGGCCTAGTCCTTGGGCCTCAGAAGCATTGTGCTGCCTATGTCCTTGAGTGCTCATATGAATTGAACTCATGGTATGTCTTAGGATTCCACCGAGACCCGGCCCAATTGATGTCAACCTGTACAGTGTATAAACTAGATACCATGCATCATCACCTGTGGATTGCTCTAAGAACATTTAGAATCTAGCATTCCTTGTTTGGCCGGGCTGTTACTTTGTGTTAGTATTGTAATTAAGACAACTCGAAAGCTTTATAAGGTGCTCTTTTTAGGACCTATTTTTTCTAGTTTGCTTTCATTGTATCAGGCACCAATTTATTTCTGAGATGAGAAGCATTTGGAGTTTCTGATGGAGAGAGAGAGAGAGAGAGAGGCTTTGATGGGCACGGGAATGGGTGAAAAGCTCTTTTTCGATTTTTTTTTTCTTTCTGGAAAAACACACCCCCCCATTTGCATTATTAATGTAAATGGGTGTACTTTTTTTAGCAGGTCCTCATTTGTAGGCATTGATTTCTTCTCATGGGTATTTTCTATTAACCTATACTCCCTCTAACCCACTCAAAAAGATACAAAATGCCACTTTGGGTGTCCCATTTAAAAAGGCACACTCCCAAAATGGAAACTTTTTAAGACTTCTTTATTAATGAGACCTACTTGTCATACTCACAATAACTATCCACTTACTATTCCCTACCCCCACATTCTCTCTCCTACCTCACTTTTCATACTCACAACACTTACTCCACTATACACTCCTTAATTTCGTGCAAGGTCCATTTTGTTCCTTTTCGGGTAGGACGGAGGGAGTACTTCTTATTGGATTTTCTGATGAATTCTTATGTGCAAAGAAAAAAAAGTAAATAAAAAACAATAATAACATAATAACTACAAATAAGAAGAAATCAATTTGCGCATAAGAACTTCATCAGAAACTCCCTTGTGTAGTTTTTTTTTTCTTTTTGGGTGCGATTCAGTTTTGCCTTCTCTCCAGTTTCCAATATTTGCCATCTCTCCAGTTTTCAATGTCTTCTCAACCCCTCATTCACGAGTCCATACGTTGATTCATGTTAGACTAAGGCTTTGTTAGTTGTTGTTGGTAGTGGTGGGGGGGCATCAGTTTCTAACCTACTCCGTATCTTACTGGATTTGAGGGAGTTTCTAATGAAGTTGTTATGTGCAAATTGATTTCTTCTTATTTGCAGGTCTTCATTTCTTGGGCATTGTCAGAAAAGGTTTGCTCAATATTTGAGTGTGTTACAAGGGGTAAATATAGGAGATTTGACCCGAAACTAGACAGCGAGATTGACTATGAGTCATTAGCAGTGGGTAGAGTGGAAGATGTTAGAAATGTATTTGCAAGAGTTGTATTTGACACAGTGTACCCTCCAAATTTAACTAGGGATACACAGTTTTACAATTAGACTACATGATTGATGGACTTACCTCTCATTAGGCAGATAGATAATTCTTTTTTTTTTTTTTTTTTTTTTTTTACCATTTCCTTCACTGGAAATCCTGGCTCGTAATAAAGTAAATGCTCATTGTTTCCTTTCCTACTGTGGCACCTTGTTCCTTGTTCTTGGTATGACATCAAGATTACGCTTGATTCCAGTTCCATCTTATCCAAGTTGACAATTCTGTCAGTTTTTTTTTTAGTTATTTATTATGTAACTGTTCAAGTTAGTATTTGTAATCCTTCGAAAAAAATATATTGTATTATATTGTCACTAATCATCTCTTCAATTGGGTTAATCAGAGCCCATTACAGGCTTTCAAAAGTTCAATTAATGATTTGATGCTTAATAGTGGTGTATGTGTTTCTATATAGCACAATCAATGTCCACATATTTTTGATTTGAGATAGGAAATATCACAATCTCCCCAATTCAAACCCTTGTCGTCCCTGATAAGATCAATCAATACCCAAATCGTACCCACGATCTAGCTCACAAGCCTTAATACCGAGGTTCCGCTCTGATACCAACACTCCGAGCCCGAAGCCCGACCTGCTACGTAGTAGAGATGGCCAAAACCGGTTCCGAGCCCGGTTCCGGTTTGGCAAAAGGGTGAACCTTAACCGGCCCTTGCTTACCTCGGATCCGGTTCCGGTTACCACAATCCGGTTCCGGTACGGTTTCGGTTCCGGTCCAGTTCCGGTCAATAATGAATAAAGAAGCTAAAAATTATTGAAAAACAAGAAATTTCTGTCCGGTTTCGGTTCCGGTCCGGTTCACCATTTATGTGAACCTTAACCGGCCCTTATCCAAAACGGTTTCGGTTACCCCGGTTCCGATTTTCGTGGCGGTTCATGGCAGTTTCGGGCTTTTTCGGTCCGGTTTCGGTCTGATTTGGCCATCCCTACTACGTAGGCAACACACACTGGCCCACTAATCACCTCACCAATTGGGTTAACCATAGCACATCACATGCCTTCAAAAGAAAAATTGATTATTTGATGATTAGTATTAGTGTGTGTTTTCTATATATCACAATTAATGCCAACATATTTTTGATTTGGTACAGGGATATCAAGTTAATAATCAATAGAACATGGTGGTGCTTGGTTTTGCTTTGTACAAGTAGACGTGCTCATTCGAGTACGGTTCTCAGTTCTTGATTTCGAATCACCGATTTTTGATTCCGTGAAAGGGGGAATCGTATTTGAATAGTATAATTTCGGTAGTTTATTAACTAAATAATAACAAAAAAACTAGTTGTAACATGGTTCCACGGTTTATGATTTTCGATTTTGATTCTGATTCTGAATATGGTGAACTCATATTCAAATCGGAGAACCATAGGTCAAGGTTTCTACAATTGCGGTTCCTAGTTTTATTCGTGGATTCTTTCGATTTTCGAATATTTTTTAGCATATCTATCTATCTATCTATGTATGCAAGTGCATTATAGGAATGGACCGGGCTCTTAAATTAGGTCAAATGTCAAATTTCAAAAGTAAGCTGCAATTGTTCTTTACCTAGTAATTAAGAAATTATGCAACGTACAACATTATGCCATTGATGTAATACATCATAAATGATATTTTTAGTACAATATTTGGTGTAAAACTTCCATCAAATTTGGCTTTCTCCATTGAAGATGCTTTAATATTTTAGGGACAGATAAAAGTGATCTCTAAACTATAAAAATCATCACCATTTAATAATTTGGAAACAAAATTATTCTTCTCATTAAACTTGTCAACTGATGATTCGATTTCTAATCCCATCTTCTTGTTTTACAGCGAAACACCCTATACCTTTATCAATTTGTTAAAACGGATCTATATAGAAATTAGAAAATAAATCAATCAAACAACACAACGATATACGTGGTTCACCAACTTGACAACCTTCACGGATAGAGGGCAAGAATATTATTATCAATTGTTAATCAACAATTACAATCCGGAGGGTTTTCTAATCCTGCACAAAATCTGTCGCTGATCAGGCCCAGTACGGACACCGCGCGATTGCCCCCTTCTGCGATCGCCCCAAAATTCCAGAGAAATCGCGCGGTCGCGCCCTTTGCCTGGCGCGGTCGCCCCCTCGGTGCTATCACAGGAATTACCAATTTACCCTTTGTTCGATCCCCTTATAAGTTGTTCCCAAGTTAGATTACATCATACGAAACAAATCTTCACCTTAACATCTAACCTCCCGATCACAAAACCAGAACTCCCCTCTGCCTCAAATGTGTTATGCCAAACACCAAACTTTTCATCTGGACAACCGAAAATGTATCTCCCTAGACACCCAAATCGTGTTACGCCAAACACCAAAACTATTATTGCAACAGTTAATCAAACCTATTCAACAATTGAACAAAAGTGTCTGCCAGACACCCATATGTAACCCCCTTGACACCAAACTGTGCTGCGCCGAGCACACTGTGTATACAGGATACCCAAATATTATTATTGTTGGGATAGAGGACCAACCGGGTTAGACATCGAAGCAAGGAGGAGAATTTCGTCAGGAGCTGCTGCCGTCAAGAGCGGCCGCGCTGCTTAAGTGCGCGACCGCGCTCTTGGACCGAGACTGTTGCTAGGGGTGGAATTCTTCGAGGGCGACCGCGCTGAGAGGGAGGGCGACCGCGCTGAAGGGCCGAGGCTGGGCGTTGGAGTTACTGGACAGTAGCGCGACCGCGCTTGGCATGAGGGCGGCCGCGCTGGGCCCGTTTTCAGCAGTTCGGGAATCCTTGTTTGTCTAGGGTTTGGTTAGTTTCCTAAAGTCATATATAAGGAAAAGTTCCGCCTCTTTTCTCATGGTAACACAAATTCTGCATACATAGTGCAAGATCCTGGCTTGGTAGTGCCCCCAGACGTAGCCAATCAAATTGGTGAACTGGGTTAACAATTTCTTGTGTCTTTTCTGCGCTTTTGATTTTCTTGTGCTTTGTTTGTGTGCTCTAATCGTTCTTGTAGGTTTGCTTGGGTGTGGAGGGCCAATATTCACAACAACTGGTATCAGAGCTTTTGGTTTCAAGATCAAGGGAGTTGTTCCAAGCAATCAAGAATGGGCAAGGACAAACAGGCGGTTGAGAAATTCGATGGGTCTGACTACGGATATTGGAGGATGCAGATTGAGGATCTTTTGTACAACAAAGACCTCTATAAGCCTCTGAAGGGTGTCAAACCGGAAGATGAAGATCAGGAAGAATGGGAACTCATGGATCGGAAAGCCCTAGGGGTGGTCAGATCTACTTTGTCAAAGTGGATTGCAAAGACTACCAAGAAGGCGAAAACCACCAAGGAGCTATTGGATTATCTTACTGAGAGATTTGAAACTCCATCTGCTGCAAATAAGGTTGATTTGATACGCAAGATGGGTAGTCTCAAGATGCAAGAGGGAGGATCCTTGGCTAAGCACATAGATGAGTTTATGGATGTTATAGATTCATTGACAGCGGTGGAGATCAAGTTCGATGATGAGGTTCATGCGTGTTTGTTGCTAGCTTCTTTACCATCAAGTTGGAGCGGAACGGTGACTGCGATCAACGCTTCGAGTAAGAAGAAATTGACTTATGATGATGTTAAAGACTTTCTTTTGGCCGAAGAAAATCGCATGAAGAAGTTGGAGACATCGAGTGCTTCGGGAGCGGCTTTAGCTACTACTAGCAAGGGGAAGCCGGGTACTAGCAAACAAGGGAGAACCGAATCTAGGGAGAACGTGGTGAGTGGTAAGGGCAAGACCGGGGAAACCAAAGACAAACCGAAGGTTGCGAAGGGATCCGTTCGGTGCTATTATTGTAAGGAGTTGGGACACTTCAAGAGGGATTGTCCAAATCGTAAGGGCAATCAGTGAATGTGACGGTCGAAGGTGATGATGTGCTTGGTTACGAGTGTTAGTAGTGCACTAGAATCATGGGTCTTTGGATTCGGGGCATCATTCCACTCTTGCGGGCAAGGAAGAGATGGAGAACTACACTTAGGTGATTTCGGGAAGGTCTATCTGGCGGATGGCGAGCCTTTGGAAATCAAGGGGAAGGGGGATGTCAGAATAGGAGCATCAGACGGGAAGGTCTTACATCTGAACGGGGTCAGACACATTTCGGGTTTGAAAAAGAACCTACTTTCAGTTGGGCAGTTGGACGAAGAAGGTTACAAGGTGACATTCGGTGCACGAAGCTGGGTTATTACCAAGGAGGATTGTGAGATCGCTCGGGGTAATAAGGAGGGACTTTGTATTTGGCGAATAACACCAAGGACGGTATCGCGGTGGCGGCGGCCAAGGGTGATACGGATTTGTGGCACTTGTCGATTGGGTCACATGAGTGAGACGGGGATGAAGGTGCTTTGTTCAAAGGGACTACTACCGGGTTTGAAGACAGTCAACGTGGGGATCTGCGAGGATTGTATGTTTGGCAAACAGGGGAGAAATAATTTCTCAAGGACAGGTAGGGGTTTGAGGGAAGCAAAGTTGGAATTGGTTCACACGAACTTGTGGGGGCCATCTCCGGTTACATCTCTGGGTGGTGCGTCATATTACATGACCTTCATTGATGATTCTACAAGGAAGGTTTGGGTCTATTTCTTTAAGGGAAAGATGAGGCTTTCGAGGTGTTCAAGAAGTGGAGGGCCTTGGTGGAGAATCAGACGGGACTCAAGCTTAAGTGCTTGAGATCAGACAATGGTGGGGAGTATGAGCTCGGGGAGTTTAGGGAATATTGTGCAGCGAATGGCATTCGTATGGAGAAGACTCCAAAGCGGACACCACAACTCAACGGGGTAGCAGAGAGGATGAATAGAACATTGAATGAGCGGGCTAGAAGTATGAGATTGAAGTGTGGACTTCCGAAGACGTTTTGGGCATATGCAGTTGACACGGCAGCTTTCTTGATCAATCGGGGACCATCGGTATCATTGGGGAATGGAATTCCAGAGGAAGCTTGGAGTGGCAAGCAGGTAAATCTGTCCTTTCTTCGCATATTTGGCTGCGTTTCTTATGTTCATGTTGATTATGCTGAGAGAACTAAATTAGATGCAAAATCTGTTAAGTGTACATTTATTGGGTATGGCGGGGATGACTTCGGGTACAAGTTTTGGGATGACCAAAATCATAGAGTTATTCGTAGTCGAGATGTGGTATTCAATGAACAGGTATTGTACAAGGACAGAAAGGGGGCATCTGATGACACTAGTTCGGAACCGGAAATTGTAGAGGTGGATATTCCAAACTCGGGTGGGAGCAGAACGGTTCATGACGACCATGGTCAGGAGGTCACTGAAGATGAACCACGTACTCCGGAACCGGATATTCCGCTGCTTAGATCCAGCAGGTTGCGTGGATCGCCTGACAGGTATACTCCATCCAATTATTATTTGCTGTTGACAGATAATGGGGAACCAGAATGTTATGCGGAGGCTGTTCGTAGTACACTTTGTAACAAGTGGAAAGCTGCGATGGATGATGAGATGGACTCATTGAAGGCTAACAAAACTTGGGAGTTGACTGAACTACCTAAGGGGAAGAAGGCATTGCATAACAAGTGGGTTTACAGGATCAAGGAGGAAGCAGACGGTAGTAAGCGTTACAAGGCAAGACTGGTTGTAAAAGGGTTTCAGCAAAAGTACGGTATTGACTACACCGAGGTATTAACTCCGATTGTGAAGATGACCACTATCAGAATGGTTCTGGGGATAGTAGTGGCGGACAACTTATTGCTTGAACAGATGGATGTGAAAACAACCTTTCTTCATGGGGACTTGGAGGAAGAGATTTACATGGTACAGCCAGAGGGTTACTTGTCTAAGGGTAGCGAGGATCTAGTTTGCAGATTGACTAAGAGCTTGTATGGCCTTAAATAAGCTCCTAGGCAGTGGTACAGGAAGTTTGATGGATTCATGCATGACATTGATTTTATCAGATGTGAAGCGGATCATTGTTGCTACTTCAAGAACACGGACAATGGGTATATTATCTTGCTATTATATGTGGACGACATGCTAATAGCGGGCTCTAGCAGTAGAGAGGTAAACAAATTGAAGACTCAGTTGTCAGAACGGTTCGAGATGAAGGATTTGGGAGAGGCCAGAAAAATCTTGGGCATGCGGATTGACCGGGATAGGGAGTCGGGCAAGTTGGTTCTTTCACAAGCAGAATACGTTGAGAAAGTCTTAGCAAGGTTTTGTATGGAAGAGGCGAAGCCAACAGGGATGCCATTGGGTTTGCATTTCAAGCTATCCGAGAAGGACTCGCCTAGGGGCAAGGAGGAGCGTGACAAGATGGAGAGAACTCCATATGCTTCGGCGATGGGGAGTCTCATGTATGCAATGGTGTGTACAAGGCCGGACATTGCACATGCGGTGGGAGTAGTCAGCCGGTTTATGGGCAATCCAGGAAAGCAACATTGGGAAGCGGTTAAGTGGATCCTACGTTACTTGAAGGGTACTGCTGGTAAGGCTCTGTGTTTCTCGAGCAAGGAAGTGGTGTTAGCGGGTTATGTTGATGCGGACTTGGCATCGAGTGATCTTGATAAGAGGAGAAATACTACGGGTTATGTGTTTACATTGGGTGGTACGGCAATCTCCTGGGCTTCTAAATTGCAGAAGATCGTGGCGCGATCGGCTGCGAAGCGAGAATATGTGGCGTGTGAGGCGAGTAAAGAGATGGTATGGTTGCAGAACTTCTTGGGTGAACTTGGGAAGACGCGAAGTGGTAACGTTCTCTACATCGACAGTCAGAGTGCAATACATTTGGCAAGAAATCCGGCATTTCATTCGAGGACGAAGCACATTGGGCGAGGTTTCACTACATCGAGACATCTCTTGGAGGAGAAGATCTTGGGGCTAGAGAAGATATTGGGATCGGAGAACACGGCGACATGTTGACAAAGGTTGTGAACCTTGAAAAATTGAAGGCTGCAAAGCTTCAATTGGGCTTGGAGAATAGGAGAGGAGGATTGCAATACCATGATCGAGGTGAGCACTAGGAGGACACCAAGGGTGAGTTGAAGAACGGGTACGGGGCTTGTATGTGTGGTTGATCTCTAGGTGGGAGATTGTTGGGATAGAGGACCAACCGGGTTAGACATCGAAGCAAGGAGGAGAATTTCGTCAGGAGCTGCTGCCGTCAAGAGCGGCCGCGCTGCTTAAGTGCGCGACCGCGCTCTTGGATCGAGACTGTTGCTAGGGGTGGAATTCTTCGAGGCGACCGCGCCGAGAGGAGGCGACCGCGCCGCGGGCCGAGGCCGGGCAGGCGTTGGAGTTATCGGGACAAGAGCGCGGACCGCGCTTGGCATGAGGCGGCGCCGGGGCCCGTTGCTGCCAGTTCGGGAATCCTTGTTTGTCTAGGGTTTGGTTAGTTTCCTTAAGTCATATATAAGGAAAAGTTCCGCCTCTTTTCTCATGGTAACACAAATTCTACATACATAGTGCAAGATCCTGACTTGGTAGTGCCCCCAGACGTAGCCAATCAAATTGGTGAACTGGGTTAACAATTTCTTGTGTCTTTTCTGCGCTTTTGATTTTCTTGTGCTTTGTTTGTGTGCTCTAATCGTTCTTGTAGGTTTGCTTGGGTGTGGAGGGCCAATATTCACAACAATTATCAGCTGGCAATCACTAAATATTTTTCACTAGTCGCTTTATGTTTGCAAAACTAAATGTTTGAAAAGTGGAGAATAAAAATATTTATACATCTTTGCCTGTTCAAAAATTAAACATATTCAGAAAATCTCCTAAATAAAATTTGGACATTCATTTACATTTACGGTCGAAGAAAATAGTATAATAATTGGACTACTCAACTTGACATGAAATGGGAAAATCTACCGGCTCCAAGTCTCTAGGCAATTTTGGCCTATATAAAGAGGATAGTACGATACTATTAGTATCCCAATTTTGGCAATTATGGCTTCAATATATGTCAACTTGGCAGTTCTAACACTTTCACTACTCCCTCTCAGTTTTGGAAATCCTTCCTGCCCCATTGACTATATATATCAGTTGGGAGATTCATATGCCGATACCGGTAACCTTATTCGTGTGCCCCCAACCGGCCCACTTCTTTCTGCTGCTAGACCTCCCTATGGCGAGACCTTTCCCGGTACCCCAACTGGCCGTTGGTCCGATGGCCGTCTTATCATAGACTACATAGGTACGTTAAATGTTGCTCTCCTTCTCTTTGTTCCTAAGAGAATGTTCAAATATAAGAAATTTTTGTTTAAAAGTGAATGTTTTTTATTTGTAAGAAACTGTCACTAAACGTTGTTTTACCATTTTTTTTACTATTTATTTTATTATCGTAAAACTAAATATTTAGAAAATAAAGAATTAATAAACATATCTATACAATTTTCCATTAAAATATACTCCCTCCGTTCCGTTTATAGGTTCACCATTTTGTACATGACACGCAAATTAAGAAAAAATGTTAGTGGAGAAAGTGTAATGAGTATAAAAGTAAAATAGTGGAGAGAATGAGAGGAGGGAATAGTAAAGTTGATTGGTGTTGTGAGTATAAAAGTAAAGTAAGAGAGAGAATTAGTGGGTGGAATAGTAAAGATTTTTTGCCATTTTAGAAAAGGTAAAGCTTTTAACGAGACACCCATTTTGATAAAACCCATTTTGATAAAAGGCGAAGCTTCCAATAGGACGGAGGGAGTATAAAAGACACATATTTTCGTAGTGTGCTTTAAAACGAAATTGGACCGTGTTTGCGAGTACATGTCAATAACATCTATAAATTTGATTCAAAATAATTATCATTTTTGAACTTGTTACAAGTTTTAAGAAATATAATTATTATTACAACTTAATGATAATTAAAAATATCAATTTATCCTTATTTATTGCCCCCTCTCCTATTTTTATTTTTATTTTTTTTGAATTGAGTTTTTTATTAACAAATGTCTTAATACATTACAAAAGTAGCACTTGAAAATGCTAAAAATTTCATTTGGTAGGGTTTGAACCCCTAACCTCTCGTGTGGACTCTCGTATTGGAAAGGGACATCGAATTAATGCCACTTGCGCTAAAGCTTTTATATAGGCGCCACTCTCCTATACTCCCTCCGTCTCACTCCACTGTGGACCTATTTTTTGGGCACGGGAATTAAGGAAAAGTAGGAGAGAGAAATAGGTGGAGCCTGGAGGAGGTGTTTGTGAGTATGAAAAATTAAATAAGAGAGAAAATGAGTGGGATAAATAGTTAGGAGAGAGAATGTTGTGAGTGTAAAAGTGAAATAGGAGAGAGAATGAGTGGGTGGAATAGTAAAGATTCTTTGCCAGGGACAGTTCACACTGGAGTGGGACGTCCCAAAAAGGAAATAAATTCACACTGGAGTGGGACGGAGAGAGTATACTTCACTTAACGAAAACAAGTTTCGAAGTAAGAATAAAATAAGAATTTGAATGTTGGGTTTATTAATAAAAAACTCACTCAAAAATATGGCATTTACAAAAAAAAATACATGTAAGATGAGAAATTATAAAAACTACTTTTTTTTTCTTTTTTTACAAAAAACTTTCTTTTTTTTTTTTGATTTTTTTTATCAGTTTTGGTCAAACAACTGATAATTTCAGTTATCAATTGTTTGAATAGTAATTTGTGTTTCAAATAACTGATAATTTCAGTTATCAGTTGTAAATAAGTGATAACTGAAATTATCAGTTGTTTGACCAAAACTGATTTAAAAAAAAAAATCAATTTTTTTTTTTTTTTGTAATTTCGAACTTATGTGTTTTTTTTTTTTGTAATTTTCATCTTTCTAAAGTAATTTTTTGTAAATGCCTCTCGAATGTTTTTGACAAAAACGGAAACTTATTTTGGAAGAGTAACTTAATTGTGTGATTTTGCAGCAATGGCTCTTGGTCTCCCACTGCTTAATCCATATTTGGACACAAATGCTTCCTTTGGAAACGGAGTCAATTTCGCCGTAGCCGGAGCTACAGCTCTGGATATCGGGTTTCTTGCTACTAGAGGAATTATCATTCCCCCTATCATTACTACCCTTTCTGGTCAGCTGCAGCAGTTTCGAGATTACCTTGCCTCCACTTGTGCCTCTATCATACCCGGAGGTACGTACTAAAATAAATATCGCATTTATAGATATGACGAGTGATAAAAAAACGTTGACAAGTAAAATGTGATCATTTATTTTGGAACGGAGTGAATATATATATATATATATTAATATATAATCCAACGAATAATCTAATATTTAACATGTTATTCGTTTTGTTATTATGGTTTAGGATGTGGGAGGAGGCTCAACAGTTCTCTAGTGTTTGTTGGGAAGATTGGAACAAATGAGATCAACTTTGGTTTGGATCAAGGAAGAACCCTTGTTGAGCTTAGACTTTTAGTACCCATTATCATCGATGCCATTACCAACGCCACTAGAGTAAGCTATTTCTCTATAATTATTTCATGTTAGCCGACCCCAAATTATTTTGGAACTAAGACTTTGTTGTTGTTGTTGTTGTTGTTGTCTATATATAATGATGCAATTACGCAGGAAGTGATCGGGTTAGGTGCAGTTCGAGTTGTGGTTCCAGGAAACATTCCAGTTGGATGCCTACCTAACTATTTGAATATGTTCAAAACAAGTGATCCCACTGCCTACGACATTCAAGGGTGTTTGCGTAATCTCAACGAATTGGTCATTTTTCAGAACAATAATCTTCAAAGAGCCCTAGCCTCGCTTAGAGTCGAGTACCCTAACGTAGACATACTTTATTTTGATTACTACAATGCTTATCGAACAGTTATCCTTGCAGCTCCTGCGCTAGGTTAATACTACGTCTGACTCCTCGTTAATTAGCATTAATTCCAATTAAGATACGAGTAATTATATATAATTAAGTTTGTGAATGGTTTTAGGTTTTGATCCAACAACGTTGCTAAAAGCTTGCTGTGGAAATGGAACATTTGGAACATGTGGAACTCAGGGGGCAGCTCTTTGTAGTGATCCTTCTCGATACATAGGTTGGGATGGGATTCATCTGACGCAGGAGGCTTACCGTCGTATTTCTGACCTTCTCATACTTCATTTACGCGCAAAGATCCCATGCATTATCAACTGAGGGGACAGTTATAATTATATTTTAAATAAGAGCAATTAACACTTAGCTCATACATGAATAATACCAAGTAAACATGATTGTACTGATGCTGCCACACAAAATAGCTGCACGGGGCCTGATCTAGTGGTTGTAACACTATGTCACTCTTCATGATCTATGATATAGTAATTTACATGGTTTTTTTTTTTTTTTCGCTCAGCAACAAAAAGATTTTATTAAAAATCAAAGATGGTACATATTACAAAACATAGAAAACACGAGGTGATGATACGAATATATGCGAAAATACAATGCAAATGGCTCATTTTACATGTTTTATAAGCAACGGAACTGAATTATTATGATTTCAACTACTCGTGAATTATCGCAAATAAATAAAAAAAAATGAAAATCCACTCAATCGCATCTCTGCTGTTGGTTTTAGCAACTTGTTGATGTGATACTACACTCCTCAACTTGTAAACACCATACAATACAGTAGTCCCTCAACTATGGATTCGGTGGCTTGCGCATTTTAACCGTACACCAGTCAAATTATTTTTATTGAGATATTTTCACCCGATCACACTTCTTCCTCTTGTGTTGGTTTTAGCAATTGCATATTTGTGTGGCTCAACTTCCTCTCCAAATCCCTCAATTGTGGGCATGCACGACGATACAACAAGTATGGTATAATGGTTTAATATGAGCTTCGTATCGATCGTTGACTTTAATGTACCCAAGCCCACGCTTGTATCGTTTAGGCCATGTTTCTACCCCACCCACACACACACACACACCATGTTAGACAAAAATAGAAAATAATCACAAAAATAGAAAATAATCACAATATATTGATAAACAATTTACAGCGTAAAATTAAATAAGAAGAAATAACCGTAGGTTGATCGTCTTTATGTTGTCCGAGTCGTGTGTAACACACCCTCATTAAAACAAATTCACCCCATCACCGAGTTGTGCTTGAGGTTGTTTTGGACGTTCGTCTCCCGTGATAAAACAGACGGACGGACCGGACCATTCTTACACACTAGAATCTCTGGGGAATTGAATCAATGCTCGAACAAAATCACAATGAATAAATTTCTTGTAGGCCAAAGAAAGAATATGAACAAATTGCAAAGGGAAAGAAGAAGCACTACCAGAAACTGAATTTTTTCTCAAATAATCCATTTTTAAAATTTTATTTACTAAAGTGATTTACTGTTCAAACTTTTTTCCAAAATGTCCCACTTTTTCAAAACTCGCTACACCGTGTAGCGAATTTATAATTTTTCCATTAAAATCGCTACACAGTGTAACAATTTTAAATTTGCTAATTTTATTTTAATATTTATGCTATTTGAAAAAAAAAAAAAAAACTAAATTTGAAATCGCTATATGATATAGCGATTTCAAATTAATCATTCAACTTCCCAAAACAACGTCCCAAAAGTTCACCAAACCAATCCAAAAAGTAAAGTATTTTCTAGTTAGTACTTCTTTTCATTTTAAATTACAAAATAATAATACAAAAATTTTAAATTATGTATTAATTAAAAAAACAAAATATAAATATTATTTTTTTCCATCTTAAATAAATATTTAAAAAAATGTATTTCTATAAAAAAATTATATTTTTCACTTCAAAAATAAATATTACTTTCGACTAAAAAAGAATAACCAAAAAATAATATCACATTTTTTGTCCAAATAAATGAGCATTACTTCCTTCGTCTCAATGAATATTTAAAAAAAATAATACTCTTCATTTGCCTCCAAAATTAATGTCATATTTTGAGACGAAGGCACTAACATTACAAATATTAATTTTAGAGGCGAATGAAGTAGTATTAATTTTTAAAATATTCATTGGGATGAAGGAAGTAATGCTCATTTTTTGGGATAAAAAATGTAGTATTATTTTTTGGTTATTCATTTTGAGTCGAAAATAACTTTATTTTTGAAATGAAAAATATAATTTTTTTATAGAAGTACATTTTTTTAAATATTTATTTAAGATGGAAAAAATAATATTTATATTTAGTTTTCTTTATTATTACATAATTTTAATTTTTTTTATTATTATTTTGTAATTTAAAATGAAACGAAGTACTAACTTGAAAATACTTTACTTGGACTTTGGTTGGTTTGGTGAACTTTTGGGAGGTTGAATGATTAATTTGAAATCGCTACATCATGTTGCGATTTCAAATTTAGTTTTTTTTTTTAATAACATAAATATTAAAATAAAATTAACAAATTTAAAATCGCTACATTGTGTAGCGATTTTAACTGGAAAAATTATAAACTCGCTACACGGTGTAGCGAGTTTTGAAAAAGTGAGACATTTTGGGAAAAAGTTTGAACAGTACTAAGTCACTTTAGTAAATAAAATTTTAAAAATGGATTATTTGAAAAAACATTCACCAGAAACTGGTGTTTTAGCGACGAAATCAACAACGACGGAATTAGTCCGCCGGTGAAAAGTTAATAATTTTTTATTTTTTTTATTTATCAGCGATGGAATTATTCCGTCGGTGAAAATTAAATATATACTCCCTCTGTCCCATAAAACATTACCCCTTTTACTATTTTGGGCGTCCCACTTTAAAGTCCCACTTTCCTAAAAAGGAAAAAATTTTTACTATTCTCTCCACTCATTCTCTCTCCTCCCACTCACAACACTTTCAAATTTACTATTCTCTCCACTCATTCTCTCTCCTCCCACTCACAACACATACTTTAATAACATTATTTCTTATTTTCCGTTCTCAATAGTAAAGGGGTAAAGTTCTCCGGGACGGAGGGAGTATATTTTTTTTTATAATACACCGACGGAATATTTCCGCCGCTGATAAATTAAAAAAAAATTAATTTATCAGCGGCAGAAATATTCCGTCGGTCACCTCTGAGGGACATCCAAAGAGAGGAGCCCGAGTGTTAGGGATGGGGGATTACGGGCGGCAATGTCCGTCGACGTCGACCGGCCGTCGGCCAAATATTGTCCCGCCCATGTATCATGATCCGAGGGTCGATACTCTGCAGGATGAGTTGGCTGAGGAGAGACGCGAGGCTGCAGAGGCTAGGGCAAAGCTTGCGGAGGCTTTGGCGGCTCAGGCGCAGATGTAGGAGGCTTTGGCGGCTCAGGCGCAGATGCAGGAGGAGAATGCTCGACGTCATGCAGAGACTGATGCCAAATTTGCGATGTTGATTGCTCGTATGGACCAGGGTAATTTTCAGCCTCCCCCGAGTTGATTACGGACTATTTTAGACTTGTTTGCACTATTTTATACTTGTTTGTAAACATTTGAGATATTTGGTACCCGCGGGAGCCCCTCTCCCCCCTCCCGATTTGGTACGGTGATATTTAGTCTTTAGTTTGGCACGCTGATATTGATTTTTAGTTTTATAGTTTTAGTTTTATAAATTGAATTGTTATATAAGGTACAAAAAAAATTGATTAATTGATATTTTAAATTATTTTTTTTTAAATTTATTTCAGTATCAGCGACGGAAATTTTCGTCGCTGAAATTAAATAATTTTAATTTATTTTTATTACAGCGACGGAAATTTTCGCCTCTATATCAATTAATTTTAATTTAATTTTTGTTTTCAGCGGCGAAAATTTTCGTCGCTGGAATAAAAATTAATTAATTTCAGTGACGGAATCCATCGCTGAAATTAATTAATTTTAATTAATTTTTATTCCAGCGACGAAAATTTCCGCCGCTATATCAATTAATTTTAATATAATTTTAATTTAATTTTTGTTTTCAGCGGCGAAAATTTCCGTCGTTGGAATAAAAATTAATTAAAATAAATTAATTTCAGCAACGAAAATATCCGTCACTGAAATTAATTTATTTTAATTATTTTTTATTCCAACGACGAAAATTTCCGCCGCTGAAATTAATTTAATTTAATTAATTTTTATTACAGCGACGAAAATTTCCGTCGCTGAAATGAAAATTTAATTAAATTAAATTGATTTAACGGCGGAAATTTCCGTCGCTGATGTCAGTAAATCACCGACGGAATTAATTCCGTCGGTAAAATCAAAATATACCGGCGAAATTTGAGCCGTCGGAACTCAGCGGCGGGACGATAGCGGCGGACCACCGACGAAATTTTTCCGTCGGTGGTTAATTTTAACGACGGAAATTTGGCTTTAGCGACAGAAATTTCCGTCGCTAAAACCTGTTTTTCTGGTAGTGAAGATTGATGAAAAAAATTGTTTTTATTTGTTGTGGGTTTCTATAATTATAGAATCAACAACCATGTTATGAATTCTCATTTAATCCTTATATTACCTTTTATTCATGGGTTTAATTTCACGCTCTGTAACCCCTAATCCCAAGGTAATGATCTCTATTAATCTCTCATTAATCTAGGAATCATATGACATTATAGTGTGGTTAAATTCTAAAAGTTACAATTTCAACCCACCAACTTTGAGTTATCGTATCTTTCTCATCAAATATCAAATTGAACATCTAGATATATCATTTCAAAGTTCACACGGTATGAAACATGAACCCACAATAATATTTATCAAACGACAAACGATTCCTGTAAGAAAAATACACAATTTCCTTCACAAATAACATATTTTTCCAACACCCCACACACACACAAAGAAATCTCCTCCTCTATGTTGGTTGGGTTATGAAGTCAAAACCAACAAGGAAAAGAAAATATAATTAAAGTAATTTCATAATTCCTTGTTTGATTATTGGAAAATTACTATTTTTGGATTTTCTACTTAGAGTATATAAAGTATATCTATATAAATCAAGTGATAGTCAAAACTATTGTGTGCTAGGATAAAAGTAAGAGAGAATCTATTAGATCAACCCCTACAAGAAAAGTTATTATTAGTGGGAACCAAAAATAGTGGTAGGTCTTTGGGGTTTACTTAGAAGAATTACGTGGATGACCTAAGTCGTGTCTAGGGTTTAGTTGTGTGATGTGAGTGATTACATAGAGAGTGGATGACTCCGGATGGGAGGTAATGGGCTTTGATTGTAACCCATACTCCCTCTGTCTCGCTACAAATCGCACACTTTCTATTTTGGGTGTCCCATTACAAATCGCACACTTTCTAAAATGGCAAAGAATCTTTACTATTTCCTCCACTCATTCTCTCTCCTATATTATTTTAATACTCACAACACCATTATAATTTACTATTCCCTCCACTCATTCTCTCTCCTATTTTACTTTTATACTCACAACATTTATATCATTATTTTTTTCCTTAATCCCCGCGCAAACAGTAACAGTGCGGTTACTAGCGGGACAGAGGGAGTATATTGTAATGTCCCATTGACCATATATTTCGGTTGGGAGATTCACTTGTTGATACCGGCAACCGCAACCTTATTTGTGTACCCCTGGCATGCCCACTCCTTCCTGCTGCTAACCCTCCCTAAGGTGAGACCTTTCCCGGTACCCCCACCGGCCGTTGGTCCGATGGCCATCTCATGATCGACTACATTGGTAAGTCAAATGTTTCAAAATCTATCATAATAATCAGTTGGTTGTGTGGTTAGTTAATTCACCCAAGTTGGATCTATTTTATTTTCTTTTCAGAATTAGAATTGGGTAAAAAGTGGAAAGAGACTCCTAGTTCCCATTATCAACTCAGCTATTATCAACGCAACTAGAGTGAGCCCATTTATGAGATAGTTAACCTTTAATAAAAGTAATACATATTATTGCGAAATAAATAGGTTATTGGGATTTTTTGGTAGTAGAGATAAATTGAGAAATTTAATAGAGAAGATATCGAAAGAATATTTATTTTTTAATGTAGTGAAATGCAAGATTAAAAGAGTAGAATGGTGAAATTTGGGTAGTAAACGAGTCGAGCTGAGTTGAAATGAGTTTTACATGTTCGAGCTCGAGTTTGTTTATGTTGAAAAATATGTCGTGTTTGAAGAAAATTTTGTATATTTTATTGTATAAATTATTTGTCATTTGACAAAGATTATTGTGCATTCATGTTCTATTCGTGAGAACAACAAAATGGTATACCTATAAGTCCAATTTAAAGGTTGGATGATAAAAGATATGATAGATTAAAGTTGGTGGATTGAAAAGGAAAATGTAACATTTTAATATTTAACTAAACTATTGATGTTTCATGATTCTCAAATTAATTAAGAGATTAATTGGGATCATTATCGTGAATTTTGGGGTTAGAAGTTGTGGAATAAAATCCTATGAATAAAAGATAATGACTCTCATATTAATGCAGTGATTAATTGGATATTCATAACATAGTTGATGGATCTATAACTTTAGAAATCCTCAACAATTAAAGACCTTTTTCATCAATCTTCCTCTTCTACCTTCCCTTTGTAATTTGTTATTTTTCATCTTTTTGCCTACAAGAATACATTCAATTGTGATTTTGTCAAATTATAACAAAATTCAAGGGATAACTTAAATATGAAATTATTCCGTTTTATCCTGTGAGACTAACATACATGAACTCTCGTAGCGAGGGGGGCGAATTAGTTTTAATGATAGTGTCTAACACGACTCAGATTCAAGCAACTTAGGACGATCAATCTACGATTTTCTCCTTTTTATGTTTTTATAGTCACTTGTAGCAATTAATATATTGTAATTATTTTTCTCTTGTGCTCAAATATAAGATGATGGATAATAGTTTAAAAATCATCGAGCTCGATTGCTCAAGCTTTTCTCGAGTTCACGTTCGAGCATGTTTGGTTGTCCAAAATCGAGTCGAATCGAGTTTTGAGTTGTTCGCGAGTTGGTCAAGTCTAGAGATGCCCAGCCGGTTCAGACCGACGGTTCCGGTTCTGAATCGGCGGTTCACAAAATCGTAAGGATATGAACCGTAACCGGCCCGAATTTGGGCGATTCTGGTTCCCGGTTCCGAACGGTCCGTACGGTTTAGGTTACAGTTTAAACCGTGTTTTTCAAAAAAAAAAAATTTTTGTTTACCGATTGGAGTGTTGACCGATTGGAGTTTGTGGTGTGTTGACCAATCGGTCAACACACCCAATCGATCAACACACCCACAAAAAAAATTTGATTACCGATTGGGTGTGTTGACCGATTGAGTGTGTTGACCGGACAACCGGTCAACACACCCACAAACTTCAATCGGTCAACACACCCACAAAAAAAAATTATTTACCAATTGGGTGTCTTGACCGATTGGATGTGTGTTGACCGGTTATCAACCGGTCAACGCACCCCCAAACTTCAATCGGTCAACACTCCAATTGGTAAACAATTTTTTATGGGTGTGTTGACCGATTGGGTGTGTTGACCGGTTGACAACCGAACCAGTCAACACACCAAATCGATCAACACACCCACAAAAAAAATTGTTTACCGATTGAAGTTTGTGGTTGTGTTGACCGATCATTCCTTTTCCCCTACTATTGTCAACAATTTCTCTTGGCTGGCATCCATTTCTCTCTATCTCCTGACACCCTACCCCTACCAGCCGGACTTACCTTTTTCCCTTCCCGATATGAGGAGACTCTTCTTGTGGGGATCCCGACCCGGAACCCTAGCTCGTGCCCCGAGCGAGAGGGTCCCCTTACTAAAAAAACTACCTAAAACTTTAAAACTTTGACTTAACTTGAAAATGAAACAACTTTTAACATCACCATTCTAAAACTAACTTGAATCATCTCCACTTGAAGGAAAACTATAACAACTTTGAAAATAAACAACCTGTTTTAATTACAAAAGATCACAAATGTCAAGTTGAAACAAAGTGTTTATATACAAACTCCACAAAGGAGCTCATCCAAAATACAACTACAAATCCCATCACTAGCCAACACGTACCCTGACAACCCAAAAGACACGTCCAAACTCCTTTCCGTCCTTATGGTCCTGGACCTCCTGTCTTAGTGCGATCTAAAACATTAAAGGGAGAAGTGTGAGAATAAATCTCAATAAGCTATTATGAATGCAACAATATGCCAAGTAAGATGCAACACATAACAAAGTGCATATAACACATTGGTAAAGCAGTAAACACCTTACGTTACCTTGGTTTACCTTTCCCGTCTTAACAATAAGTCGTACAACGTTGGGAGTTAAAACTCCACTCATTTGTGAACTACTTAGGCATATTCACATCTTATAAAACCCGTTTTTCAGGGAACTATATAAGATTCTAGCAATCTGTAAGGCTTTTGGCTCAATACAGAAGCTATAACCCCGATGCGTGGCCACGAAGGGACGATCACGGAGTATAACGTAATCCGATCACATTATAGAACAATTTCCATAATTGATCGTATTCCATTATACCCCTAAACATCAGCTGATTAACACACGTTCAAGCACATAATAGTTACTTGAAAAGAAATCCACCAAAGGGATAACAAAATAACAACATGATATTCATACTCATGTTTAAATCAATGCAATAGTGCAACATACATTTCATACACTATTTAATTCACAAACCATTGATATGAAATCAAGTAAGGGCACAATGTATAACCAACAAGCCCTACATGTTCAATATACCACAATTCATAACCTCTATAAAGGTTCAAGTTCAATTTACCAAGTTTGAATAACTTTGATTAAGTTACAAATCAAGCCTGCCAATCATTTTCCGAACAATATTTAAACCACTTCCTCTAATCCATTTTGACCAAGTAAGATACCATTGGATAGCTAAAGTGTTGTACTTTAATCAGTTAAAAAAGGGTTCAATTATATACTAGGTAGATTAGGGTTCTAAGGCTTGAAAAATGGTTCAGATGTGGCAGGGCAGGGCACGACTCGTGCCCCATGTATACCCCCTCTGATTCAGTCGTCCAATTCATGGCACGACAGGGCACGACTGCAAGGCACGACTCGTGCCATAGGGCACGTCTCGTGCCCTTGCCCAGAAATCAGAAATCAAAAATTGTTATTAAAATTTTTTATGACAATTATATATATTGATATAGATATTTTTGCGAAAATCAAATATAACAAATTAGCTATTACAAAAATTACAATTTTTTTATAAGAGTCAAATGCCACTAGGTCTATAACTACCAAAATGAAAACACTAAAAGAGAAAAACTACAAAGCATATTTTAATATTTACGCTCTAAGAACAAGAGAAAAAAACAAGCAAATAATCAACAAACTTCTATGATGAGCCCGGATCTACTGAACCGGGCCCGCGCTCGGTCTTGTCCAAGGAACCAGTGACGTGGCAGTTCCTAGACCGCTGGAGGGAAGACCGCGGACAAATAGGCCCTTGTGGTCAAGACCGTGTCCCTCCTCGCATCGTCCCCGTCGAGGACCATTGGAACCCCGCTCATTGGATCCGTGCCCGCATGAGTCATGCCGCATCAACCGTGCTCGCGTCATATATCTTTGACCGCGGCACAACGATTGATCTGCGGGCACATACGCGCTTCCCGTTTAATGTCAAGCCTTACCGAGCAAGTTAGCTTGCGCTCGACAGGCCACTTGCCGGCTCCCCATCACGCATTCAATGCGGCTCGGTCCGCGCCTACTATTCCATTTAATGCGATAAGCCGGCTACGCGGCTCATGTCCCTTCGGCCATGTCCACAGACAGTCAATGTTCCCTCACGACAGGACCAATTAGGCTGCGGACACGTGTAGCCGGTCAAATACCAAAGTGCCCCCTAGGGCATTTGATCTCATTGCTTACCTCAACAAGCACCGTGGCATTGCTCTATAAATAGAAGGCCTTTACCCCTCGGGGCAAGGTAAGTTCCATAGACAATTGAGTAAGCTCTTTTACTCTCTAAACCTAAACACACACACACACTCAAAAGGTATTCAAAGCCTTATTACTCGGTATTCTTACTCACACCTCGAGGCCTGAGTTGGAGTAACATCCAACTTTGACCTTAACGGTGCTTGTTTGTGTTGTGATCTAGGTACATAAAACCACCAAATATATCCTAGCAGGATATCCTTGAACCGCTCGACCCCAAAAGCCGTGGCGTCATCGGTGGTTCCATTCTTAGGAAGCGACTTTCTTTCGTTTTCTCGTTAAAAATCTTTGTTTTCAAGGCACCTCACGTGTCCTAAACAAATTCGGTGCCGAAAGGCTCTTCTTTTTTACATCACTAAGTTTTTCCGTTTAAAACTTTTGTTTTCGTACACACCTTGTAGTCTAAACAACCGATCGCCAAAAGACACTTCTTTTCGGTTATTTTCGTCTTTACGAGACATGTCTCAAATTACGAAAAATCTTTGGTCATTTGACCTAGAGGAGGAGAACCAAGCCGAACCCTCCAACATCAATAGGGAAAGGCAAACCAACTGCTGTTTTCAACGAGAATGGGGGCCCATTCTCGGCCTCAAAAATCCCCACTCAACGAGTTCTACACCGGTTAACCGAGGAAGCCCGTCTTGAGAAAGCCCAAGCCCTACTAAACACTAGCCCAAAACTCCCCAAGCTCACATAAAAAACACCAATCTAACCACCCCACTTTCCCAGAACAAATCCTGAGAAGGAAGGAAATCCTAGCCTCCAAGTCCAGGCGGTCGCGGAGGCCATGGCCATCAACGACGCGGAGATGGAAATGTTTGAAATAGAGGCCAATGGAGGGCTACGGTTCCTCAAGGGTCACAAAGGTTCTCCCAACGAGCTCCCGCTAACTCGCTTGCTAGTCAAGTGGGGCAAACCGGGTTGACTGACCCTCGAGCGCGACAACGGCTGGCGAAACGGAGCGTGGTGCATGCGTAGATGATAGCGAGGAAATGGGGGAAGAGGCACAGTCGAAATCGCCGTGCGAAGTCCAAAGCTGCACTTTGGCTCCGGCCAAGAGAAGGCTGTGGCTCCACGAGCTAAAAAGCGAAGGTTGATGATCGGAACCCCGAGTTTGTGGAATTTATGCGAAGATGTGGGAAACCCATCGAAGGCTGCCCGAAGTGTGGCCGCACCATGGACGCCTTCAGCGATAAAATTGCGCGGGCACCGATCCGGAAGGGCGAAACCCCCCGAGATGGACACCTATGACGGATCCAAAAATGCCAAGAGTCATATGGGAAGATTTGAGGGCCGAGATGGCTTTATTCTCCGCGGATGAGTCGGTGATGTGCAAAGCTTTGGCTGCGACCTTCACCGGCAAGGCCCTATCTTGGATGCTAGCCCTCAAGCCCCGGTGTATCCGGTCATTCGGTCGGTTCAGAGTCCTCTTCCTCAATGCCTTTGCCGGAGGCAGGTGTGCCCTGGGCCAAAGACAGATCTTGTCCGTGTGTGCACCAAACGAGCCTACAAAAGATTATATATCCCGGTTCGGGGAAAGTGAGCGAGGAGATTGTGGACCTGGACGAGGGAGATATCGGACTATGTTTTGAGGGCGGCCTCGGTTCCTCCTTCCTCAAAATGAATTTTGCCTCCAAAGAAACCTAAATCAGTGGAGGAAATGTATGAAAGGGCCTCGGCCATTGCCTCCGCCGAAGAGCCTAGTGTGCCCGCTCCCGAGCTTCTGCGAAAGAAAGGATAAGCCAAGTCCAGGAGACCACCCTGCAGCCCGCACATACCAATAATCGGGGCAAAAACAGAGGCCGGGGATCGAAAGGCTCAAAAAGGCCATGGCCGAAACAGTTTACAGAGCTCACCGACCCAAGGGTGGTGATCATGAGAGCCTCGGACTTTCTGCTCCTCCCCCATGCTTCGAAAGCCAAATGAGAGGAGTAGACTTAAATTACTGTGAGTATCACAACGACCACGGCACGGAATCGAGGATCGTTTCCACCAAGCGAGTAATCCAAACAGAAAATCAATAACGGGGAGCTAACCAGTGGGTTAAGGGAAACAATACGCCCCAATAACAATGATCGTTAGCGGGCACGACACACGCGGGGACCGGACAGAAATGAAAGAGATAATAATGATGACGATTTTGGGGACTATGACATTAACTTCGTTGGGGAGGAACCTCCTCTAGTAGGCGGTTGTCCCTCCAAATTCGGACATTAGAGAAGGTTTTCTCCATTCCCGCACCGGCTCCGGAGGAAGAGCAGAAATTGGGTTCAAAAGGAGTGAACTTGCCTCCACCCTTTTTCATTCCACACACCCACTCACCCTCGAATGAGAATCAACCGGCAAACATAGGCCGAGTGTTGATAGATACTGGAGCTGCCCGCGACATACTCTACTACCATACTTTGGTTGGAATGAGAATGACAGAAGCACATCTCACTCCATATGCGGGCATGCTCGAAGGCTTCACAAACCACGCTGTAAGGGTAAAGGGGACGATTGTGTTTGACGTAGCTATTGGGGAAAACC
This sequence comes from Adenophora triphylla var. japonica, assembly GCA_022495995.1. Classification (NCBI taxonomy): domain Eukaryota; kingdom Viridiplantae; phylum Streptophyta; class Magnoliopsida; order Asterales; family Campanulaceae; genus Adenophora; species Adenophora triphylla. The sequence continues at coordinate 205,243 of JAFEMH010001148.1, read as the reverse complement.
CATGCGTAAGACGGCCAAGATAACTTTCATGGTGGTCGATCTTCCTTCCCAATACAATGCCATTCTCGGCGTAATCGCTCAGCCGAATTGGGAATAGTGGCGTCCGTCCCCACCAAAGGGTGAAATTTAACACCCCGGCGGGGTTGCTACCATCAAGAACCGGCCGGGAGATTCCTCCGAGCACCGGAGGAAAAAAGGAAAGAACAGAAGGCGGACCCGCCCGCAGATAGAGGGCGAGGACAAAATAATGGAAGGAAAGGGCGAGGACAAGTCAAAAAAGGGGAAAACTCTTGCACTCCCGCCGCCACCCGTACCGATTGGGATGCTTTCTTTCCATTCCACAAGGGTGGAGCTCAAGATGAGCGTAAAATCGGCAGGTTGGCCGCCTGTTGAGGGAGGTTATATTGATCGAGGAATAGAGGGGAAATTGACCGTGATATCATATATTCAATGGCAACACCGACCGAAGCTTCAGTCAACCCCCCAACTATTGTCATTGACTCCCGCACAATCGTGAAATCGGCGACCTTCAACCTAACGACGAGCTCGAGGAGGTGGTAATCAATCCCCACTTCCCCGAGCAAACAGTTAAGGTTGGGCTGGAAATTCACAGCGAGGAAAGAAGGATACTTATTGAGTTCCTTAGAGCAAATTGCGATGTGTTCGCTTGGAGGGTGGAAGATATGCAAGACATCAGCGAGGACGTGATCCTCCATAAAATCAACGATGACCCCTCCTTCAAAAACATTCACCGAAATCCGTATATTTCTCCCTGAGAAAGAGATTGCCATCAAGGAAGAGGTGGAAAAGTTGCTAAAAGCGGGGATAATAAAGGAGATCTCCTACCCCAAATGGCTGGCCAATGTGGTCATGGTTAAGAAATCCAATGGCAAATGGCGGATGTGCGTTGATTTCACCGATCTCAACAAGGCATGCCCCAAAGATTGCTTCCCTCTTCCTCGCATAGACAGATTGGTGATTCTATAGCCTGACACGTAGTTCTAAGCTTCATCGATGCCTACTCCGCTACCACCAGATCCAGATGGCTCCCGAAGATGTCCGCCCGTAGCCTTCATTGTCACGGGCAAGACATACCGCTACACTATGATGCCCTTTGGGCTAAAGAATGCAGGAGCCACATATCGCCGCATGGTCAATCTGGTCTTTAAAAACCAACTAGGCGTAAACCGAGGCCTACATTGAAGACATGGTCATAAAAACTAAGGAAAACTCCCACGAGCTCGATTTGGAGGAAACCTTCAAAAACTTGCGCCATAACAAAGATGAAGCTAAACCCCTTAAGTGCGCTTTCGGGGTCAAGGCGGGCAAGTTCCTCGGATTCATGGTCAACCAAAGAGGGATAGAGGCTAATCCGAGAGAAAATCCAGCCCTATTAGACATGAAACCTCCCGCCCGCGTGAAGGATGTACAAAAACTCAACGGTCGCATCACCGCACTTGGCCGCTTTATCTCGCGGTCAGCCAGAGAGATGCCTCCCCTTCTTCAAAACTCTCAAAGGGGGAAGAGAGCCGATGAATTTACATGGAGCACCGAGTGCCATCAGGCTAAGAAGTCAAGACATACCTCGGGCCCACCTCTACTCAAAGCGTGCCTCTGAGAAGAGCTCTTTCTCGTATTTAGTCGCATCGATCCGGCAAGAGCAAATGTTCTTGTAAGGGAGGAGAATAACTCCCAAAACCAGTTTATTATGTAAGTAAGGCACCGTCCGCCGTAGAAGGGCGTTATCTTAATATAGAAAAGTTAGCTTACGCCTTGCTCAGATCCGCTCGAAAATTAAGAGCCTACTTTTCTGCACACCCTATAACTGTACTAACTGAGGCCCCGCTTAAAAGGTTTTACATAAACCAGAGTCCTCGGGAAGAATGCTAGCTTGGTCTATAGAGCTCACCGAGTTCCAGATCACCTACTCCCCGAGAAAGACAATCAAAGCGCAGGCCTTAGTTGATTTTGTAGTAGAATCATCATTCAAATTAGCGGACGAGCGACCTCGAAAAAGAAAGCGAGCGTAATCGAAGATGACCCAAAAAGCCCGAGCACGTAAATTGTTCAACCAAGGGAGCGTCCGTAAGAGGTGTGGACTTTGTATGTGGACGGCTCCGCGAGCAAGTTAATCAGTGGAGCGGGCATACTTCGATTGCACCCTCGCGGGGAGAAATTCATGAGGGCCTTGAGATTCAAGTTCGAGGCATCAAACAATCAGCCGAATATGAAGCGATTATAGCGGGCATGGAGTTGGCAAGAGACTTGGGAGTTCAGTAATATTGAGATCAATAGTGACTCTCACTCATAGTTAATCAAATTAGGGGGAGTATGATACTATCAACCCAAGTACTAACTCAAGATCGTGACCTTGCAAAAACCCTCATCAAAAATTTCACTTACTATGAGCCGAACCAAGTCATGAGAGAGGACAATGTGGAAGCCGACCTCCTCTCAAGAATAACCGAGCAAGAAATTGGTGAGTTGGAGACAAATTGCCGATTGAATTCACGGAGAGACCCGCCATAGATCGAATACGTATAAACAATATTGAGGATCAAGTAAGGGACTGGGTGGATGAAATGAAGGATTACATCGAGAAGCAATCCCTCCCCGAGGACCCAGTAAAGGCTAGAGCCATCAGAATGGTGTCCGCGAAATACCTCGTCCTCGATGGGGTGCTTTTTCGGCGATCATTCACCAAGCCTTTACTAAGATGTGTTAAAACTCACATGGTCACCAACTTACTCTATGAGGTTCATGAAGGAGTTTGTGGCGGACATCCAGGTGCTCGCACCCTCTCAGACAAGATCAAATTCCAAGGATTCTTTTGGCCCACAATGAGAAGGGATGCGCAGGAGTATGTTAGAAAATGTGATAAGTGCCAGAGATTTGCGGACATCCCTAGACTACCATCAACAGAGCAGACTTTGGTAGTACCATCGTGGCCGTTTGATACGTGGGGGATAGATCTTATTGGACCATTTCCAACTGCTAGAGGAAGCATCAAGTATGCCGTGGTGGCCGTGGATTATTTTACCAAATGGACGGAAGCAAAGGGCTTGGCCACTATTTACGAGGATAACACTATCGCTTTGTCCACGACCACATCTATTGTCGATTTGGGGTTCCCGAGCAATAATTTCAGATAATGGCACCCAATTCTCCGCAAAATTCACCGCCGAATGTGTGAGAATGAAGGTGCAACACCGTAAGTCCGCAGCTTGCCTATCCTCGTGGAAATGGTCAAGCTGAGGCCGCGAACAAGCTAGTCCTAACTGCCGTAAATAGAAATTTGGAAGGGCGAGGAGGACGTTGGTTGGACGAGCTCCAGATCGCATTATGGGTTGTCCGCACCACAATAAGAAATTCAACAGGAGAAACTCCCTTCTCGCTCACGTATGGGTCAGAGGCAATGGCTCCAGTTGAGGTAGCCCTACCCTCGTACAGAGTCACATACTTCGACGAGTCTCAAAACGAGGCAAACAGAAGGTGTGACCTGGACGATCTCGAAGGAAAGAGAATGCGGGCACATGAAAAATGGTGAACTACAAACAGAAGCGAAGAAGCACCATGATAAAAGAGTAAATAAGAGGAGTTTTTCAGCTGAGACTGGGTACTCAGAAGCGTAGAGGTCCAAGGGACCCAACCTGGTTTCAACAAGCTGTCCTCGAAATGGGAAGGTCCATATGAGGTCACAAAGATAGTCAAAGAGGGCACCTATATGTTGCGACCAAAAGAGGGAGAAGAGCTTAAGCACGCCTGGAATAGCGACCACCTTAAGAGATACTTCTTTTAAAGTCTTTTTAATTTTTTGGAAGGAGTATAGACTATATATATATAAGGGAGAGGTTATCATCATATTTTGATGCAAAAATCAATTCCCACCAGCCTCAAAAGCTAAGGTGGATGCCCGCGTGCGGATGCCAGTGAGTTCAAAAGCCAACATATGAGCTCCTACTTACTGATGCGCAAAGATCTAAGTATCCGCATGCCTATATATGTACAAAGATCCATTACGATCCGTACTATGATCGCGGGGAGGACTCTCTCCTGCTCGCGTGACACCACCAAAAATAAGTGGATATAGATGAACGTAGGTACAAAGGCCATGATGCCCGTGCCTACGGACTCTAAATGGGACAATGACCAAGTCCGGACCCACTAATTGCGCGAAGGACCTCGTTAGGGCCGTTACTCGCATGCCCGTATGTGACAAAGGCCTACATATAAGCCCGTTCACTGTATCGCCACGAGACCCTCACGAAAACCCTAGGGAGTTTTGAATAAAGGGTCAAATAAGTGAGAACCTCCAATAAGGGGATACAGATGCCAGTGGGGTTAAAGGGCCTCTATGCTAAAATATGCTCCTACCTTCATTGCGCTGACAATAGCCTCACGGCCACCTTCTCGCATGCCCTATGAAAGTATGCTTGCCTTGGCTACTTTTGACTTACACCACAGCTCGCAAGGCTGGGAATAAGTGTAAATGGATGAGAGTGATCAAACTAGTTTAACAAAGCCAAACAGACAAACGAGGATAAGGCCTCAAAGTTTGCCACAAGGCTAAACAAACGCGATCATAGAAGAATAAGGCTGACTCTCACAAAAAACCTAAGGGTTTTGAATAAAGAGTTAGGAAAACTCAAAAAATGCGGGCAAAGGGCCTACTAAGCTGCTGCCCGCGTAAGGAGAGTATAAAGTTAATTACAAGTCAAAAACGCTGGAAAAAGTAATAGGCAAGAATGCAAGCATTAAGGTGCTCGAAAATTGCCAAACTACTCAAAATAGCCTACGAGACAAGCAATTAAGATAAAAGTAAAGGAGCCAAGTGGAGAAAGATGCTTCTATTAATGATTAAGGAAGTATTTACAAAATTCCTATACTATTACAAAAGGGTCCTAAACTATTACAAAAGAAAAACAAAAATCCTATACTAAGGGAGCATTCTCCTTGGGCTCCTCGGTGGCCGCTCCATCGGTGCCCGCTTCGGCTCCTCGGTGGCCGCACCCCTCGTGCCCGCTTCGAGTCCGGAGTCGGGAAGGCAGCCGGTCTCCTGAGTCACCTCGGTGGTAGGAGCAGCTTGTTGTTCGGCGGAGGCCGGAGCGGAGCCGCCCGCCCGGGGAATAGATCTCCAAGGGCCGGCCCCCGGAAGAACCCGAGCTGTGGCATCCCCTAAAGTTAAAGGGTTGTCCCCGAATCGCAGAGCATCCAGCCGGGCGATCACCCAAGGGCGGGCCACTTCGCCACAGTGAGGCGAGAGGCCGCAGCGGAGAGGTCCAGACCATTGACCTCGTCCTCGGACAGAGGAACTAGCGCATGCCCGGGTACGCACTCCGCGTCGCAGCAACCAGCTGAGCCGATCACGGCCAACCGCCGCACGGAGAACATACCCGTGGCCGCGAAGTTCCGGATCCGCGTCCGGACACCGGCCTCATCTTGGGCCAGGCACTCCGCGGTGAACCGGTCGAGTTCTTATACTCCTCGACAGCCTTCTTTGCGAGCCTCGCCAAAGATCCTCTCCCTCTCCAGGCTCAAACTGCGTAAGGGGTAGCAGTTTCTCGGAGAGCTCATCCGCCTTAGCCTCCAGGAGTTTGACTGACTCCTCAGCAGCCCCCAGCTTGGTTACGAGCTCATCATTTCTTTGCTCAAGCTTGCTCTTGTGCCCGCGGAGCTCATCCCGCTGACCCTTTGCCTTCTCAAGGCTCTTCTCCGCCTCGGTCACCCGCTCCCGGAAGCCCTTCGCATCGGACTCCGGTCGCGAACTCTTTCTCCTTGGCATCCGTGAGGGAGCTCAGAGTCCCCACCTTCTCAGGGCTGCTCCAGCTCGCGGAGTTTGCCCGCCATGTCCTTGGTGTTGCCGGCAAGCTCACGGACAGGCTATCACAGTCTCCCTGAGCCTCATGGCCTTGTTGCCCACCCGCGAGGAAGAAAGTCGAATTAGGTGGAAAATCGAGGCTAAGTGAGGAAGCCGGAAGAAAGGTCCCTACCTCAGCAAGGGCAACCCCAATATCCCCCATCAAGGCCGACGGGTTCTCCTTCTCACCCACCCGGGTGGTAGAAATCGTGGGCAAAAAGCCCGTTGATCGCCCCAATGCCCACGCAGAATTTTGGGCGGACCGGGCATATAAGTCTACCCTGAATGGCGGGCACATCCCCCACTGCTTCCTTTTCTCCCATGCCTCCTCGCGGGTGGCCAGGAGGAAATCGGATAGGCCACCGAGCATATTGTCCCCGCGGCGGAGGGAGCAGGGTAGAGGTAGTGGCAAAGAACTGGAGGGCTACTGGTAGAGGTATCCCCCACTTTCTCGGGTCTTGGAGGACCTCTCCTCGTGCGTCGATCGCCTCTCTCTCTCCTTTTCTTGGACGCTCCCGGTTATGCCCGGAGGCAATAGTACGACCGGAGATGATGCCCGGAGAGCATTGGGTGGAGGAGGACCCCGGGAGGTGGAGGCAGATTCCGGCTGAATAATTCTGGGAGCAGTAGAGGCTCCCGCTTTTCCCGCCGCAACAGTGCACGCCTTGTCTTTGGTGGGGACCCCTCCCATCTCATTCTCGCTTCTTCGGGCCTTCCCTATTGGCCTTCATGTTCTTGGCCTTCGCTTGAGCAAAGACTTAGAGGAGGAGCCATCGAAATTATACACTTCCTGATCTACTCGGAGGGAAAGAAAATGGTTAGCAAAGCGCTCAAAAATCAAAAGCAAAGTAAATTGGCAAACAAGCTTTCGTAAAGGAATCGTGAGACCAATTATTTCGGGAGGATCGCACTCGCCCGGCCAAAGATACTGTGTCTTACACCGCCTCGAACCGGTAATGTTCGTGCACCCGCCAATCGTGGTCGCGGGCAAAGGCTCTATCACTACTCGGGGCATGTGGGGCGCCCTCCCTGCGAGGAGCCACCCCGAGTAGATCGCAGGGGCTCATCTTCCACTATGGCGCCCACGTCATATACGGGCTCCTCCCCGCCGTCCAAGTAGAGGGCCGTATGCCTCTCTATGGCAGCCAAGGCAGTGCATCGGCTGAGGAAGGGTCCGGATATTTGCTAGCGGCCACCTTCATAGGGACAGGGTGTGAAGGTTTGGAAAAGGGCCATCCGAATCTAGACTCAATCACCAGGATATCCCTCTGGTTCCATTGGTCAAACTTGTTGGAGGGAGGAGAGAAAGTCCCGTGGAGTAGTTCCTAGCCTTCAAGCTCAGGATACCACCGCTAATCTCGGGTTCTCGATAATAAGCGTAGAGCCCAAAGAAGGGTAGGTTCATAGCCCATGAATCTACACACAAAGCAATGAAGGAGACAATGGCCCGGATGGCATTGGGAGTCAGTGCATGGGCAAAGCAGAATTGAACTCCGAAAGAAATAAAAGAAAGGGTCCAGGGGGCGGCCTCAATCCGTTCTCAACCGGGGCCCCATAGAAAACGCAGCCCTATTGTCCTCGCGAACATCGCCTACTGTCTCGGCCGCAGCTTGTCCTTATCCTTCAAATGTATATGTCCTAAGGTGCGGACACGGTAGGCGTTGCGGTCCACATTGTAAACCTCGTAAATGTCCTCCTCCCACCAATGGTGGCCACCTCCTCGCCTTCTTACGGCCACGACCAGATTCACATCCCTAGCCGGCCTCTTGCCTTTGTTCCGGCAGGGCCACAATCTCTTCCTCCTCCTGAGTCGAGCTCTCGAAGGCATCCACAATATTGGTGGTCTCGGCGGCCTTCTTGGAGGTCCCCACGCCCTCCTATCCCCTCTCCGTGGTCATCTTCTTCGGTCTCCGAGCTCGAGGAGCCAAAGAGACCGGTGGGGTCACCACGGGCAGGGCCACCTCCGATTCAACTTCACCAGCCCAGCCACCTCAAAATCAAGGGGGTCAAGTTCGCCGTCTCGCCACCAATTGTCCCCGCCCAGTGGGCCGCGGGCACAACGGGGGAAAGATGGTACTGGGGCGTAACATCTAGAGGGTCACTCGTGGTCCCCGCTCTCGGTGCCCGCGAACCGCTTGATTGGTCGAGTCCATTAGTTCACACTTTTCCTACCACAAACTACTTCGGGACGCGAATCGCTCTCCTCACTAGTTCAATGGCGTTCGCAGCCGAGCCTCTCTCGCGGGAAACCCGCACAAAACCCCCATCACAAAATTTCTCACCTACCGGTATCCCCCAACACCAAAACATCACCGTTCCTTTACCCTTTTATCCTTGGCCTCCCACAACCGGGTGGGACAAAAGGCCCCCATTGGGATTTTTCGCAGAAATACCGGAAGCACTCAAGGGATAACCTAAGCCACCCACGGCCTACCTTCCTAAATATCCCCCGTCCGTTTACAAACAAAGAACAGATTCGGAGTGCTCCCATCTCCTAACTCTATGGGACGGCGGGTCCAAACTCTCGAGTGCTCATTGTTCGTAAATCAGAAAAGAAAAATAGAGGGAGATGAAGAAGAAAAAGCACCCAACAATTACTTACGAGAGAAAGATTGAGAGGTGGATTCGGAAAACAGTAGCACGGAGGTCGCAGCAAGATTTCTCTCTCAAAAGCTCTCTGAAGGTTTGGAAACGGTAAAAAGGGTTTGAGGTTTAAGGGTTTGGTATTTATAAGGCCTACCTATACGGGTTAACCCGTTAACCCGTATTAATTAGCCCACAAATCCAACCTCGGACCATGAACCGTTTCCAACGTTTGAAAATTCGAAAAATTAAATACCCTTTGCATTTATTGCCCCCCTTGGATGAGCGACACGTACCCCTGACGTACCACTAACCCGTCTTTTCATCTGCCAAGGGGCCCACCTGTTAACCGGGAGGCACGCCATGCAAGGGACCACGTGTCACTCACTGGTGCCTCCCGAACGTTCCCTTTGGCCCATGGGGCCAAGCAACAAACAAGGAAAAACGCCAACACTGGTGCTCGCTCGAGGAGCACCGAGGCAGACCGAGCTTCTAGTAGCTCCTCACTCAGACCATAAATAATCACACTTGGAGCTAGGGGCCATTGATGAGCCCGGATCTACTGGACCGGGCCCGCGCTCGGTCTTGTCCAAGGAACCAGTGACGTGGCAGTTCCTAGACCGCTGGAGGGAAGACCGCGGACAAATAGGCCCTTGTGGTCAAGACCGTGTCCCTCCTCGCATCGTCCCCGTCGAGGACCATTGGAACCCTGCTCGCTGGATCCGTGCCCGCATGAGTCATGCCCGCATCAACCGTGCTCGCGTCATATATCTTTGACCGCGGCACAACGATTGGCTGCGGCACATGCCGCTTCCCGTTTAATGTCAAGCCTTACCGAGCAAGTTAGCTTGCGGCTCGACAGCCACTTGCCGGCTCCCCATCACGCATTCAATGCGGCTCACCCGGCGCCTACTATTCCATTTAATGCAATAAGCCGGCCACACGGCTCATGTCCCTTTCACCATGTCCCCCGGGACCAATGTTCCCTCCCCGACAGACCAATTAGTCTGCGACACGTGTAGCCGGTCAAATACCAAAGTGCCCCCTAGTGGCCGATCTCATTGCTTACCTCAACAAGCACCATGACATTGCCTATAAATAGAAGGCCTTTACCCCTCGGGGCAAGGTAAGTTCCATAGACAATTGAGTAAGCTCTTTTACTCTCTAAACCTAAACACACACACACACTCAAAAGGTATTCAAAGCCTTATTACTCAGTATTCTTACTCTCACACCCGAGGGCCTGAGTTGGAGTAACATCCAACTTTGACCTTAACGGTGCTTGTTTGTGTTGTGATCTAGGTACATAAAACCACCAAATATATCCTAGCCAGATATCCTTGAACCGCTCCTGACCCCAAAAGCTGTGGCGTCATCATTCTATAAATTGAAATCTCAAATAGGATAAAAATAAGACGGACGAAATGAATATGAACTTAAAACAAACTTTTTCAATTTTTTTAAGAAGAAAAAATATTAATAATAGTGTCATTATCAATATTTTCTAATATATTCTTCTCAATAGTATTGAGGGGCGGGTACGGTTTTGGTCAAACCCGCCCCGTATCCGCCCCGTTGCCATCCCTACTCAATACGCATCATGCTGAGAGCGTTTAAGTTTTCTTGATACATTGATTATCTCAAGTCAAGTATGTTTTCAGTAATTACTCCCTCCGTCCCTAAATGTTTGTCCCATTTGACTTTTCAAACATTTTAATTTAGTGATTTTGAAGCTTTAATTTTGGTTATTTTTATGAACGCTTTGAAAATTATTGATAATATACACCGCCGTTATGTAATATTTCGTCCCTAAATGTTATAAGTTTTGAAAATTTAGTGATTTTGAAGCTTTAATTTTGGAAATGAGACTAATTTTTTGGGATAAAGGAAAAGGGGAAATGGGACAAACATTTAGAGACGGAAGGAGTATAATTTTGAGAAACTTTTTTTTTTTCAAAAGATACCACGGTCATATGAATAGTTAACAAAACTTGATAAGCAATGGTAACATTGGGATAATAATCAGCATCTATAAAAATCATGTATTTCAAGAGCTGACATTGAGCCACTTGGTAAAGTCATACTCCCTCCGTCCCACACCCACGTGCACAATTTTTATTTTGGACGTCTCAAATTTACGTGCACATTTCTTAAAATGGAAAGGAATTTTTACTATTTCCTTCACTCATTCTCTCCTACATTATTTTTATACTCACAACACCATTATAGTTTACTTTTCCCTCCACTCATTCTCTCTCCTATTTTACTTTCACACTCACAACACTTTCAATATAATACTCCCTCCTTAATTTTCATGAAAAGTCAAAGTGTGCACTTAGATCCGGGGCGGAGGAAGTATATAACAGTTTCAATTTGAAAAAGAAATCGTCTGATTAATTAAAATCTGATACATGAAAAACGAAGTAGTGTAATTTGTGCAATATTCTCTTAATTTATCATATTCTAAGTACTATATCTAGTTTGAGTTATAAAAAATAAATCAAAAATATTTTTGATTGTCTTTAATTAATTGCTCAAACTTATTATTAGCTAATTAGGTAACTACTATATCCATATTAATTATATCCACAATAGCTACGAAATAGTTAACTCTAAAAAGACTTCTTCTCATATCATAGAATTTTCTCATCATCATGATCATGTTTTTTTTTTTTTTAATAGTGATACGATATTTTATTGAAAACGTAGGCTCTACGTACATGTCATGTACAGGCTTTTAGCAATATTCTTACCGGGTAAAAGACTAATTTAATAAAATTGATTAGTTTTAGGGAAAACCTGTTTCTCCATAAGTTATAAAAAGCCTACTTTCATCTTTAAAAATATCGAATTTAGACCTTAAAACATTGAGTTTAGGCCTTAAAATACCTAGAAAATAAAATAGTGAGTTTAGGCGTTAAAACAGTGAGTTTAAGCTAGAAAATAAAATAGCGAGTTTAAGCCTTAAAACAGTGAGTTTAGACTTTAAAACACCAAGCCGATATATTTAAAAATCAAATTTTTTATAATTTATGGAGAAACAGATTTCCCCCAAAATTTTATGAATAAAATTTAGGGCCCCTTTACCATTTTGAGGCTTGAGCGGGTGCCTACAACACAATATTTTGGGGGAAACTAGTTTCTCCCTAAATTATAAAAAGTCCTGTTTTTTTAAACTGTTCCTATATTCATCAAATACTTGCAAGTTGAAAAAAATTGGACTTTTTATAATTTATGAAGAAACTGATTTCTCCCAAAACTTGCTCTGCCTACAATGCCCTCTTCCTTGAGCCGGCCTTGTCTGTTTCAAAATAAGTGTTGTAGCTATTATTTATATTAACATAAATTTTCGATTTTGTAGAAATACAACATATATTTGAAATACATCAATTTAAACGGACGATAAAAAACACATAAACTGACAATTGGAGTATATTGAAATTCTTCGTCTCCAATTCAGTAAATATTGCCTTTTGGCTGCTTATAAAACATGAAACGTGACATAATCTTACAATGTAACGACTTGAACCAGGTTACCTTCGATCGAAACATGACAATCTTGTTTACTTCGTATTATTCATGCGTGAGCTAAGTATAGCTCTTAATTATTTATCCTAATTATAATTTTCCTGTCCGTCGTCAGTTGAAAATGCATGGGATTTTTGTCCGTAAATGCAGTATAAGAAGGTCAGAGATGCGACGGTAAGCCTCCTGGGTAAGATGAAGTCCATCCCAACCTATGTATCGAGAAGGATCACTACAAAGAGCTGCCCCCGGAGTTCCACATGTTCCAAATGTTCCATTTCCACAGCAAGCTTTTAGCAACGTTGTTGGATCAAATCCTAAAAACATTTACAAATAATTACTTATTAAGGATAACTTCTAATTGGGATTAATGTTAATTAAGTAGTATATATGACTAACCAAGCAAGGGAGCTGCAAGGAGAACTGTTCGATAAGCATTATAATAGTCAAAATAAATTATCGCTATGTTGGGGAACTCGAGCCTAAGTGAGGCTAGGGCTGTTTGAAGATTGTTGTTCTGGAAAACTGCCAATTGGTTCAAATTACGCAGACACCCTTGGAGGTCGTAGGCACTGGGATCACTAGTATTGAACATATTCAAGTTGTTTGGTTGGCATCCGATTGGAAAGTTTCCGGGAACTACAACTCGAACTGCACCTAACCGGATCACTTCCTGCGTAATTGTTAGTACATTATCATAAGTCATAAACACTTTGAAATAAGTCAAATCAAACGGGCCTTACTCTCGTGGCGTTGATAATGGCAGCGGTGATATTGGGCACTAAAAGTCTTAGCTCAGCAAGGCTTCTCCCTTGAGCCAGGCCAAAGTTGATCTCATTGCCTCCAATCTCACCAACCAAGACAAGAGAACTATTGAGCCTCCTCTCACATTCTAAACAATAATAGCTTGTTACAAATTAGATTATTTATAATAAGTATCGCAGTTGAATTATTATAACTTTTTTTTATCATCACTATAAGAAAACAGCAAAATAGCGACGGAAAAAATCGTCGCTAAACACTTTAACGACGGATAAAAACATCATGCATGGTGTTTTTATTTGTTTCTAATAAATACCTCCAGGTATAGAAGCACAAGTGGAGGCAAGGTAATTTCGATACTGTTGCAGCTGACCAGAAAGGGCAGTAGTGATAGGAGGAATGATAATTCCTCTAGTGGCAAGAAACCCGATATCCAGAGCTGTAGCAGCAGCTACGGCAAAATTAACTCCATTATCAAAGGAAGCACTTGTGTCCAGATATGGCTTAAGCAGTGGAAGGCCAAGAGATATTGCTGCAAATCACACAATTAATTAGGTATTTGTTTTTTCTTTTATTATGTATTATATTTATATATCTATATACATTAAATGGTCCTATATATATGCATGGCCCCTATAATTATTGAGACGGGCCTGATTATAATGTTGAAACATTTGACTTACAAATGTAGTCTATGATAAGACGGCCATCAGACCAACGGCCAGTGGGGGTACCGGGAAAGGTCTCACCGTATGGAGGGTTGGCAGCGGGAAGGAATGGGCCGACTGGGGGTACGCGGATAAGGTTGCCGGTATCGGCAAGTGAATCTCCAAACTGAAATATATAGTCAATGGAGCAAGAGGGGTTTCCAAAAGAGAGAGGGAATAATGAAAGAGTAAGAACTAAGTAATACAAATATGTTAAAGCCATCATATAATTCATGTCATGAGATAAGAAAAACTTAAAGGACTCAATCCTCTTTATATAGGGAAAATTTGTGTGGGCTTGTTGGTAGGGGAGGGGGTGTGGGGGTAGGGCTACGAATCGATGGCTTTGTTCAACTTGTATAGAGTGGAATTAGTAAATAAGAGCAATTATTCCTGGATAATCGAAGAACGTCAAATATTTTGAACAAAATTTAATTTTTAAAATGACATGTATTATGAAACGGAAAGAGTATCTCATAACGTTTTATACTTTTATATACGATAACAAAGATCTTAAAACTTATCTAAATAACATAATACGAGTAATCTTTTGATAGCTCAAGCTACTTCGTCAATAATTTACACATAATGTTGACAATAAAATTCCAAATTGCACCAATTATTTTTGAATAAATGACTTTTTAACATCTCGTACCATCTCAAATTTTCATATTAACATTTGTACTATCGAAACTACAAATGTAAAATGTGTACTATTGATTTATTAGCAAAATTAACCAAAATCGTTAAAAATGTTAATGTACTTTAGAAGGCGTTAGTAACTTAAACGTTAAATACCTATTTGCTCACTAACATTTTTTTTTCATTTTGGTCACAATTGAAAATTTTTCAAACTAATAACCATAAAAGACAAAAGAAAGTCGCTCTCATTTTCCCTTCTTCGCCTCCCCGAAGCGTCCCCCACTCCGCACCACCTCCTCCCAGTCTCGACTCACCAGTACTCAACCCAAATCTGTCGCTCCTACAAATTATCCTCTGGTCAATCTTTTACATTAATCCAACCATTGTTCACCCTCTTCTCCGATTAGCTACCTCCATTCACCACTCTTTCTTCAATCACATCCATCCCTCTACTGGCTCGTTCTTCTATTTACGATGTCGTCTCTCTTCCTTTATCGCTCCACTTGTGCTCCTACATATTATCCTATGGTCAAAATTATAGTTTGACTAAAAAGTCAAACATACAATATTTATTATGGGACGGGGGGTATAATAGAAAATATATTTATTTAAATAATATTGTCATATTGTAATAATAAAGAGTAACTCTTGTGAAAAACTAGTTTTTTTCAAAATGTTATAAAAAATTAGTTTTCAGAACAGTTCATCACTCTTATTATTAGTTAGATTTAGTGCTTTAAACTAGTTTTTTTTTATGTTACGAAAAAACTAGTTTTTTGCAAGATTTTGACAATAATAAAATATAAATATATTATTGATATAATGTTGATAAAATATAAAATAACTATAAAGGTACATATAATTTTTATATTAGTTATATATATTTTTCAGATAAAATAAGTACTATTTCATTAACATAATAAAATACTTTTTAGAAAAAAATTATGTAATGGTATTTTTAAAAAGTTAATACCGAGTATAACAATAGAAGATTTCATGAAATGGGATAAAATATTTCAGTTTAACCAATAGAGTGATTAAAAAAAATCGAATTATAATCAAAATAAAAAAGGTAAATATGTTAGTGACCAAATAGGTATTTAACTCGTTAAGTTACTAACGCTCTTTAACGTCTATTAACATTTTTAACGATTTTGGTTAACTTTGCTAATAAATCAATAGGACACATGTTACATTTGCTGTTTCAATAGTATTAAGGTTAATATGAAAATTTAGAATCTATTTATATATAATAACAAGGTTTTGGTAATTAGAGGAGCTTTGAGGGGCATTTTCGTCATTTCACATGGTGACAAATTGGCAAATAAATCGGCTGAAATGGCAGGTGGCGAGCTATGATTGGGTGAGGTTTAAATTTTTTTTTAAATCAAATATGACACGTGTCGGGTGTAGAGTCAAGGGTATTTCGGACCTCTCTATGTGGCGTGTAAGCCACGCGCTGACAAAGGGGCGTTTTGCAGGTTTACTTTTTTTTTTTTTTATAATTAGATTTGACACGTGTCGATCCATTATTGGCTGGAAGGATTTTCGAAAAAAAAAATTTATCCTATTTCTTTGACCTCAAATATTTTATAATAAATTATTTTTTTAAAAAAAAATTTATACCAAAATTCATAATTTTTTTTCCTCTTTAAATAGAGACTTCTTTTATTTAATTTGGACACAGAAAAAAAATCCTCTTTTTTAAATATAAACTTCTTAATTATCCTTTGCTAAATTTTGAATTTCGTTTTATTGAAATTAATTAAGTGTGAAGCGTTTTTTTTATTATAAATGATAATATTTATAATAATAATAATTTTAGTAATTAAAAGAATAATTTATTTTGTACTAAATTAATTATTTTTTAAAAAAAAATTACACCAAAATTCATAAAAAAAATCTATTTAAATAGAGACTTCTTTCATTTGATGTTGACACAAAAAAAAATCTCTCTTCTTTTAAAATAAATTTTTTAATTATGTTTTGCTAATTTTTCAATTTCTTTTTAGTCAAAATTTTCAATATATATATATATACGTAGTATATATATATATATATATATATATATATATATATATATATATATATATATATATATATATATATATATATATATATATATATATATATATATATATACTCCCTCCGTCCCACTATAGTTGACACCCAAGGAGTGGGCACGAGAACTAAGAAGAAACAATTAAATAAAGAAAATGTGTGGTAAAAAATGAAGAGAGAGAATGAGTGGGATAAATAGTAGTGTTGGTTGAATAAATTGAGTGGTGGAAAATGAAGAGAGAGAATGAGTGGTGGGGTCCATTAATATAAAAATATAAAAACTTGGTTATTTTTGGAAGGTGTCAAGTGAAGTGGGACGGCCCAAAATGGAAAGAAGTGTCAAGTATAGTGGGACGGAGGGAGTATATATATATAATAACAAGGTTTTGGTAAATAGAGGGCCTTTGAGGGGCATTTTAGTCCTTTCATATTGTGGCGAAATGGCAAATAAGAAAGCCAAAAATCAACGTGGCGTTGTCTGATTTGGTGAAAAAAATTATTTTTTTTAAAAAATCACTTTGGACACGTGTCGTCCGGCTTGTGAGGGGCATTTCGGTCATTTCCTTGGCGCGTGCATATCACGCACCGACAAGGGCACGTCCATCCAGTTTGTGTTTTTTTTTTTTTTGGAATTTGACATGTGGCACCGTTTAATTGGCTGAATGGATTTCAAAAAAAAAATTTATCCCATTCCTTTGACCTCAATTATTATATACTCCCTCCGTCCCACCCATCTTAAGAAAATATTGATTTTTTTGTCAACTTTGAGTTGCTTTGACCAAGATTTTATAAAAAATTATGATGCTAATAAAGATTTAAAAATTAAAAAAATGATTCACTCTTAAAATACTTTCAATAAAAAAATTCAAATTTTTGTTAAGATTATCAAATTTTCTATAAAGTTTTAGTCAAAGTTATCAAAAGTTGACAAAAAAAGTCAATATTTTCTTAAGATGGGTGGGACGGAGGGAGTATTAATTAATTTTTTTTATTTTTTATTTTACACCAAAATTCATAATTTTTTTTTCTCTTTAAATAGAGACTTCTTTCATTTGATTTGGACAAAGAAAAAAAATCCTATTTTTTAAATATAAATTTATTAATTATCCTTTACTAATTTTTTTCATTTCTTTTTAGTGAAAATTAATTAAGTGTGAAGTAATTTTTTTAATTATAAATGATAAAAAAATAATCCTCTTTTTTAAATTACTTTTTTTATTATTTTTTTTACACCAAAATTCATAAAAGAAAATTATCTTTGAAAAACCGGGCCTCTTTTGCCCGGCCCGTTAGGCCCGTGGGTTTAGGTGACCCGAACATGAAAAGTTTGCAAAAGCCCGTCCCGGCCCGGCCCGATGAAAAGTTGACATTTAAAAATTATTTTTTTTACATCAAAATTCATAAAAGAAAATTATCTTTGAAAAATCGGGCCTCTTTTGCCTGGCCCGTTTGTTGGGATTGGAGTCAAAACCATGAAGGAAAATCGCAGGAGCAGTTTCTGGTCATGTGCGCGACCGCGCTGGGCTCTGCGCGACCGCGCTGGAGAATGGACGAGGGCGCTTGAAGTCTCGGGTCAGTTGCGCGGGCGCGCTTGGCATGGAGGGCGGCCGCGCTGTAGACGGGAAGGAAGAATTACGGGCGATTCTGTTTCCTAATTTGATCAGATTTCCTCTTGATTGATGTTTCCTTGTGACAGCAATATTCGGAAGACTTGTGAAGAAAGAAGAATACTTTCTTTAGTTAGGAATCCTTTTAATGTTAGGATTTGATTTCTTGTTTCCTATAAATACATGTGGTAGCCTAGAAACAAATTGTAACATCGGAAAATATTATAGTGAATATTTTGGCTTGGTAGCGCCCCCGGACGTAGTTGTTGTTGCAACGAACCGGGTTAACAATTCTTGTGTGTTCCTTTGTGTGTGATTTACTTTTCGTGTGTGTTGTTCTTATTATTACTCCTTGGCTTGGATCCGTTCCGCTGCGGTAATTCACAACAACTGGTATCAGAGCCTTTGGTTTTGTCGAATCATTGGTTGGCTGGTCTTTTGCTATGGATTTCTTGGGAGCTTTGGAGGATGGTAATAAGGTGTTGATCGAAAAGTTTGATGGGACGGATTTCAATTTTTGGAAGACACAAATCGAGGATGTTCTGTGGAACAAGGATTTGTATCTACCATTAAAAGAAAAGCCGGCGGACATAGAGGAAGCTAAATTCGAAATCTTGGATCGGAAAGCGTTAGGGCTTGTTAGGCAAACGTTGACCAAGGATGTGGCGAAGAATGTTTTGGAGGCGAAGACTACCATGGAGATGTTACAGATGTTGGCGAGCATGTACGAGGCACCATCGGCGGCGAATAAAGCTCATCTAATGAGGAAGCTGTTGAACGTAAGGATGGTGGAGGGCATGTCGGCAACAAAGCATATAAGTGAATTCAAATCTACTGCGACCCAACTGTCTTCCGTGACTGTTACTCTTGATGATGAGGTACTAGCATTGATTTTACTTTCTTCTTTGCCGGAAAGTTGGGATACGACTGCGATAGCAGTTAACGTTTCAACAGGAAAAGTGAAGCTGAAGTTTGCGGATGTCGTTGATGTGATTCTTGGCGAAGAAATTCGTAGGAAGAGCAAGGGTGGGACATCGGGGCTAGCACTAAATGTCGGTGAAAAGAGTAAGGGTGGCAAGAAGGTGATTACTTGCTACGATTGTGGGGAGAAGGGGCACTTTAGGAGAAGTTGTCCGAAGCGGTCAGGCAGAGCGAAGGAATTGAATGTTCTTTGAAGAGATGGCGGACGTATTAATCTTGGGTGGGAGCTTGATTCAGCTGATTCGTGGGTTTTGGATTCGGGTTCGACGTTTCATTCATGCACTAGTGCGAAAGAATGGAGCAAGATGCGTTCGGGTGATTTTGGGGTTGTTCGTTTGGGAAACGATTATCCTGTCAAGGTCATTGGAAAGGGTAGTTCGGGTCAAAGCAACGGATGGACTGTTTTACGGCTACGTGATGTGCGATATATTCGGATTTGAAGAGGAACTTGATTTCCATAAGGCAACTTGAGAAGGAGGGTTGTGTGGTGACCTTCGGTTGTGGGACGTGGAAGTTAAACCGCGAAGCTAGCTTGGTGGCTCGTGGCGGCGTGGAAAATAGGTTGTATACCACATGCAACATGAGTCGTTGGGGGAAACGAAGGCGCATCCCAATGATGAATGGTGGTGGCCGAGATCGCCATGGTGGGAGAAATTTCACTAAAAGGTATGTTGATAGAAAATTGGGTGATGAAGTCGGCCGACGCGGAGCCAATTTGGTCAACATGGGAGCGGGATCTAGAACGGTGATGCGATGGGTTGCAAAGAACACACAAAGGTTCCAAGCTTGTGATTGTGTGGGGTACGTGGATTCGCGCTGTTCAGGATCGATAGTTAGCAAGCAAGTGAGCGGGGATGTGCAGGGAGGATCATTTGGAATGAAGACTCGGAGCATGGTAGAACCGACAGTTATGTTGAAGCGTTGCTCAGCTTCAACTCACTTGGATAACTAGACAAGAGGCCGGGCGCTACCAACGCAATAGCTGGCCACTGAGATTTGTTTGTTACAAGAAAAGGTATCATGGATGGTTTGTCTCCAGGTGGGAGATTGTTGGGATTGGAGTCAAAACCTTGAAGGAAAATCGCGAGCGGTTACGGTCATGTGTGCGCGACCGCGCTGGGCTCTGCGCGACCGCGCTGGAGAATGGACGAGGGCGCTTGAAGTCTCGGGTCAGTTGCGCGGGCGCGCTTGGCATGGAGGGCAGCCGCGCTGTAGACGGGAAGGAAAAATTCTGGACTGATTCTGTTTCCTAATTTGATCAGATTTCCTCTTGATTGATGTTTCCTTGTGACAGCAATATTCGGAAGACTTGTGAAGAAAGAAGAATACTTTCTTTAGTTAGGAATCCTTTTAATGTTAGGATTTGATTTCTTGTTTCCTATAAATACATGTGGTAGCCTAGAAACAAATTGTAACATCGGAAAATATTATAGTGAATATTTTGGCTTGGTAACGCCCCCGGACGTAGTTGTTGTTGCAACGAACCGGGTTAACAATTCTTGTGTGTTCCTTTGTCTGTGATTTACTTTTCGTGTGTGTTGTTCTTATTATTACTCCTTGGCTTGGATCCGTTCCGCTGCGGTAATTCACAACACCGTTAGGCCCGTGGGTTTAGATGACCCGAACATGAAAAGTTTGCAAAAGCCCGGCCCGGCCCGGCCCGATGAAAAGTTGACATTTAAAAAAATAAAATAAATAAAATAAAACTTAAGAAAAAGTGTAATAATAAAGCCACCGCAATTAAAAAAAATTAAATAAAACTAAAGAAAAAGTTGACATTTAAAAAAATAAATAAATAAATAAAACTAGAGGAGAGAGAATTAGTGGAGGGAATAGTGGATAGGATAATAGAATATTAATAAAATATTTCCTTTTTAGGAAAGGTGACGCTTCAAACGGGATGCCATTTTAGGTAAAAAGTGATACTTCTAGCGGGACGGAGAAAGTATATCCATCCAGATTCCATTCCAGTTCCAGCCTCCAGCCATCAACCAATCAAGCTTGGCCTTGGCCCTTGGCCCTTGGACATGGCCCTTGGCCGGGGAGATATCCCACATGGGAAATTAAAGAAACTTATTGCCTTGGCTATTACTATATATTCAAGCTTCAGCCAAGGTTTATCCCTAACCTTTCGGCCGTGGCCTTGGCATCGTCCGGCCGTGGCCTTGGCGTAGTCCGGCCTTGGCCTTGGTGTAGGCCCATAAGTTTTCTATTTTTGTTTAGTGAAAATTAATTTAGTGTGAAATATTTTTTATTATTATAAATGATAATAATAATTATTTTACTAATAAAAAATTAAATAATATAAAAGAAAATAAAGTATACTCTCTCCGTTCCAGCGGAGTGTGAATTTTTGCTCAAAATTTTGACAATAATTTAAAAACATAATAATGATCCTAATAAATATCCAAAAAATGTTATTGTTAAATATTATTAAGCGTGAGACAATAACAAATTTTTAAATTTTTATTAGGATCATTATTATTTATTTAAATTATTGGTCAACGTTGGTCAAAGTTGATCAAAAATCCGCACTCCGCTGGGACGGAGGGAGTATATGGTTATCTATCCATATATAATAACAAGGTTGCGGCAATTAAAGGGGGATTCAGGGGCAATTTCGTCAATTCACGCAGTGGCAAAATGGCAAAAATTTCGGCTGAAAAGATTTGTGGCGATCTATGATTGGCGTATATTTTCTTTAAATCTTTTTTTGGAAATGAGGACACGTGTCGTCCGTTTGTTCAAGGGCGTTTAGGACATTTCCTTGGCGCCGGTACGTCAAGCGCCGACAATGGCGCGTGAAGGCGGATGGGTTTTTATTTTTTTTTCCTTCTTTGGTTTGGACACGTTGGCTGTAGGATTTTGGTTTGTTTGTTTTTACCCATTTCATTTACCTAAATTCTTTTATAATAAATTAATTTTAAAAAAAAAAATTTACACCAATATTCAGAAAATAAATTTCTCTTTAAATAGAGACTATTTTCATTAGATTTGGACACTGAAAAAAAAAACTCTTTTTTTAAATATAAATTTCTTAATTATCCTTTTTAATTTGTCAATATATTTTTTGTCAACATTATTTAAGTGTGAATTTTTTTTTTATTATAAATGATAAAGATAATAATGTTAATTTTACTTGATGCTGCAGGAAATGTGCTTATCAATCTTCCTCCACGTGGCAGGACTGATCACCTGGCTTCTTGACCTGAAAACAGAACCCACGACTAGCCGGATGTGTCTCCGGCGAAGACACTCGGACGTGAGAGTAAGATCACAGTTGTATATAGCTCAAAATGTATTGAATAATGAACTCAGAATACAAAATGGCAGTTACCTTTGCACCGTTGGTAGTGACGAAGTATTTATAGGCAAGAGTGATGTATTTTTGGGGAGGCAGCATGTCCTCCGAGATTATAGCGGCGGTTACTTGGTCATGGGCACGTGTCTATAACGGTCCCTGATTTGTAGGGATGTAGTTGTGAGCATTGATTGACCAAATAAGCCGGCAAGTGTCAGGTCGTCACTTGCTGATTTAGGTCGAGGTCGCCACTCGTGGAATGGTCGACCTGACCGTCGGAGTAGAGCATGGTTCGTACCGAATAGTAGCATGGATCATGAGGTCGGACTAAGTTAGGTCGGGACACCGTAAGTCGGGCCATGGGCTTAGTCGGCGATGTGTGAGATGGGCCTTGGGCCTTGTTACGG
The DNA here is from genome assembly GCA_022495995.1 of Adenophora triphylla var. japonica. Lineage (NCBI taxonomy): Eukaryota > Viridiplantae > Streptophyta > Magnoliopsida > Asterales > Campanulaceae > Adenophora > Adenophora triphylla. The sequence goes on along the minus strand of JAFEMH010001148.1, from coordinate 182,810 downwards.
TGGATTAGTTTCATTGAGAATGTGGGTGTCAACGCTATACGTGATTGGGCTTTACTCGTTTGGCCCAATTCGACACTTTTGGTATGTTCAGTGGCCCCCAACTTTCGAGTTGACTTCGTCGACTTGGAAGTTAAGAAGATTTCTTTGCAAAAATTGCTTTACTCGAAGCTCGATACTAGTCTTTGAAGTAGGTCGACCATGATGACGTGGCAACATCCTGATCGTTGGTGACGGACGGTTGGAGATGAAGGAGCGCCGGTTTTAGTAATGATTGCAATTCTGACTCTTGGAACTCCTTCTCGGAAACCGCTTGACTTTTAATTTTGGAAAATTAATTTTGATTTTCTTTTCCCCTTCCAAATTTAGGAAAATATAAATAGAGAAATCCCTCTTCGTTTAGAACTTTTACTGCTCTAGAACTTCTTCTTCTCCGGCGATAATCAAGGGATTTCAGCAAGATTTAAATTCAGCTCTCGGCTCCAGCAACGAACTTCCTTTCTTCAATCAATTGAGGTATTTCCCTTGTATTTTTGTTTTAGGACTTTAATTTCTGCTTGGTGCTTAATTCCGCCATGGCTAGAACCTTTAGTAGTGAACCAGGAGCTTGGTATGGCTCTTTGTACTATTAATCGTAGGGCATGTAAGAATGTGAACGGTGAGTGGAGAGCGATGTCCTTGGATGAGTGTGCCTCCATTTTGACTAGTTGGGGATTGAATTACACTGAGATAGGGCTACCCATTGTAGGAGAACTTGAGAATGTGGTGATTGACGACTCAAATGTTGTCGCTTTTCATCTATTCCATGAATTACTTGACCATATCACCTTGTTTTATGTTAGGGACGTCCAAAAGCCCTCCTTCCTTAGAAATAGAATAGGTTTTCCAGGGGAGTTTAGGTCGCCCTTAGGTAGGTCGGCGAATGTGATCATAGGGATCGACTCCTGTTTCTCCTTCTTCTTGTACAGATATGACAACTCAAGAAGGAAATGCTGCTTCGACCTCCTCTGGCCCCCGAATTGTGAATGCATTTGGCTCCTCTGTTGTACCGGGGAAGAATGAGAGAGGATATATACCCAGTAGGCCTCTTCGAGGGAAGAAAAATATGGAGTCCCGATACAACATGGTTTATGATTTCTGTGGAGTAAGTAGAGTGGATTATAGGATAACCATCCTTAGCAAGGCGGACTTTATGGCCAAATTCCGTACCAGCTTCACTACTGATGCCACTAGGGTGGCCTTCTTGTAGGGACAGTTTGAGGCGGGGTTGAGGTTGCCCTTAGATCCTTTCATCAACGAGTTTAAGTGCATGGATGCTCTTCCTCTTCAGCTTGGGGCCAACACTTGCAGAGTACTAGTGTGCTTTGCCATGGTATGCAGGTTTCTAGGCCATGAACCTTGCATGAGAGTCTTCAAAGAATTTTTTGCTCCAAAGCTCGACAAGGCAGATTGGGGGATTAGTACTCCTTCCAAACCCAATTCTCCAAAATTATTCGCCAACCTTCCCAACAAACATAGCATTTGGAATTCCTATGTGGTAATTGTAGAGAGTAGGTGGGATGGGAGTTCCCCTTGCCAAATAGCGAGTCTGACACTATTGACGAGGAGAACTATTGGGAGCCTCCATGGCACCAAACCTTGTATAGGAAGTTGTGTGCGTTGGTCGCGAAGAGGCCCATTAGCTGGGAGGTGTTAGGGACAACCAAGTATAACTACATCCAAGCTGGGATGATGCACAGGGATGGAGTGGTAGAACCCCTTGTTCTGTATTGAGAGGCCGGGTATACACGGATTGGGTTACTCATTCCTTGGGTAGGTTGAAGGAGAAGCTGTCAATTTTGTCAGAAGAATGAAAATTCTTGCAAAGACCGCGGAGAGCATGTTGGTGGTAAGGATTTACTTGGCTGCATTCATTAGCTCGTCCATTGTTAACTTGCATAAGTAGCTTATCATTGGCACATAGCGTTGTTTTTAATGCATATACAACTCTTAGATCGTCCGTTGTCTGCTCGTATGTAGAACTTAGTTAGCTCGTACATAGAACTATTTCGAGTTGCAATTCTTTATCAAATTGCCTGCTCGTATGTAGAGTTATTCAATTCGTACATAGAACTGCTTTGAATTGTATCAATTACCTCGTCAATGATTTACTCGTAGAATTTGTTTTGAATTGTCGAGCTAACACTTGATTCTTTTGATGTCGTGCAGTTTTAACTCCCGAACAAGAAGCAAATATGGTGCGCATTGTTGGGGTTTCTGACAAGAGGAAAGCCAAGAGGGCTCATGGGGCTGCCAATGCTAAGGCGAGCAGGGAGAGAGAAGCTGCTGCTAGGAATACTTTACTTAGAAGGATGTTCTTTGGAATGATCCCGATGGAAGAGGTCGAGCAGGAAGACCCTTTGCAAAGCGGCACCCAATCTAATGATGCCAATGAAGGAGGTGATGACTCCCATAGGTCAGTAAGGGCAAGTCTGAGCTCCGACCCAAATCAAGACGCCAATATGGAGACCTCTGGAGGTGGGGTGATGGGGGCTAGCCCTTTATTGGTCGTCAACGTTGATGAAGATGATATGGAAGAAGAGGACGATCGTCCTATAAGCTCGAAGAAGAGGTCCCGATCTGAGAAGGGAAAGTCTGTGTCCTCGACCCAATTGCCTCCACCGACCTTCATTCCTCCCGAGTAAGGAGTCTCTGGATGAAAAGATGAAGAGGTGAGTGATGTTCCTCCACTTTGGAAGGGTTTAACGGCTTGAGCCGTCGCTATCCCGACATGAGCCTGGGCCAAGTGATTGTTAGGAGGGCAATAGATGTCGATCTCCTAACCCATTTCTTCGATAAGGGGATTACCCCAGGAATTTTACGCTCGCTCTGGAATGGCTCATAGTGAGGTAACTTGTCATTTTCTCTTTCATTTTTATTTTAGTCGTTTATTCTTTTACTCGACCAGCGAAGTCTCGAGCTAACACTTCTTTGTTCTCTTTGGCATTCGAGAATCGACCATGATTGAAGCGAGGCCAAAAGCTCTTGGAGGGCCTCAATTGAAAGGGAGAGACAAGCCCTTCGGGACTATTCCAAAAAGGCTAAAGAGCTTGCGGATGCGAAGGAGCTGTACAATGATTTGGACAACTCTTATGAAGCCAATGAGGCGGTGAAGACCAAAGCTCTAGCCGACCTTGAAGCATACGAGTCCAAGCTTAAAGAAGTGACTACGAGAGATTGATGCGGAGCGCCTTGCTCATGAGAGGACTAAGGTTGAGCTTGCCACCGTCACCAAACTTCTTCTTTGATAAAGATTCTTTCTTGAAGGAGCTTAACGAGGAGCATAACTCGAGCTCGAGCTAAGTGGAAGGAGGCTACGAAGAAGGCTGGCCACGATGCTTTGTGGAGAAGTTCAAGGAAGGGGATGAGTTTTATAATGCCATAGTGGCGAGGCCCAAGACTTTCTCGAGGTTGGGAAGAGGCACGTGGCCCGTCGTCTTTTGGTGGATCCTTCATCTACGGTTACCATCGAGCAATTAGCTCGTTGGTTTCGAGTCCCGATGCGACATGGCGGCTCGCGAAGGTCATTCGCTTGTTCCCTATCTTGAGAACGACTTGGCCTTTATTGCCCGGGAAGATGAAGAAGATCATTGTGAAAAGTGGGAGGCTCCCCCTGTCCTTGACGAAATTTTGATGTGGTTTTGGCGGAGCTTGACGATCTTTGAAGCCATGGAGACGATAGATGAACAAATTTATTCGGAGTCGGGTAAACCTTTGGACCCTCGGCAACAAGGAGAGGAAGAGGGTCGAGCTGCTGCTATTGACGACCAAGGCGATGTTGGCGGGACTCTGAATTGTTTTGTTGGGTTTGTAATGAACAAGTTCCAAACAATTTTTGTTTTTGCTTTAACATTATTCAAATGCCTTGGCCCGGTTTTTGGGAGGCAAAATATTTTTGTAAGTTTATTTTTCTTAAGTCTTGGCCCGCTTTTGGGAGACTTATTACATCCAATCTTAGTGACTTTTGATTCATGAATGTTGTATGCTTGTTGAAATAAGTGTCGAGCTAGATATAGATAGGGTAAATGAGTCAACTTAAGCCTAGAGGCGACCTAATCTTGTTGATTTAGTCGACCTCGAGACTTGGTTAACTTTTTCCTTTGAACAAGATTGACCATGAGTCGAACTGTTATTATTATTGTAGCCGACCTAGGGTCGAGCTAAATCTAACAAAGCGACCAAGGATCGAGTTTATTAAAACGAAGTCGACTAAGAATCGGACTTGTTAAGTGAACGAAGGCGATTTAGAATCGAGCTTGTTAGAACGAAGGCGACTAAGAGTCGAGCCTATTAGGGTGAAGGCGACTAAGAGTCGAGCTAAGATGAAGCCGACTAAGAGTCGAGCTCATTAGAACAAAGTCGACTAAGAGTCGGACTTGTTAAGTAATCAAAGGCGATTAAGAATCGAGCTTTGTTGGAACGAAGGCGAATAAGAGTCGAGCTTGTTGATATTAATGTAACACTATGTTTGATCGAATAACCTGCTCTTTTCATTGAAGTGGGAATCATGCTTTACATCAATTCGAAACTAGCTTTAACATAAACTTGAACTTTGAAATTGAAACTAGAAGTAGTATTTGATGAGGTGAGTAGCATGCCAAGGATGTTTCAACTCGTCACCTCCGGGATGAGCTATCATGTAGGTTCCTTCTTTGACGACTCGAGTGACCACATATGGACCTTCCCGATTAGGAGATAGTTTATTCTGTTGGGTCCTTACGCCCGTTGCCTCAATCTTTCTCAATACGTAATCCCAACTTGGAACGACCTTGCTTTGACCCTCTTGTCATGGTAACTTTTAGTTCGCTGTTTGTAGTTGACCATTCGGAGGTAGGCTGTTTCTCGCTTCTCGTCGATCAGATCCAGGTCGATCAATCTGTTGGTGTCATTCTGCTCTTGATCAAAGAAGGTCACTCTAGCAGTAGGGAATGCGAGCTCGGCGGAGTGCCGTGGCCTCGACCCATATGTGAGAGCAAGGGGTTTCCCAGTAGGCCCCAGTGGTTGTACGAGCGCCCGTAGAGCAAGGGAGTTCGTCCAACCAATTGTTTCGTCGACCTACGAGTCAGTCTTTAGCGAAGATAGAACAAGTTTATTTGCTTGCTTCGACTTGCCCATTTCCTTGAGGATAGGCGACAGAGGATTTCCAATGTTTGATTCCCATTTCGCTTCATCTCTGTTTCGAAAGTGGGAGAAGCGTAACCCATTGTCGGACACTATAGCTCGAGGAAAACCAAACCGACACCAAATGAAGTCGTGTATGAAGTTGATAGCATTCTCCTACGTGATGCGAGCTAGTGGTTTGGCCTCAACCCATTTGGTGAAGTAATCTATGGCCACTATCACATACTTGCGGTTTCCTCGGGCGGGAGGGAAGGGTCCAATCGGTCGACGCCACATGTCAAATGGCCAAGCAGGCTGCGATCGCAGAGTCTACGCTCGCTGGCTTGGCACATGAGGTAAGTTGGCAAACCTTTGGCATTGATCACATTCTTTGAACAAAGTTGTGGGTGTCGGCTCTCATGTGTGGCGATAATATCCCAAAGTGATTAACTTGTCGTGAGGTCACGGCCCCCGGTGTCCACCGCAAATTCCACTATGCACTTCGTATCAATGTGGCGACCTCTTGAGGGTGGATGCACTTTAATAATGGTCGAGTATAGGATCTTACGAATAGGTCGCCTCCTTGAATGACGTACCTTGGAGCTTTCTTTTGATAGCCCGAGACTTCTTCTCGTCATCGGCGGCTCTCCATTCTCTAAATATGCCTTCATTTCCTCGATCGAACACCTCTCACGAGTCCAATTTCTTGAGGGATCATCTATGCCTTTGAATTTTTACCCTCTCATGGATTTGGATTTTCGAGGAAGGAGATAGGCTCGCCATGTGGCTCATACGAAGTAGCAAGTTTCGAAAGGAGATCGGCCGGCTCGTTATCTTCTCTTCCAATCCTTTGAATCTCCCAGAATTCTAAGTCCTTTATTAGTTCCTTCACCAGGTCGCGAGTATTTGATGAGAGTAGAACTAAGCACTTCGTACTCGCCTCGACCTGGTTGACTATCAATTGTGAGTCACGGTAGGCCATGATCTTAGTTGCTCAGAAGCACTTGGCGTACTCAATAGCTGCAATCAAGGCCTCATATTCGGCTTGGTTGTTGGAAGCGTCAAATTTGAACCTTAGCGATTCCTCGTAAACAGTCCCGGACTACGGCTCGATCAAGACAATTCCGGCTCAGTGACATTTTTGGTTGCTTGACCGTCTGAATAGACCTTCCAATAATCGACGGGTAAAGTGATGGCGACTTGTGACTACTGGGCTCTTTCCCTTTGCCCTTTTCTTTTGGAGCTCGCTCGTCATCTTCCTTGGTGAACGTAAGCTCGACCAAGAAGTCGGCCCGAGCTTGAGCTTTCAACGCCTTTCGAGGTCGATACTCAATGTCAAATTCGGTGAGGGCAATTGACCAATTGAGTAGTCGACTGAACTCTCGGCTTGTGCGATATTTTTCTTAAGGAGCATTGGTAAGAACCACGATTGGATGAGCCGGAAAATAAGCTCGTAACTTTCTTGAAGCTACGACTAGAGCATAAGCAACTTTCTCGGCGTTGTAATACTGCTTTCCACATCGATAAAGCTTTGCTGATATAGTATACGAGCTTACGAAGCCCTTCATCCTCTCTAATCAATCTGCGGCAACCGACTTGTCTCCTACGGATAGATACACAAATAAAGTCTCGCGGTCATCGGGCTGCGAGCGAAGGTGGAGTAGCAAGATAATCCTTCAATTGTTGGAACGACGAATGACATTCGGTCGTCCATTCAAAGCTTTCGTCCCCTCGATGCTTTGAAGAAGGGGAGAGACCTTCTGGCGACTTTGATATGAAGCGACCAAGAGCTGCTACCCTTCCATTAAGTCATTTGCATCTCTTTGACATTGGTAGGAGCCTTCATGTCGACTAAAGCCTTTATCTTCTACGGATTAGCTTCTATGCCTCTTTGAGATACCATGAATCCCAAGAACTTGCCGGTGCCACTCCAAACACACATTTCTTTGGGATTGAGCTTCATGTCGTTTGCTCGTAGATTGGCGAATGTCTCCTTTAGGTCGACCACGTGACTCAGGCCTTAGTTTTAATGACCATGTCGTCAACGTAGGCCTCCATATTTCGACCAATACGTGAGGCAAAGACTTTGTTCACCATCCTACGATATGTCAGCTCCTGCATTCTTCAATCAAAAGGCATCATATTGTAGCGGTAGATGCCTCCAAATTTGCTGAAATGCCGTTTTCACTATGTCATCCTCGTGCATCTTTATGCGGTGGTATCCCGAGTAAGCATCCAGCGAGAGTAGAGTGACCAGCAATGGAATCAACAAGCTTGTCAATTCTAGGAAGAGGATAGCTATCCTTTGGGCAAGCTAGATTGAGAGTAGTGAAGTCGACACACATCCGCCACTTGCCATTCGATTTCTTCACCATGACCACGTTGGCCAACCACGTTGTATGAGTGGCCTCTTTGATTATACTGCACTCAAAAGTTTTTGTACCTCTGCTTTGATAGCCTCTTCCTTGTCGCGAGCAAAACTTCTCGGCTTTTGGGGTCTCGGCTTTATGGTCGGGTTGACTTCCGATCTGTGAACGGCGACCTCCTCCTTGATTCCCCTCATGTCTTCTACCCTCCATGCAAAGACATCATTACTTTCTTTGAGTAGCTCGATGATTTTTGCTCGCTCCTCAGCGATATTTGCTTCCCAATCTGAATTTTTTGATCGGGGTAAGAAGGGTTGGTGATTGCGACTCTAGCTCATCCAGACTTCTAGCTCTGGTCCATCTACGAATTGTAGAGTCTCCACTATGATCTCCACGACCTTTTGTCTTTCCTCGGCTCCCAAGTGTGGAGCCTCCTCGGCTATCATATCATCGAAGCTTGTCTGCAACCTTGTTGGTAGGGGCCCCAGAGTTATTGTCTATCCGGAGGCATAGGTCTCCTATGACGACTTGATCGACCATAACTACATCTGAGATCGACCTCGGTGGTGTTAGAGTGACGTGTCGACTCAAGCATGACCTCGTCATTTGAGCGATAGGTCGACTCTACCACGTCGGTGATTGTTGACGGTCGGGTAGTTTTGGTGGCGGCGAGACGGCTTCAAGTAACCATCGGCGGTCTCAATCTCCGGCTCCCTTTTCTTTCTTTCTCTTAGAACATGATCCGAGATAAGCACGAGCTGTGCCTTGTACGCAACCCACTCCGGCGGGTGTGGGGAACTTTACTGTTGGTGAGGAATTGATGCTACCATTCCAAGAGCGACTGTCCGGGAATTCCAAGTATGGCGGCATAGTCACTATTTACATCAATTACGATAAATTGTACCTTCGAGACAATCTGAGGGGTCTTTGGCCAAGGTCGGCGTCGAGCACTATCGGCCTTTAGCATCAACTCGGTGGTTGGTGAAGCCCTCCAACCTGCCATCATATCTCTCCATTTGTTCATCATTAAGGCCCATTTCCTTGAAAGTTTTGTAAAACAAAATATCCTTGCGAGGCCCCGTGTCGACTAAGAGTACGCTCGTCGTACATCCATCAATGAGACACTGGGATGACGAGAACTTGCTCCCTAGCCGCCATATTTGTTGCCAATTCGTGGGGGTAGAAGGCGATCGCCTCATCTCTTATTTCTCTCCTTGGAGGCACATGTGGGGCCTTATTAAAGGAATATCTTGTGCTTGATGGCCGTGTTGCTTGCTTGTTCGGTGATGACACCCAGGTTCGGTCTAAGCTGCCTAGGTCCTTGTTGCCCACTGTGGCTGCTCGCCTCCCCGGCTGAGGTCTCTTCACATAAGCTTCGAGTCTCCACAGTCGACCATTCTCTGGATGATACGCTTTAATCCTAAGCAATCCTCTGTGAGATGACCCGGTGTCTTTGTGGTAGTCGCAGTACTTCTTTGTTGTCCCTCCTAAACTTGTTGCTGGATTCATTGGAATTTGGAGGAGCCGGTTCAACAGCGTTCAAAATCTCCGTTCGACTCACCGTGAGGGGAGTGAAAGCTTTGGGCACCTTCTCTGTCGCCCTAGTTCTGTTCTTTCCATTTTTATTGTTCCCCCCATTCTTGTTGGAGTCCTTTTTATCGTCAGCGACTTCAACCTTGGGGCTCTTACCATTCTTCTTTTCTTTCCTTTCCTCGGCCGAGAGCGACATTATACACCTTTTCAAACAACTCTGTCGAGTTGTGGCCCGTTCGGGCTGTGAGCTCGTAGTCCATGTCTTACGAGGAAATGCCACGGAAGCAATTGATTACCTCCTGTACGTGAGGTCTTCCTCTATCTTATCAACCATCTCTTTGAACTTGGTGAAATAGCTCATCGAGCTTTCATTCTTACCTGCACCAAGTTATTCGGATCGGTGACGGTTATCTTTCGAGCTCCTGCGATCGAGAAGCGATCTAAGAATTTTGTTACGAAGCATGCCCAGTGGTGATACTACCGGCGGCCAAACCATTGAACCAAGTTAAAGGCTGCCCCAGTAAGTGTGCTTAGGAGAGCTTTGCACATGTTGTCATCCTCATTGGCGACAAAACACATAGTGGCTTCCAGATGGGATATGTGGCTCTTGGCATTTGTCGACCCAGTACTTCTCCGAGAAGAGGCAACCTGAAAGTAGGAGGAGGTCGACTATCTACGATTTCTTTGGAAAAGATTCGAAGAGCAAAGTCAATTCGTTCAACCTTTCCCGTCTCTTTTTTCTTCTCCTCCTCCCATTGCTCAAATTTCTTTTTCATCAACAACCATTCTGCGGCATCGGGTCTCTCATCTCTGGAGGAGGAGCAAGATTGGACCTCTGGCCTTCACTGGGGGGAGTCACTGCCTACTCCTTCGTCCTGTGAGAATTGGTCCTTTCTCGATCTTATTGGAGATCTATGTCATTTGCTTCTTTGAGGCGACTGCGCCTCTCGGCGGCGACGGCGACTGCGCTGTGATCTCCATGTGGCGACTGCGCCTTTCCCCTCTCACGGGCGACCTATGCCCATTTCTGTCTCTTTGAGACCACGATCTCTGTGTTACAGTGGGGAAACATGTACATTTCTATTGGTACATTAGCGAGTCCTCAAATCGAGATTGAGCCTCTGCTCTCTGTTTACATTGAGGCTAGCTCTTAAATCGTTACTCGGCACATGAACTATAGTGGGAGCTCGACGTACCATTCTGTCCTCGCCGTTACGTCCCACACCTTCATTTGGCCTAGCACTCCTGGCTGTTGCCCATTAGAAACACGAGCGGGTGCCACTCTCTCGGAGCGTATGTCGGCTGTTACGCCTCCTCCATGGCTATTAAGTCGGCGAGAATGCAGGGCTCGCTCCAGCATCATTTCTTTCTTGCTCATGGGATTAGTGGAGGGACTGCCTGCTTCCTACATTAGCTGCCCGGTTATGCGTTTTGGGTGAGGTGGAGCTCCTTGTCCTTCCATAGGACGCTTTTCTCTCCTTGCATCGGCAATCCCTGCCATCGGCCATTGTTAGAGCGTGTCGCCCTAGCATGATGTCGTTGAGGAGGGGGAGGAGGAGGCAAGTCTGCATTTCCAACGTTTGCATTGGGGTTGTTGTTCACTTCATCGTGCCCAAGTGATGCCTCGGATACGTGTCCTTCTGAAGTCACCATTGTTGCAGGTTTGATGGAGTTTTCGAAGTCAAGTCTAAAGCACTTTCCGGCAATGGAACCAAGCGTCTTTGCGGGAAATGTGCTTATCAATCTTCCTCCGCGTGGCGGGGTGATCACCTGGCTTCTTGACCTGAAAGCAGAACCCACGACTAGCCGGATGTGTCTCCGGCGAAGACACTCGGGCGTGAGTAAGATCGCGATTGTATATAGCTCAAAATGTATTGAATAATGAACTCAGAATACAAAATGGCAGTTACCTTTGCACCGTTGGTAGTGACGAAGTATTTATAGGCAAGAGTGATGTATTTTTGGGGAGGCAGCATGTCCTCCGAGATTATAGCGGCGGTTACTTGGTCATGGGCACGTGTCTATAACGGTCCCTGATTTGTAGGGATGTAGTTGTGAGCATTGATTGACCAAATAAGCCGGCAAGTGTCAGGTCGTCACTTGCTGATTTAGGTCGAGGTCGCCACTCGTGGAATGGTCGACCTGACTGTCGGGTAGAGCATGGTTCGTACCCGAATAGTAGCATGGATCATGAGGTCGGACTAAGTTAGGTCGGGACCTGTAAGTCGGGCCATGGGCTTAGTCGACTGATGTGTGAGATGGGCCTTGGGCCTTGTTCTGATTGGATTAGTTTCATTGAGAATGTGGGTGTCAACGCTATCTGTGATTGGGCTTTACTCGTTTGGCCCAATTCGACACTTTTGGTATGTTCATTACTAATTATAAAAATAAAGAATATAAAATACAATAAAAGTGAGTGGGTATAGTACAATGAGTTGGAAGGGGTAATATGGTTATTGAGTTTATTTTAGTTCGATACATAAAACAATTTATTTATTTTATTTAAAAAATATTGAATCATAGTAAAGAAAGTATAATTACTTTTATTAACAATTACCCAAATAAAGTGGATAGTAAATGATTTATTTTGTTTCTTATTATTTTATTTGGTAAAATTGTGAGAGCCGTAAATTACACGTGCCTAAAGAGGCGCGTGAATGCATTTTTTTTTTTGTTATTTTCAGTTTTTTTATTTATCATGGTCTTTTTAGTAAAAAATTAAATAAGTGTTAAGTATTTATTTTTAATTATAAATTATAATAATAATAATAATATTTTTATTAATCATAAAAATAAAGAATATAAAATAAAATAAAAGTGATGGAATATAGAATGATGAGTTGGAATGGTATTGAATATATATTTAATATTAATATTAATAATTATATATGTATATTTTATATTTAACATTATCTATGTATATTTAATATTAGTAACTATATAGTATGTATATAAATATGATTACACATACCTTGAACTTGAAGCCTCATTATATACCAAGGCCAAGGCCATTTTTGATTCGTTCTCTTTCGATGTGGGAAATCTTCCTTCGCGCCTTGGTCTTGGGCTTGGCCTTGCCTTGGCTCGGCCCTTGGCCTTGCCTTGGCCAACCTTAGCATTGGCCTTCGCCTTTATCCCACATGGAAAAATAATCAAAGTAAGATGAGTTGCCTTTGTTATATAATTAGGATGAAGCTAAGTCAAGCATTCATGATTCGTCCGTCGCATAATCAATGGTCGGCTTTGCCTTGGCCGGCCTTGTGTTGCCATGTGTCGAGATAAAAAAAATTAATTTATTATAAATTAATATAAATTAATTTTGTTTTTTTTACACCAAAATTCATAATTTTTTTTACTCTTTAAATAGAGACTTATTTCATTTGATTTTGACAAAGAAAAAAAAATTCTCTTTTAATTTTAAATTTGTTAATTATCTTTTACTAATTTTTCAATTTCTTTTGAGTGAAAATTAATTGAGTGTAAAGTAATTTTTTTTTCTTAATTATAAATGATAAAAAAAAATTCTCTTTTTTAATTTAATATTTTAAATATTTTTATACAACAAAAGTCATATTTTTTTTTTCTCTTTAAATAGAGACTTCTTTTATGTGAGTAGGGTAATAATATGAGGGAAATATGGGCCAAATATGTAACATACCTTGTGTTATTTTAATTTTTTTTTTGTAACATTTCATTTCCATCATATTGTTATGATTGATCTTACATTTGTGTTTATGTGAAGATTAGGGCACATTTGTAGTTTTACTTGGTTAGGGTTGAAAATCTATGGAGGGCAAAAAGATTACGGAAAATGAGTAGCTTATTTAAGAAGCGTTGTACATCATGTTAAACATACACATGTGCACACACACTAAAACACATTAGAACAAAATATCAAGTAACTAAATGAGTTATAATCTCATTTTTTTAAGTAAAATAAATTACTTTTATTAACATTTACCCAAATAAAGTGGATAGTAAATGATTTATTTTGTTTCTTATTTTTTTATTGGTTAAAATTATGAGAGCCGTAAATTACACGGGCCTAAAAGAGGCGCGTGAATGCATTATTATTATTTTTTCTTAATTTTTTATTTTATTTTTCATGGTCTTTTTAGTAAAAAATTAAATAAGTGTGAAGTATTACTTTTTAATTATAAATGATATTAATAATAATAATAATATTTTTACTAATAAAAAAAATAAAGAATATCAAATAAAATAAAAGTGGTGGGGTATAGGATGATGAGTTGGAATGGTGTTGAATATATTTTTTATATTTAAAATTATATATGTATATTTAATATTAATAATTATATATGATTATAAATATAATTACACCTACATTGAACTTGAAGCCTCGTTATATATCAAGGCCAAGACCATTTTTGATTCATTTTCTTTCTATGTGGGAAATCTGCCTTGGCCTTGCCTTGCCTCGGCTCGGCCCTTGGCCGGCCTTGGCCTTGGCCTTTGTCCCACATGGAAAATATATCAAAGTAAGATGAGTTGCCTTGATTATATAATGAGGATGAAGCTTGGCCAAGCGTGCATTATTCGTCCGTGGCATTACCAATGGTCGGCTTGGCCTTGGCCGGCCGTGTCCTTGGCTCTGACTTTTTTATTTTTTCAAAAATTTGGTCAAATCAAATACTCGAATTGAATTATTTGAATATCAATTTCGAATCGTATACGAATCAATTTCTATATTCGAATACGAATCGAATACGAATACTAATCGAATATGATGATATTCGATTTGGTTACGAATCGAATACGAATACAAATCAAATTTTATATTCGAATACAAATTGAATATTAATCGAATATGATGATATTCGATTTGGTTACGCCCCTAATAGGGATGAATGTGGGTTTTGATATATTTAATAAGTGAGATGGGGTAATATGATTATTGTGTTTATTTTAGTTTGATATATCATACAATTTATTTAATTTTTTTAAAAAAATACTATTTGAAGCATAGTAAATAAAGTATTAATAAATTTGTCGATTTTTCTATTTGTCTCAAAATATCGTTTATTTATAAAGACGAATATCGGAAAAAATGACCATCATTTTTACAATTTTTATTTAACTGTATGTCAATATTATAATAAATAAAGATAGTATAAATTGGTATTTTAAAAGAGGGAGATGAACAAGTGGGTTGAGTTTGATGAGGAAGTGGGGGGTTTGGGGATTTTTTTTTTCATTTAACGAAATTGTTAGTATTTTTATTTTTCTTCTAAAAATTAAATAAGTTAAATTGAAAATAAATATCATAATTATGTTCATAATGAGTTAATGTAAATAATTATGACATAATTATTTTGATGTACGAGCATGAGTTAATTGAAAGTTTTCATTTGAAAAAGTATGATATTAATTTTTATTAGATAACTGTACTATCCTTTTGGTATGACCAAAGCTTTTATTTTTATTTAAAAATTTCTCTTTATCAAAAAGAAATAAAAAATCACCTTTCTTTTTACTAGATTTCTAATCTTCACCTTTTTTTTAACTGATTTGAATAACTTCTTTGGTATTTCATAAACATGTTCGTGTGTTTTATTTAAATTTTTTAAATGATAAAATACTACATAATTGTATATAGAGAAATGCATAATCCTTATAATTTTTGTTTTATTTCTATTTTATTTTTTTCTAATTTTTATGTACTGACAATGTAGTCTTTAAGAAAGTATTCCATAATGTATAAACGAATTGAGTTCTTGGTTTATTTTAGTTCAATTTTTGTCTTTTGAATATATAGTAAGGCCCGTGCATCGCACGGGAGTCAATCTAGTATCGATAGTATGAAGGTTAATATGAAAATCTAGGATAATACGAATGTCAAAGAGTCATTTACTCAATTATTTATTACCAAAAAAAAATTGTTTATCATTTTTAGGTTAAACGGATTAAAGTCCATATTTTCTTTTATATAGTGAAACTTAGAACATTTTATTATTTGTTTTATTATGCACTCTCTTAGACTACTTACAATGGCTGTATGAAATGGGGATGAAATACATTTCATACAGCTAATGCACTGCAATGGGGGAATGAAAGGTAGTTGAATGGATTAACGGGATGAAAGTTTCATCCCGATTGAAACACTCCTTTTCCTTTTTTTTTTTTTTAAGTTGCCACATGTCAAGACCTTATTGGTCTTGACTTTATCACTTTTTCACCCAATTATTTAAACTCAATTATCTCATAATAAATGATTTAAAAATAAAAAGAAAAATTCACCAAAATTCATCATTTTTTTCCTACAAATTGATATAAGTTTCATTTGATTTGGACACAAAAAAAAACACTTAGTTTTCAATTTGAGCTGAATTATTACCTAGTAAATTAATTTTTTTTTAATTTTTTTTTTCACCAAAATTCATCATTTTTTTCCCTACAAATTGATATAAGTTTCATTTGATTTGGACACAAAAAAAAAACACTTACTAGTAAATTAATTTTTTAAAAATTTTTTTTTCACCAAAATTCATCATTTTTTTCCCTACAAATTGATATAAGTTTCATTTGATTTGAACACAAAAAAAAACACTCACTTTTCAAAAACAGAAAATATAAATAAAATAAAAGTGGTGGGGTATAGAATGATGAGTTGGAAGGAGTTGAAATTTAATTTAAGTTAGTTATTGTAGGGGGTTAAATGAAATGGGTAGATGAAATATTAGGTGGATGAGAAAAAGTGTAAAAATTAAGTGTTGAATGAAATGGGGGAAGGGGATAAAACCATTGTGGGTAGTCTTAGTTTATAAAGCATCATCAACCTCACTCTAAAACTTTATAATAGAGCAAAATTCATCTCCAATGCTTACTTTAAATCCTGCACTATTTTAAAGTAGTCCACAACTTGCTTCAAATTTGATGCAATCTTCAAAATTTGCTCTATTTTGAAGCTACTCACATTTTGCTTCCACTAGCTTGTACATTGCTTATTGCTTGTACAATTAAATATTAAAGAAGACAATACCACAAGATATTTGTTCATTTAGTTTATAAATCTTCTCGACTAAATCTGGGACACTATCAAGCGAGTAAATATTCACTAACATCACAATATATGGTATTACAATCAAAACCCATGACCTCACATACGAAGTCATCCACTCTCTATTTAATCACTCCCATCACACAACTAAACCCTAGACACAAATTAGGTAATTCATGAAATTCTTCTAAATAAACCCCAAAGACCTAGCACTATTTTTGGTTCTCACTAATAATAACTTTTCCTGTAGGGGTTGATCTAACAGATTCTCTCTTACTTTTATCCTAGCCCACAATAGTTTTGACTATCACTTGGTTTATATAGATTTACAAATCTGAAACATAATCTAAGTAGAAAACCCAAAAATACTAATATTTTCCAATCCTACTCAAAAAATAAGAAATTATGAAATTACTTTAATTATATTTTCTTTTCCGTATTGATTTTGACTTCATAACCCAACCAACATGGAGGAGGAGATTTGTTTGTGTGTGTGTGGGGATGTTGGAAAAATATGTTGTGTGTGAAGGAAATTGTGGGTTCATGTTTCATATCGTGTAAACAGTAAAATGGTATATCTAGATGTCCAATTTGAGATTGGATGAGAAAGATATGATAACTCAAAATTGGTGGGTTGAAATTGTAACTTTTAAAATTTAACTACACTATTGATGTCACATGATTCCTAGATTAATGAGGGGTTAATAGGGATCATTACATTGGGATTAGGGGTTACAAAGCGTGGAATTAAACCCATGAATACAAGGTAATGACTCTCATATTAATACAAGGATTAAATGAGAATTCATCACATGGTTGTTGAAGGTATAACTAGAAAACCCACAACAAATGAAAACAACTTTTTCATCAATCTTCTTCCTCACCTTTGCAATTTGTTCATCTTCTTTCTTTGGCCTTCAAGAAATTTATAATAGAATAACGGATGATAGACGAAGTCAATCAAAACATGGAAGAGAAGAATTGAATGACTCAATTGATTATGATATTAGAGGTACATATTTATAGGGTTACAATGGAAGGAGGTATTCTCCTAATAGGTTTCTAGATCTATACAATCTTTCATAATCTAATACAAAGATTAAGTTTCCTAATCTATATATAACAATATACTCCCTCCGTCCCACAATTATGTAGAATTTTTGGCCCGGCACGGAGATTAAGGTAAAAAGTGATAAAGGTAATGTGTTGTGAGTGTAAAAGTAAAATAGGAGAGAGAATGAGTGGAGAGAATAGTAAATTTAAAAAGTGTTGTGAGTAGAGATAAGTGGGTCCCATTTCCATTTTGGGAAATTATTGATTATTGTGGGACGCCCAAAAAGGAAATTTTTCGGTATTATTGTGGGACGGAGGGAGTATACTTTAAATATAATATTGTTATATTATATTCCTAATATGCCCTCGCAAGATGGACGGTCCTTGGATAAGTCCAATCTTGGAGAGTGATGAGATGAACCGGGTTTGATGACGAGTTTAAGATGTGTTCCCGGACATGTGTGGTGTCGTTCCTCGCTTCGGGGTGATGATAGGTTGGTCCATGACTATGTCGGAGACGGTGGGGTTGTGGAGAGGGGTTTCGGGTTTCCGAGGTGGGTTTCGGTTAGTGGGTTTTGCCGAGGGGTTCGAATTATAGGGTTTCGGCCTAAGGGTTTTTGAGCCAAGAGGGTTTGAATAACAAAAAAATTTTGGGTTTCGGCCAAAGGGGTTTTGAGCCGAGGGGGTTTAATAATCAAGAAAAAAAATTTGGTTTTCTGTCAAAGGGGTTTTGAGCCGAGGGGGTTTAATAACAAGAAAAAAATGTGGGTTTCGGCCAAAAGGGGTTTTGAGCCGAGGGGATTGAATAAAGAAAAAAAATTAGGGTTTCAGCTAAAAGGGGGTTTGTGCCGAGGGGGTTGAATAACAAAAAAAAATTGGGTTTCGGCCAAAGGGGTTTTGAGCCGAGGGGGTTTAATAACAGAAAAATAAAATTGGGTTTCGGTCAAAGGGGTTTTGAGCCGAGGGGGTTTAATAACAAGAAAAAAAAAATTGGGTTTCGGTCAAAAGGGCTTTTGAGCCGAGGGGATTGAATAAAGAAAAAAAATTTAGGGTTTCGGCCAAAAGGGGTTTTGAGCCGAGGGGGTTTGAATAACAAGAAAAAAAAATTCGGTTTTCGGTCAAAGGGATTTTGATGTATAAGGTTTGTTTTTGGGTGGGGCGGTTTTGATGATGGTTTGGCGGAAGCTTTGGTGGTGAGGTTTGGCGCAAGCTTCGGTTGGTAAGAGTTTAGCCGTGGGTTGTGATGTGGTGAGGGTGGGGCGGCTTTAGGGTTTTGTCGCTAGGGTTTTGGCGGAGAAGTCCTTCTATAGATCTTAATGCTCTGATACCATAATAGAATAAATGATGATAGGCGAAGTCAATCAAAACATGAAAGGGAAGAATTGAATTGAATGACTCAATTGATTATGATATTAGAGGTACATATTTATAGGGTTACAATGGAAGGAGGTAATCTCCTAATAGGTTTCAAGATCTATACAATCTTTCCTAATCTAATACAAATATTAAGTTTCCTAATTTATATATAACAATATACTCCCTCCGTCCCGCTACAAATTGCACACTTTTCTCATTGGGCGTCCCATTACAAATTACACACTTCCTAAAATGGCAAAGAATCTTTACTATTCTCTCCACTCATTCTCTCTCCTACATTATTTTAATACTCACAACACCATTATAATTTACTATTCCCTCCACTCATTCTCTCTCATATTTTACTTTTATACTCACAACATTTATATCATTATTTTTTTCCTTAATCCCCGCAAACAGTAACTGTGCGATTTCAAGCGGGACGGAGGGAGTATACTTTAAATATAATATTGTTATATTGTATTCCTAATAATTTATTCATGGTGATTTTGTCCGAGCATTGCTTCAATTAGCTGGAGATTCTAGTGTGCAAGAATGGTTCGATCCATCTGTTTTATCCAGTGAGGCGAACGTACAAAACAACTTCAAGCACAAGTTGGATAGGGGGCGAATTTGTCTTAATGTGTGTCGCACAGGACTCGGTCAAAATCAACACGATCAACCTACGGTTATTTCTTCTTTTTTAATTTTACGCTGTATATTGTATATCAATATATTGTAATTCTTTTCTCTTTTTGTGATTATTGTAAAATTTTGTCAGAGACCGACACAGACACAGACACAGTGAGTGTGTGTGTGTGTGTGTGGGAGGGGGGGTTACTATGTTAGACAAAGCATGGACTTTGACTTTGAGTTTTAAAGAAGCATGGCCTAAACGTCAACGATCGATACGAAGCTCATATTAAACCATTATACTATACTTGTTGTATCGTCATGCATGCCCACAATTGAGGGATTTGGAGAGGAAGTTGAGCCACACAAATATGCAATTGCTAAATCCAACACAAGAGGAAGAGGTGTGATAATCTTACAACCACTTGAACCAGGTTATCTTCCAAACATGTACAATCATGTTTACTTGGTATTATTCATGTGTGAGCTAGTGTTAATTGCTCTTATTTAAAATATAGTTATAACTGTCCCCTCAGTTGATAATGCATGGGATCTTTGCGCGTAAATGAAGTATGAGAAGGTCAGAAATACGACGGTAAGCCTCCTGCGTCAGATGAATCCCATCCCAACCTATGTATCGAGAAGGATCACTACAAAGCGGTGCCCCTGGAATTCCACATGTATTAAATGTCCCATTTCCGCAGCAAGCTTTCAGCAACGTTGTTGAATCAAAACCTAAAACCATTCACAAACTTAATTATATATAATTACTCGTATCTTAATTGGAATTAATGCTAATTAATGAGGAGTCAGATCAGACGTAGTATTAACCTAGCGCAGGAGCTGCAAGGAGAACTGTTCGATAAGCATTGTAGTAATCAAAATAAAGTATGTCTACGTTAGGGTACTCGACTCTAAGCGAGGCTAGGGCTCTTTGAAGATTATTGCTCTGAAAAATGACCAATTCGTTGAGATTCCGCAAACACCCTTGAAAGTCGTAGGCAGTGGGATCACTAGTTTTGAACATATTCAAATGGTTAGGTAGGCATCTAACTGGAATGTTTCCTGGAACCACAACTCGAACTGCACCTAACCCGATCACTTCCTGCGTAATTGCATCATTAATTATAGACAAAAAAAAAAAAAAAAAAAAAAGGAAACATAATCAAAATTTGGTCATTTAGAAAAGAGGAATTATATAACTTTACTTGGTGAAATAATTATAGAGAAATAGCTTACTCTAGTGGCGTTGGTAATGGCATCAATGATAATGGGAACTAAAAGTCTAAGCTCAACAAGGGTTCTTCCTTGATCCAAACCAAAGTTGATCTCATTTGTTCCAATCTTCCCAACAAACACTAGAGAACTGTTGAGCCTCCTCCCACATTCTAAACCATAATAACAAAACGAATAACATGTTAATTATTATATTATTCGTTGGATTATATATTAATATATATATTCACTCCGTTCCAAGATAAATGATCACATTTTACTTGTCAACGTTTTTTTATCACTCATCATATCTCTTTCCATATCTATAAATGCGATATTTATTTTAGCACGTACCTCCTGGTATGATAGAGGCACAAGTGGAGGCAAGGTAATCTCGAAGGTACTTATTCTCACTTTAAATTACAAAATAATAATTATTAATAAAGAAAACTATATAGAAATATTATTTTTTCCATCTCATATAAATACTTTAAAAAATATAATTCTATAAAAAAAATTGGTTGATGAAAAAAAAAATCAATCGGTTGGAGCATCAATCATTCGGTTGATGCAAAAAAATAATAAAAAAATCAATCGGTTGGAGGGTCAACCGACCATCATGGCCACTATTTTAAGGGTAGTTGAATATCTTTATTTATATTTTCCTGTTGTTTAAGGTTTTAGGTTTAGGTTAAACCATTCTTATAATCAATATCCTTTTTACTAAATTACTCTCGTTGAGGCCCAAATAAAAGTCCAATCCTTAAACGATGACTATTAAGTATTATCCAAATAAAATAAAAAATATAAGGAATCTAAAAAGACATTTAAAAAGGAACGGAGCGTACTTTTGTGTATCATATAAGTGGTCAAATGGTTACGAATTGCCACATCAATGTTTAAACGTTGAACTATTCATCGTACACAATCTTATACTCCCTCAGTCCCGTCCGACTTAGGACATTCACTTCCGACACGGAGATTAAGGAATACTATTATAATATTAGGAGAGAGAATGAGTGGAGGATGTGTTGTGAGTGTGAAAAATTAAATAGGAGAGAGAATGAGTGGGATAAATAGTGATGGGATTATTGTTGTGAGTATGACAAGTGGGTCCCATTTAATATAAAAATAATATAAACTTTTCATTTTGGGCCGTCCTAAGTCGGTTGGGACGCCCAAAATGGCAAAACGTCCTAAGTCGGACGGGACGGAGGGAGTACACAAAAGTGAAGCTGTATTACATTGACAATTGGAGTATATTGAAATTCTTCGTCTCCAATTCAGTAAATATTACCTTTGGCTGCTTATAAAACATGAAACGTGACATAATCTTACAATGTAACGACTTGAACCAGGTTATCTTCGATCGAAACATGACAATCTTGTTTACTATTCATGCGTGAGCCAAGTATAGCTCTTAATTATTTATCCTAATTATAATTTTCCTGTCCGTCGTCATCAGTTGAAAATGCATGGGATTTTTGCGCGTAAATGCAGTATGAGAAGGTCAGAGATGCGATGGTAAGCCTCCTGGGTAAGATGAAGTCCATCCCAACCTATGTATCGAGAAGGATCACTACAAAGAGCTGCCCCCGGAGTTCCACATGTTCCAATTGTTCCATTTCCACAGCAAGCTTTTAGCAACGTCTTTGGATCAAATCCTAAAAACATTTACAAATTATTTAAGGATAACTTCTAATTGGGATTAATGTTAATTAAGTAGTATGACTAACCAAGCAAGGGAGCTGCAAAGAGAACTGTTCGATATGCATTATAATAGTCAAAATAAATTATCGCTATGTTGGGGAACTCGAGCCTAAGTGAGGCTAGGGCTGTTTGAAGATTGTTGTTCTGGAAAACTGCCAATTGGTTCAAATTCCGCAGACACCCTTGGAGGTCGTAGGCACTGGGATCACTAGTATTGAACATATTCAAGTAGATTGTTAGGCATCCGATTGGAAAGTTTCCGGGAACTACAACTCGAACTGCACCTAACCGGATCACTTCCTGCGTAAAATTGTATAAAAAGTATTTTATCTATAGAAATGCAATTATTATTTTTTGGGATGGGGGATCGAGTAACTTGAAATTATTATCGATTAAGAGATCGATGACTTACTCTAGTGGCGTTGATAATGGCAGCGGTGATATTGGGCACTAAAAGTCTTAGCTCAGCAAGGCTTCTCCCTTGAGCCAGGCCAAAGTTGATCTCATTGCCTCCAATCTCACCAACCAAGACAAGAGAACTATTGAGCCACCTCCCACATTCTAAACAATAATAGCTTGTTACAAATTAGATTATTCATAATAAGTATCGCAGTTGAATTATTATAACTTTTTTTTTTTTTTTATCATGGTGTTTTTATTTGTTTCTAATAAATAAATACCTCCAGGTATAGAAGCACAAGTGGAGGCAAGGTAATTTCGAAACTGTTGCAGCTGACCAGAAAGGGCAGTAGTGATAGGAGGAATGATAATTCCTTTAGTGGCAAGAAACCCGATATCCAGAGCTGTAGCTGCAGTTACGGCAAAATTAACTCCATTATCAAAGGAAGCACTTGTGTCCAGATATGGCTTAAGCAGTGGAAGGCCAAGAGATCTTGCTGCAAATCACACAATTAATTAGTTATTTGTGTCGAGTAATGATTTGGGCACATAAAACATTTTTGACTTACAAATGTAGTCTATGATAAGACGGCCATCAGACCAACGGCCAGTGGGGGTACCGGGAAAGGTCTCACCGTATGGAGGGTTGGCAGCGGGAAGGGATGGGCCGACTGGGAGTACGCGGATAAGGTTGCCGGTATCGGCAAGTGAATCTCCAAACTGAAAAATATAGTCAATGGAGCAAGAGGGGTTTCCAAAAGTGAGAGGGAATAATGAAAGTGTAAGAACTAGGTAATACAAATATGTTAAAGACATCATATAATTCATGTCATGAGATAAGAAAAACTTAAAGGACTCAATACTCTTTATATAGGGAAAATTTGTGTGGGCTTGTTGGTAAGGGAGGGGGAGGGGGAGGGCATAATACAACAAGCATCTAGATCAACTGTTGTTAAGGAGTGGAAGCAATAAACTTGGACACCAAGGACCAATCACGTAAAGTCAATCACGATTAGTTGTAAAGTCAATCACGATTAGTTACAAGGCACATATCTTGTATTCTTGGTAGGTATCCATTCCTTGTAATTAGCTTTATAATTATTCTTATAACTATGGTAGGTAGATTAGTATAGAATATGAGAGTTATTATCATTTTCATGTAAAGTGTTGATATTATTCTATTTAAACAAAGAACCTCACACAATCAATGATAGGTTGGATTACAGTGAGTTATTCATGTGTCTGCGTCTCTTTCTCCCTCTGCCGTCTTCTTCTTCCTCTCTCTTTTTGTTTCTCTGTCATTGTATGCTTCCGTTGCCGGTGATTTCGTACATGGCATCAAGAGCTTCTCAATAACCATGGGTGATGATGCAATGAAAACCGTGGCTACTACTACCGATTCAGAGCAAAGCAATCCTCACAATAAACATAACCTCCATATCCTCTTCAATGTTCAGTCATACATGGGTCATTATAGGTTGTCTAACGAGAACTATCAAAATTGGAGTTCTCTCTTCTTGTCTATATTAGAAAATAATAATTATTAATAAAGAAAATTATATAAAAATATTATTTTTTTCATCTCATATAAATACTTTAAAAAATATACTTCTAAAAAAAAATTAATCGGGTGGAGCATCAATCGGTTGATGCAAAAAAAAAATTAAAAAAAATCAATCGGTTGGAGGGTCAAACGACCATCATGGTCAACCAAACCAAAGGTACTTCGTCTCACTTTAAATTACAAAATAATAATTATTAATAAAGAAAACTATATAGAAATATTATTTTTTCCATCTTATATAAATACTTTAAAAAATATACTTCTAAAAAAAACAAAAAAAAAATCAATCGATGGATGCAAAAAAAAAAAAAAAAATCAATCGGTTGGAGCAACCATGGACCGAACAAATTCGGTCAACCGACCATCATGGTCAACCAAACCAAAGGTACAAACTTCGTATCACTTTAAATTACAAAATAATAACTATTAAACATATAGGCATGAACGGAATAAAAGTGACGGCCTAGGCCCAGCGAGCAAGCCCAATTATCTACCTATTGTTTCCACCACGTTCTCAGTGGGCTAGTCCCAATTATTATCTAGCCCATGGCTCATCAGCCTGATTAGTCGACCTAGCTCATTGACCGACCTACGAGGTCCCGGCCTAGCTAGCGTCCGACATACGATACAAATCTCAATACGGGCAGGGCCCGATCCCATCCATCAGTCAGGTCGACCTAGATCCAATAGGCGACCTCGATCTATTATAATATGTGACGACCTACAGAGTTCAGGCGTGAATACAAGTCTTTACATAACGGACTCCCTACAAATCAGGAGTTATTCGTGGACAAGATCTCTTATGCATATCTGATCCGAGATTATAGGGATTTAATACAATCCTACCACAATTATATCTCACATCAACAACTATAAATACAAGGCAATGTCAACCGTTCCAAGGTAATTGCTTTTTGATTATTTGAGAATACATTGTTCCTTATAATTATTTAGCTCTCAGACACCATACTTATCCTCACGCCCGAGGGTCTTCGCCGGAGACCATTCCGGCTAGTCGTGGGTTCTGTTTTCAGGTCAGAAGTCAGGAGATTGATCTTGCAGCTGGACGGAGATTGATAACGACACGATTCTTGCAGCATCAGTTTGGTTCCATTGCCGGGAATCGTGCTTTTTTTACCTCGAAATTTCTTACAACCCATCATCATGACTTCTGATGGTCATGTGTCAGAGGCCTCGGATGAACATAATGAGGGAAACACCAGTGCTAACACAGAGGCCGGTGCAGGCAATCGCAATGCAAATATGCCTCCTCCTCCTCCCCCGCTGCGTCCGCATGGAAGGGCGGCATGTTCGAATAGCATTGCTGACGGCAGAGGCTTGCCAGACGGCATAAGGGAGAAAAGGCCCATGGTCGAGCAAAGGGCTCAGCCCCCTCCAAAGCGTCAAGCAGGGCGAATGGCTACAGGCGACAGGCCAGGTCCCTCAACCAATCCCCTCAGTAGAAAGGAGATGCTGGTGGAGCGGGCTAGAATCTTAGCAGAGTTATTAGCAATGGAGGAGGAGCCTGATCAGAATGACAGAAGGTCGGAGAGAGCAACCCCCTCACAAGTCTCTCATAGGTAGCCCGACGGAAGTGCTAGGCAGAGCGAGAGCAACAGGCAAAATGATGAGCGCAGATCGTACCACACATTTGCACCCATATACCTGTTCCGCTTCACGACTTGCGGAGTCATCTCAATACGAACAGGGAGCAGGAAGCTGAGTCGGAGTTGAGACAACAGAGGGAGGCTGAAAGGAATAGGCGTAGGTCGCCTGCAGGAACAGAGAGATCGCAGTCCCACCGCGAGAGAAATGGGCGCAGGTCGCCAGTCAGATCAGTTAGATCGCAATCTCACAGGGATAGAGATGGGCGCAGGTCGCCAGTCAGGGAAGATAGGCGCAGGTCGCCAGTAAATTTAGTGAGATCGCCTTCCCACAGGGACAGGCTAGGTAGAGAGGTGACTCCCCCCAGAAGTGAAAGGCATAGAGCTAACTCAAGGAGGGTGTTAGTCAAATATATGTTTAAGTTTAGAATTGCTTAATCCCAATCATAACAAGCATTAATATGGACCCCTAATTTAATTAGATCAAATAAAATTTTTCTATGTATGTTAGGTCCCCTTAGTGCATGTGCCAGTGTTTTTATTATGTATTTTCTCAAGCTTTGAAGACTTGAAGACCTGAGAATTTCCATCAGCAATGTGAGTTACTCCTTGAAGCTGTCTTACCGGTTGAGCTATCTTACCGGTTGACCTATCTTACCGATTGAGATACCGGACCAACACCTCTCTAACCGGTGATCATGCCTCAACCGGCTAACTTACCTAGCCGACATCTTTCTCATCGGTTATGTACTTTCTCTTACCGGTCAAGGCTTACTCATCAAGCTTCCTCCAGTTAGCAGCTTGTCGATGCATTAATTGTTCCCAACTACCCAGCCATCAACTTTAGCTAAAGTTGGTAAAGCAAGCATGCCGACATGACATCTCTGCAACAAATCAGTACCTTTTTAGAGAATGTCAAAGTAACCAGTACTCACAGCGCCCCAACTAATCTGTGGAAATCCTCTCTATCCAATCTCAGGCATTTAATGAAAGGATCTTCTCATTTAATGCCTGCCAGTCCAAGTCATCATTACAACCTCTTCAAAGACAACGGCTCCTTTTCAAAAACCACTATAAATAGTTTCCCCGGAGCATTGAAGAAGGTTGGTGCATTTATGATCCTTGAGAGTGAGCTGCTCTGAACTACCAACCTTCAAATCCACTAGTTCAAAGCATTCAAAGCAAGTCCCCTCTTTCACTAGACATCTCTGTAGGACTTAAACACTGAGCACCTCAATCAATACTGTAGTGTTCCCATATTAGATTATTCATGGAACACATTGATTGATTCACACACAACACCCTAGAGAAATCAGCTCAACTTGTGAGCACACCTCTAGAAAACACCAGGTCTTTATTGTAGCACGATCCGTTAGTGGTCACCTTTAGTTTGGCAGCCTTCAATCATTGGCTTGCAACTTGTAATAGGTAGGAACCATTAATATAGTAGTGCACTTTCACAAATCCAAGTTCTGACCAAACTTGGTAGAGGACGTAGCAGTTATTTAACACTGTGAACCTCTTCAAACAATGTGTCATTTCTTTGTGTGTTTGTTCATTTATTGTTATGTTGTTGTAACTAGTTGATAATCTCTCAACTGGTCACAACCTATTGAATCAACTTACTGCTTAACTTGTTTGTCTTACTGGAAGATAAAATTTGTCCTTGTTATTGTTGCATGAGTTTTTGACTTACTGGCTTTTGGAAATCACTTACCGGTTCTCTACTTGTCTAACCGAAAAATCCGCTGTGCAAAATCACTTTAATGGTTACCCCCCCTCTAGCCTGATTCCTACCATTTGGGACCTAACAATTGGTATCAGAGCTAGCAATTTTCGAAAATCATTTTTTCCGAGCTTAATCGCTTGAATTGCCAATTCCAAAATGGCAGGAAAAATCATGCAAACATACAACTTGGCAACCGTTCCCATGTTGAACGAAAACGAATTTCCAGTATGGAAAAACAGAATCATGTGGTACTTGGACTCAATAGATGATAGGTTAACTACTGTAGTCAGAGATGGTCCCATGACACCCCTGAAAATCAATCTTGCTACCAGAGCACCCAAAACTCCTCTCATGGATCATGCAGATAGAGCGTCTGAACAAGATTTTGAGGTCTATGAAACCTATGTGCCAAAACCACGTGAAGAATGGACTGAGGATGACAAACTTTGTGATTCCTTGGACAGAAAAGCTTTGCACATCATAACCTCCGGACTTGATGACAGACTATACAAACAAGTACAATGCTATGAGACTGCTCAACAAGTGTGGCAGAGTCTTCTCAGATATTTTGAAGGAGATCAAGTGGCAAAGGACAACAGACTCTACAAAAGTGTAGCTGAGTTTGAGTCCTTCAAGAAGAATCCAAATGAGACGTTAAAGGAAACGTACGACCGTTTCTGCGAGGTGAGTAATTCTTGTGCATCTCTAGGTAGAGTTTACACTATAAAAGACCTAAACATGAGATTCCTCAATTCTCTTGGAGACTTGTGGCATGTAAAGGTTGCTATTTTGAAAGAATGCTGAGATTTGAACGAGACTCATATCCAGAACATTGTGTCAACTTTGTTTCTATATGAGGAAGAACTCAATCGGCTGAGTGGAGTTCAAAAACAATTTAAAAATCTATCTCTGCCAGCTCAGACTGAGATTTTCCCTGGTTCTTCTATGCTTACCAGCCAACCTACTACCAATGACTCTCCCTCAATCTCTCAACCTCAACCAACTCAAGCCAATACCCCTTCTAGTGTAATTTTTGAAGAAGAATATGAATTTGCTGCCTTCGCTAGAAATTATAGAAAGTTCAAAGAGTTTAAGAGATCCCAACAAACTCACAGAAAATCCTTCCAACCCAAATCCTCATCATTCCAAAGATCTGGGAACTTCCAAAATAAAGGCCAAACCTCAACCTCAACCGATGGAAAGAATGCCCAAGGTGAGCTTGTGTGTTACAATTGTAGAAAACCCGGCCATTTTGCCTCCAAATGCCCTCAACCTAAATATGAATTTTTGAGGAAGAAACCATTCAAGAAATTCCCTAGATCTAAATCTAAGAGCTTAGTTGCCGAGGATGGAACTGAAAAAGCTATGCCAGTTTGGTTCGAGACTGATTCTGAGTAGGGGTGTAAATGGTTCGGTTTAGCTCGGTTTGGACAAATTTAGGAGCCAAACCGCTAGTATCGGTTTGTAAAAATTCCAAACCGAGCTGAGCTAAAAAAAAAATCGAACCGAGCTGAGCTAAATCGGTTTAGCTCGGTTTAGCTCGGTTTGAACCGCGGTTTGAATCAACCAAACAAATTTACAACAAAAAAAGAATAAATACAAACACAACTTGATTACTTTAAAGCTAAAGTACTAGTTATCAGACAACAATCTTAAAATTAAAATACAAACCATGTCAAATAAAAATTACAAACCAAATTATAAATCCAAGTCATTACCAGACAACACAAAAACAACAAAAACAACAAAAGGTGCACCAACTTGAGTATCTATCTGACCATGCCATTGCAGCCGGAAGTATTCCAAACAGCACCAAAACTGCAACATCACATCATACACAAAACTGCTGAGAAATTTAATACAGAACAATAAGAAAACAATATATTCCTAGCATTAATCCAGTTTTACCATGTTAATATGATACATATTCTATCCCTTTGACAGAAGAAAAAAATGTGAAGCAAGTACTTGAGCGATGTAGGATTTGCAAGTAAGGCAATGCTCACAACATTCCGATTTTTTGGAGACCTTGGTGCTAAATAGATTTTGTTTCATTCACTTGTACAAGAGAGAAAGAAAACCAGAAGTCAACAAGAACCCTTCTGAGACTGTGACAGATGAAATTCATTATGTTCCTCAATAAACCTATCGTCTTATCCAAGTATAAGTTGCATGTATCCAGAGACAGGATACTTAATTCACAAAAAAAAAGAGTCACCAACTAAATGATCGATTCTGTTTCTGCGATAGACTTCCTAACAAGCTCTTTTAGAATGAAGTGTACCTGAAGAAAAAGAACAGATTATAAACTGACTAGTAATAAAATTCTGCATCTAACAATATTAAAAATTCTTAAACCAGTTTCAGAGAGGACAATGCCATTGAAAATTGTAAGAATAGATCCTATTCATAAAACATAGAGACAAACGATATAATTATAGAAGAATAGTCCAGTGACATCCTTAAATGAAAGATGTTTCCTTGTTTTACACTGGAGAAGATGGGCAAGTAGTAAACCATAATTGGCACCTTTCTTCGTCCAAAATTTCTCTTTTTTTACCCCCTCCCTTTTTCACCCAGCATTATAAATCTCAACCTGCTAAATCATATATGCATTTGCTATAGATGAAAAACATGCAGGAATTCTTTATAATTTCACATCAGATCAGAATTTGGTTAATCGTATCATACCTGTGTCACTCCCTTAAGGTTGAAGAATTCACCAGATCAGAATTTTCAGTAACAACTGCAAGATAAAAAGTTATTATTACAATATGAACAAATAAAGGTGTTAATACTAATAAATTTGTATATTATTATTAGCTTACCAGATTCAGCATCACTAAAGTCATCCATTTGAGCTTCAACGTCAATAGGAAGAGGCTGCGGCAAAGACGCAACCAGTCTTGTGCACAAATCAAACACTCAACAATCTTGGGAGTCAAGGAGCTACGAAAAGGGTCTAGAATACGTCCTCCGGTGCTAAAAGCCGACTCAGAAGCAACTGTGGTAACGGGAATTGCCAAAACATCTCTTGCTACTAGAGAGAGAATATTATGAATCTCACCGCACCACGAATTCGACAAATTGATTCATCTATCTCACCAATCCCATCTCTAACAATTAAGTTGAGAATGTGGGCACAACACCTCATATGAAAAAACTCACCCCCCAAAATAAGTCCATCTTTTCTTGCAAGTTTTTTCTTCAAGTGAAGAACAGTTGTGTCATTAGACGAAGCATTATCAACAGTGAGCGTGAAAACCTTATCAATACCCCAGTCAAGCATACAAGCCTCAATTGCCCCGGAAATTGCAACCCCCTTATGACTATTAACTGTTTTAAAGTTGAGCACTCTTTTGTGTAAAACCCAATTTTTGTCGATAAAGTGAGCCGTAAGAACCATATAACTCAAATTTTGCAATGAACTCCATATATCAGTTGTGAGGCAAATTCTATGAGCATTTATAGCCAACTTACTTTTCAAATCTTTCTTCAAATCATTATAAATTCCGATGCAATCTTTAGCAATTGTATTACGACACACTAACTTCAACCTAGGTTGAGCAACACTCACAAAATACTTGAAACCCTCACGCTCAATAAAACTAAAAGGGAGTTCATCAATAATTATCATCCTTGCAATTGCATCTCTACACTTGTCCTGATCAAATTTCCAAGGAATCAACTTGTTTTCCCCTTCCCCATTCCCTTCCTTCACAAATTCAAGTGTCTTTTGCTTTTTCGTTTCATTATACGGATATTTCGAACACTTTCCTAAATGATTGGTAAGAGTGCTAGTGCTACAACTACCAGCATATTTTGATTTGCAATACTTACAAAGTGAATGCGAAAGTTTTTTGCCTTCCATTACTCTATCAAAATGATCCCAAACTGCCGAGGTAGAAGATTTACTCTTTACATCAGAGTTTCCAGTAGCTGCAGATGACTCCACTTCCGTGTCTTGAGTCGAACAAGCTCGCTTCCTTGAATTTTCAGTCTAAGAAACAACAAACAAACCTAGGTTATTCAAGAAAATAAATTAAAGACGAAAATTAAAGACGAAAATTAGGAAATTTGATAAAATTGAAGGGATATTAAGAACACATACACTGAGGTTATCCATGGATGCCTTCGTCTTCGTCAAAGCGATCGACTTATAGAAGAGAGCGACGTCGTTGAGGCGATGTTGAGGTTCGCCTTCGACTATAGAAGAGAGAGACAGGGGCAGTGAGAGTGAGCGACGTTGAGGCGGCAGTGAGATCTACGTGCGGCGACGTTGAGGCGGCGCCGGCGAGGGTGGATGAGGGGCAGTGACCGAAGAGTCGAGAGAGAAGGGGAAGAGAGACTGAGAGAGTAATGTTTGTTCTGTGTATTGTGTAATGAGATTTAGATTTAAGAGGCAGTTCAAAAATATTAGGATTTTAGGGTTTTGAAAATAATTAAAGGTGGGGATTAATTTGATTTGGAATGAACGTTCAGGATTATGGTTTAGATGTTGGTTTGGTTTGACTTCATAGCTCGGTCTCATAGCTCGGTCTCGTAGCTCGGTTTCATAGCTCGGTCTCGTAGCTCGGTTTCATAGCTCGGTTTAAAAGCTAAACGGTTTAGCTCGGTTCAGCTCGGTTTGGCTCGGCACCCTCAAACCGCAAGCTAAACCGAACCGCTCGGTTTGGCATTTTTTCAAACCGAGCTAAACCACTCAAATAAAAAAACCGAGCTAAACCCCACGGTTTAGCTCGGCTCGGTCTCAAACCGCGGTTTGAGCTAAACCGCTTACACCCCTAATTCTGAGAACGAGGATGCTGACATAGATGAAGAAGCTGATGTCAGTTTTGTAGCTATTGATGGAATTGATGATAAACCCATCTCCTTACAGTCACCTATCCATAGACACCCCAATTCCAATGAACACTCATCTTATATTGACCAGACCCCACCTAGGAGATCTCCCTTAACCTACTTTGACGAATCCATTCCTATTTCCAAGTCAGATGAAAGTAATCCTTATAATTTCAAAATTCAAAACATAGGTGGATCCCTTTATGGTCAGTGTAAAAACATGCCCACTCTCAAACCGCTGATGCAACCAACTCAACAGACCTATCAAGCTCAAGCCTTACCGATCATCTCTCATCAACCGATGCTTGAAACCCGATTGATTCAATTCTTGAAGCCCCTAACCGAGCCAAGCCCTCAACCGATATCATCACTGCCAAATTTTGATCCCAATTTTGAACCATCACCCTCTTCCTCTCAGCCTACCGTTGACCCTATGCCAAATATGTCAAAGTCTGAAATGGCAGAGGTGATGAATGAGCTCTTCTCAGATTTTGAAAAATTAAATGAAGCTCACAAAATTATGGCTGCTAATTTTAAAAAGATTTCAACTGAAAATGATTCTTTGAAAGCTGAAATAAAGATTTTGAAAGAAAGTAAGCTAGAGTCTGATCAGTTGAAGAAAGATAATCAAGAACTCACTGAGAGACTGAAAATATCTGTTTGTCAAATTTCTGATCTTGTGTCAAGAAATAACTCTCTTTCAAAAACCATTGACACATTTTCAAAATCTCGAGCTGCTATGGATGTTATCATACAAGACCAGTTATCTCCTAACCGAGATGTAACAACCGGTATAAGCTTTACATCCAGCAGTAAGGAAAAAGACAGCGATGACAAACCAGTTACCAAGTCTAAGTCTGTTACTGAGAACTTGATGGGTAAGTTTGATGATGCTCAATCCAAATTGATTAAGAGAGAGTTAACTAAACCTTTCCAAGCTGTCCCCCACACCTATCCCAAGGCGAGGGAACAGATGAAGGCTTATTTGGGCAAAAACAAATCCCAATGGACCAAGGTAGCTGATCCTGAGCTAGGACAATATGTTCCACTCAGTGATGGTAACAGCAAAGGTGGAATTAAAATTGCTGACCATGTTGCTGGTAAGGAAACCTCAACCGGTAAGGAAGCCATCACCGGTAAGGGTACGACCGGTCAGACAACTATCACCGGTCAACCAACCGGTGAGGGCTCCCCAACCGGTAAAGGATCTTCCAAACCAACGCAACCGGTCAACAAAGCTAAATCCATCACCTTTGTTCCCAAAGGATCTGTGTTTGCTCAATCAGTAAACTCCTCTGAAGCAATGGCCATATTGAACATCAACTCATCTAAGCCCTCTCAGCCATCTTCGAATAAATGTACAAATTGTGGTTTTATTGGTCACAAGGCTTATGAATGCCTCTTGAAGCACCTATTTGGACCCACTGAGTCTAAAAGCTCAGGTGGTGGCCAGGTATGGCTGCCAAAGAGGAACTAACTCTTTGGACCCAAAAGAATAAGGGGGACCATAAGCTTACTGTTTTATTTCAGGAATGCTTAATGGCCTCAACCGATGCCGGTAAGGATGTTTGGATTATGGACAGTGGATGCTCTAGGCATATGACTGGACATGCTGATCTCCTCACCGATCTGGAAGAAGCATATGGTCCTCCAGTTGTCTTTGGTGACAACGCAAAGGGTAAAATTATCGGTCGTGGATCCATCAAAAGAGGTACAGTTGTTGTACAGAAGGTAACTTTGGTGGATGGTCTGAAACATAACCTTCTCTCTATATCACAATTCTGTGATAAAGGTATGCATTGTGTTTTCAATTCTTCCAATTGCTATGTGAAAGACATTGCTACAGGTGAAACACTTCTCATTGGATACAGAAAAGGTAACGTATATGCTATCGATTTAAACAATGTTTCGAATGTTACTAATGTTTGTTTTGTAGCCAAGAACATCAGTGAGAACTCCTGGCTATGGCATAAGAGACTCAGTCACTTGAATTTCAAATACCTATCCAAGCTGGCTAATCAAAATCTAGTTGCCGGCTTACCTCAAGTGTCTGCTAATCATGATAGGAAATGCAGAGCCTGCCAGTTAGGAAAACAACATAAAGAATCTTTCCACAGCAAGCCCTGCATGTCCACTTCTAGATGCCTCCAGTTGCTACATATGGATCTGTTTGGCCCCACAACTACTGCCAGTTTAGGGGATAGCAGATATGCTTTGGTTGTTGTAGACGACTTCTCAAGATATACATGAGTAGAGACTTTTGCTTCAAAAGATGATACATATGAAGTTGCTACCAGATTGTTTCGTCTACTTCAAACTCAAAAAGAGTGTGACATCATCAGTATGAGGTCAGATAATGGAACAGAATTCAAAAATAATGGAATCGCTCAGTACTGTGATGATCATGGAATAGATCATAATTTCTCAGCTGCTGGTACACCGCAACAAAATGGTGTAGTTGAGAGAAAGAACAGGACATTGATCGAAGCTGGAAAAACTATGATATCTGAAGCTAGGCTTCCCAAGTATTTTTGGGCTGAAGCTATCCATACAGCCTGCTTTACCCAGAATAGATCTTTGGTCAACAAGTTTCACAACAAGACCCCTTATGAGCTATGGCGTGGCAGAATTCCCAACATTGGTTTCTTCAAGATCTTCGGCTGCAAATGCTATGTCCTTTACAACGGTAAAGAGCGCCGAGGTAAATTTGACGAAAAAGCTGATAAAGGTATCTTTGTGGGATACGCCAAGCACAATAAGGCATTTAGAGTTTTTAATAAATGATTGTTGAAAATTGTTGAATCTGTTCATGTTACATTTGATGAATTTGATTTGCTAGAGTCTGATAAGGCTCCAAATAGTACTGATAACTCTGGTGTGTTTGAGACAGGTGAATCAAGTAATCAAAACTCAAGTCAATCTACCAGTATCAATGCAAATCAACCTCCAGCTCAGCCTTCAGCCTCGAGTGGTGTAATTTTTAGAGACCTAGTTGATGACTCTTTCTTTCCTCAATCGGTTAGGCAATCCAATGTACAAACCCAGCTAACCGATCCTCTTCCAACTAGTCCTCATGTTTCCCTTCCCAATTCACCACCTGAAGCTGAACCAATTTCACCCATCAACTTACCGTCTACCTCTCCAGTTACTGATCACCACCATCAGTCAGCATCACCCTCTCCTAACCGATCTCCCTTACCGGTCACACCTCCCTTAGCTGATTCTACTCCTCCATTAGAAAACCTTAGACAAGAATCGGTCAGGCAAGACCTCCCTAGGGAAGTGAGAACAGTAAGAGATCATCCCTTAGAAAATGTGATAGGTGATGTCTTTGGTCCCAAAATGACTAGAGGCCAGTTAAGAAATCTGGAGGATCAACATGGATTATTTTCCTCTGCTATGGTCTCAAATATTGAACCAAAGAAGACTGAAGAAGCATTAGATGACCCCAGCTGGGTAGAAGCTATGCAAGAAGAGCTTAACCAGTTTGATAGATGTAAAGTTTGGGAATTAGTGCCTAGACCTAGTGATCAAACAGTTATTGGAACGAAATGGGTTTATAGAAATAAATTGGATGAGTCTGGAAAAATTACAAGGAACAAGGCTAGACTAGTAGCAAAAGGATATAGGCAGGAAGAAGGCATAGACTATGATGAGACATTTGCACCCGTAGCTAGATTAGAAGTCATTAGGTTATTCCTTGCCTATGCAGCCTACAAAGAGTTTAAGCTATATCAAATGGACGTGAAGAGTGCCTTTCTCAACGGGGAACTTCAAGAGCTTGTATATGTTGAACAACCTCCAGGTTTTGAAGATTCCAAGAAGCCTAATTATGTCTATAAATTGAATAAAGCTTTGTATGGCCTCAAACAAGCACCTCGAGCATGGTATGAAACTCTCTCCAAATTCCTACTTAGTGAGAAGTTTGAACGAGGTAAAATCGACACCACTTTATTTATTGCAAAGCACAATGGTCATTCATTGTTAGTTCAAATATATGTTGATGACATAATTTTTGGATCTACTAACGAAAAATTGTGCAAGAGATTTAAGAAGCTTATGAAGAGCAAATTTGAGATGAGCATGATGGGTGAGCTAACATTTTTTCTTGGACTTCAAGTCAAGCAAACCCAAGAAGGTATCTTTATCAATCAAGCCAAATACACCAAAGATTTAATATAGAAATTTGGTCTTGACTCTGCTCATCCTCAAAGCACTCCAATGGCCACCAATGTCCACCTGGACAAAGATGAATCTGGTAAGAAAGTAGATATGACACTCTACAGAGGTATGATAGGATCTCTACTTTACTTAACCGCAAGTAGGCCAGATATCATGTTTGCCGTATGTGTATGTGCTAGATTTCAAGCTGACCCTAGAGAATCCCATTTACAAGCTGTTAAAAGAATTATTAGATATCTTGTGGGAACTGCAAACTTAGGTCTGTGGTATCCAAAAGATTCATCATTTACACTAATTGGCTATTCAGATGCTGATTTTGTAGCTTGTAGAGTCACCAGGAAAAGTACTAGTGGAACTTGTCAATTTCTAGGTAACCGATTGGTTTCCTTGTCGTGCAAGAAACAAGCATCAATTTCCACTTCTATAACTGAAGCTGAGTACATAGCTGCTGGGAGTTTCTGTTCACAAATTCTATGGATGAAGCAACAACTAGTAGACTATGAAATCCCTCAAGAAGTATATCCTATCTATTGTGATAACACCTCAGCTATTTCAGTTTCCAACAATCCTGTGATGCATTCAAAGACCAAGCACATAGACATTAAATACCACTTCCTCAAGGACCATGTTGAAAAGGGTAACATTGTTCTTTTAAAAGTCCATACTGATTATCAATTAGCTGATATCTTGACAAAACCATTGGACATTAAAAGATTTGAATTCCTTAGAGGAGAACTAGGCATGATTGATATTCGATAAATATTATGTGCTAACTTTGCTATCTGTGTAAGCTATCAACAAGATCAATGGTGATTTCTCTCGCTTACCGATGCTTGCATGAGCTCGTTTACCGGTATCCCTTACCGGTGAGGCAAGACTCCCTTTACCGGTCCTCTTACCGACACACCTGATCGGTAAATGGTGTCCCTAACCGATGGTCCCTAACCGGTGCAAGTTACCTTGCCGATCATTCCCTTACCGACGAACTGCGGCCGGATCGAAATTCCCAATCCGCCATTAACCGGCTCGTTTGTCATCATTGCCTAAGGTCACTTCAATCTTTTCAGCCGCTGCAGTCTGTCACCTACCCTTTACCTGTTCCCCATACCCCTATGCACAAGATATAGATCAATTTTAAATAGTTGATCAAAAAGGTAATCTCTGTATCGTTCCTATTTATCAAAAAAGGTTATCTTTTTGTTCTTTATTACATTTTCATATAACTGCTGCACACATGTTCTTATTTCGTGAAATAAAACTGTCAATTAATGTGCACGATAGTTAAAGACGTTTAAGCTCCCTTTGTTTTAACCAACACACCTCTTCATCTTCCCGCTCTTTAGTCCCCTATAAAAGGATTTCAAAATCTCATTTCAAAAGTTCTGGATTTTCTCTCTCTCTAAAGAACTAAGGCAACCGGCAACCCTCACTCAGTCTTCATCTTCTCCATCTGTGTCTTCCTTCATCTCTTTCAAGATTTCTGGTATGTCTTTTGAATCTTAAAGTTTGAACGCATGTAGACCCCCAGTTTTCTTATAATCCTAAAATCATCAAACAACATCCAAAGGCATATTGTGCAAAGATTTTCTTAAATCTAACCTATTTTGTTGGTTTGTTGTTTATTTGATTCACAGATGGCTCCTGCAATAAAGAAAGACATTTATGGAGGTTACATTCTCTCCAGCTTCTTCGACTCCGATGAAGGCCGTGCCATTAAAGCTCTGTTTATTGCCGCCGGAGTTATTCCGTTCGTAATTCCTGAAGGGAATGAAGATATTTACTATGAGATGGTCAATGAATTGTTTGAGAATGGTGTTGTGGATGAAAATGAAAATATAATTTCTATTGCTGCTGGTGTTCCCGTTACATTCAGCCCAGCCACCATTGCTGCTGCCTTCCCCAATCTCTCTTCCACCGGTTCATCTTCTATCTCCATGAAAGATATGATTGCTGCCTGGGCAAAGGCTCGTGGTTCTGACCCATTCGTTACCGGTGAGGCAAATAAGAAGGCTGGATTTGATGCCGTCTATTATGCAATTGCCGATATAGTGGACCGATGCTTCATTTGCCGGTCAGGCTCCCATCATTGTATCACCATGATACAATGGGAAGCCATAGCTACTATCATTATTGGTGGGGAATTCAACTGGTGCTCCTTTCTTTACCGAATAGTCTTGATTGCATTCAAGAACTTTCAAAAGGAGAGACCAACAAAGCCAAACCCTGTCACTACTTGATGATTAGCTGAGCCCTCAGATCTATTCCAGCTGTTCTTCAAGCCTCTGAGAATCAACCAAAGTATCCACAATCCTTCTGCAAAGCCTTTGACAAGTTTGACATGATTAGAGCAAT
Source organism: Adenophora triphylla var. japonica (assembly GCA_022495995.1). Classification (NCBI taxonomy): domain Eukaryota; kingdom Viridiplantae; phylum Streptophyta; class Magnoliopsida; order Asterales; family Campanulaceae; genus Adenophora; species Adenophora triphylla. The sequence continues at coordinate 144,118 of JAFEMH010001148.1, read as the reverse complement.
CAAGGAATCCACCGGTAAACCAACCGGTAAGCTGTCTGAGTCCTCCACCGGTAAATCAACCGGTAAGTCTGATGAACCTGCTCCCAGTAAGCCAGTCGGCAAACCAATCGGCAAGCCAGCTCAGAAGAAGAAACTCTCTAGCCGGCCAAAAGTTGCTCAGCATACCGATGCTCCTCCTACTCCCAAAACTACCTTACCGGTCAAGAGGAAGTTACTTGATGAATCTGATGATGATGATAATCAACCCATTGCCACTATCCTCTCCCCTAACCGACAGAAAGCTACAGCCAGAAAGTCTGCACCTCCTCCTTCTAAAAGATCCAAGCCAATCCAAAAATCTTCCCAACAAATAGCCAGAGAAAATGCTGAGAGAAAGAGAAGGATTGAGACTGACCTGGGCACATTCATTCCTTTTATTCCCAAAAGACTCTTTGACCACAACTTCCTTACCGACAAAATTCCTTTCACCGGTCAGTCATCATCTAGACCGGTAAGCCGTTGCCATCCCATCAGAAACCCCACTTTCCATATCTACCATTACAACCCTTGGCTAGTCAATCCCACTTTTGTTCCCTCTCCAACCTGGGTGTATCCTATTGATCACTTACCTCCCTTTCTTCGTAGACTGTTGCAATTTCATGAGACCCACAAAGATTCAGTTCCAGTTGGTGATATTTCTGATTATGTTGATTTTGATAACATTCATGAGGAAAATGGTCTCTATTACACCAAGCCTTGCCTGTTGAGCGAATATGATATCTCTTTATCTAGAGATAGTCTCCTCAAAATTTATAACAGGTATTTCGATTTGTTGCCTCCAATGTGGAATGCCATTTACTTGGCCCAGGATAGGCTTAGGCAAGATATGATGGTACAGGCGGTCTGGATTGATTTTGCCATGCTCTATAATGCTCAAGAAACCCTCAAGGAATCTGACCCTTACCAGCTAGGAAGGTTTGTGTTGCCTGAAGATGATCTTCCTTCATTTGACCCTGAGATAGTCAACTTGGGTCCTCGTAGATTCCAGTTCATCAAGAATGTGATGGATGTGGTACAGAATTTGGTGGATTTGAATAGAGATTTTCAGAGTATGGGTGATATATCTTTGTCTGATTTCTTCACCTCAATTCAATCTAGCAAGAACAAATGGGCTACTATTCCTGATGAAGAGATTGAAGAAATGTTCAAGGATATAAGTGGTTCAGATGATCAAGCAAAGGGTAACAAAGATGACCAGTCAGCCTCCAGTTCTAGTTCCTCCAGTGACTCCAGTAAGTCAGGTGATGATGATGACCAATCTGGTGCTATGGTTGATCGGTCAGAGAACATTGCTGCTGAGTTTACTACTCCCTTACCGATGCAATCGGTTAGACATGTGGGAGGAGGTATTACTGAGACCTCCCCACTTACCGCTACAGCAGTAGGAGGAGGAAATGATGTTAGTGTGGATGGGTTACCGGTTAGTCAACCATTGCCTCTTACCGGTGAGCTAATCCAACCGGTTAGAGATGATTTGCCAACCAGTGCACCTCTTACCGATTCTCTCCCTTTACCGGTTAGCAAGCCCCTTACCGTTGCATCTACTGAACCGGTTAAGGAGAGTAACCTTGATGATATTGAGTTACAACAAGCTTTGGCAGCTAGCCTATTCACAGAAGGTCTAGAGAAACAAAAGGAAAAGCAAAGGACTTTAATTGAAGACTTGGCCACCCAAAAAGCAATTCATGTCTCTCTTCTACCGGTTACTCAATCGGTAAGTCAAGCCATTCCTCCAGCCTCTTCCAGAGTCAATTCACCGGTTCAGGAGGAGGATATTGATCCAGTATTTGATGAAGACTCCCTCTCAGATTTCTATGAAGAAGATGAAGATGTTGATTTTGATGAAAATGACCCTGCAATTCCTCCAATTTATTCTGATCCTGGACTTCGTCAAAAGGATTTGATGTCCACCTTGAACTACTATACCTCCAAGGCTTCTATTCCTCGATCTGCCGATGGAATTCCTTTATTTGATGTGCATGAGAAAATCTTCAGCAAGTCAGTAACTCAGCCTACTCCAATGCCTCCATCCATTCGATCGGCCGGAGGCAAAGGAGAGAAGATAGAATGGCCACCTTCATTGATGTGGTTGAAGATATGAAAGTTGGTGCTGCTCCTGAAGATACTCCTCCTAGATATACCAAAACTCATGGGCCCGGTGAGACAAGTTGCCGGTATCAAAAGATAAAGGTTCTTAAGCTCAAGAAGCGGTCAGCTCCTCCCAAAGGCAAGGAAATCATGCCTGGAAAGGATGAACAACAATTGCTTACCGATTTCCCCTCTCCAAAGCCAAATAAGAAATATCCAACCTCTCTTCAGCAACACAGTCGAACCATAAGGATTCATGGCCATATTGCTACCATTGCCCCTAGACCGGTTGAGAGTACTTTGTCAACCGATAATCTTTTTATAAGGTATCTCTCATTCAATAGTCGTATAACTCGAATTTTGGAATTAAAAATCCTTAGTTGGTCGTTTGAGGTGACCAAAATGGTTGGTTTGATGCCTAATGTGACTAGGCTTTCAATCATGAGAAATGGCCAGCCACAACCATGGAGCAACATTAGAGAAGCCTCTCTGATTTCGCTTGCACTCAGAGTAATTCCCCTTTTACGGTTAAGGCAAACTGTCTTACCGTTGCCTTCTAGTGCTGCTGAGTTACTGGAGCTCTCATTTGCTGAGATGATGAGCCTTGAGCCTAATGAATTTCTTGCTCCAGCGACTCCTAATTCTCAAACTGAGTTATTGGATGAGGAGATTGAAATTTCTCCTACCGGTGAAGTATCTCGAACCGTTCTGACTCCAGCAACCTCTCTTACCGATCCATCATCCCCTCTTACCGACAGACCTCTTACCGATCCATTGCCTTCGGTTACCGATGCTCCTTTACCGGTCAGCCAACCGGTTTCTCAGCCTACTCATTTACCGGCTCCTTCAACCGATGATCTGAATAGACCAATAATTGCTCAAGACCTGGTTGAACTTCATGAGGCCATGCTCCAAAGTTTTGTTGAAGTAAACTCCGAATTGGCAAAGTCTTTTGTTAAGTCCAATCAGGAGGAGGATGAGAGAAGATTTGAGCGTTTGAGCACTAGTGTTGCTATGTCTCTTGGCAATTTTATGGCAGAAATAAACGCCAGAGATGCTAACATCAGAAACCTCCTACTCCAACTTGATGAAGCTCATTATGCCAACAAAACTCTCTGTGAACAACAGATTTCTGGTCAAGCTATTGTGGACCGGTCAATTGATGAGCTCAAACGGTCAGCTGAAGCCCTTAGTCGTTGCCAGCAGAGGAATCGTGAATTAGAGATGGAGTTTGCCAAAGTCAAGGCCAAAAATGAGGTTCTTATGAGGGTTAGAGAAGAAAGGAAGAAAAGGAAGAAAGATGAGAAAGAAAAGAAGAAGGAGAAGAGATCAAAGAAAGCCAAATCCTCAGATGCTGCTCCCTCACCGGTTGAAGACCCAGCAAATCCTCCAGCCGACGCATCTTGAGAATGTAACCGGTGAGATATTGTCTTTCTTTATCAGTCACCGGTCTGCAATCTAATGAGAAATATCTTACCCTTAAACTTTGTGTTTTGTTGAATTCCTTTGTTTTTAATCATTTTGAATATTCCAAATGCTACTAACCGTTTCATTTTGCAGGTCTCATTCAAAATATTTTCAAGAGTTTTTTTTTTGAAGTTTTCTTTAAGCTTTAACTTTGTTTGTAAGCTTACTTAGGTAGCATCAAGTTGTCTTTTAACTTAGGGAATGATATACCTAATAGACATACTCTTTATCATTCTTTTACTAAGTTAAAAAGATGCTGCCTAGGATGATTGGACTTAAGCAATTAGGAGGAGATTGTTAGTCAAATATATGTTTAAGTTTAGAATTGCTTAATCCCAATCATAACAAGCATTAATGTGGACCCCTAATTTAATTAGATCAAATAGAATTTTTCTATGTATGTTAGGTCCCCTTAGTGCATGTGCCAGTGTTTTTATTATGTATTTTCTCAAGCTTTGAAGACTTGAAGACCTGAAAATTTCCATCAGCAATGTGAGTTACTCCTTGAAGCTGTCTTACCGGTTGAGCTATCTTACCGGTTGACCTATCTTACCGATTGAGATACCGGACCAACACCTCTCTAACCGGTGATCATGCCTCAACCGGCTACCTTACCTAGCCGACATCTTTCTCATCGGTTATGTACTTTCTCTTACCGGTCAAGGCTTACTCATCAAGCTTCCTCCAGTTAGCTTAGATGCATTAATTGTTCCCAACTACCCAGCCATCAACTTTAGCTAAAGTTGGTAAAGCAAGCATGCTGACATGACATCTCTGCAACAAATCAGTACCATTTTAGAGAATGTCAAAGTAACCAGTACTCACAGCGCCCCAACTAATCTGTGGAAATCCTCTCTATCCAATCTCAGGCATTTAATGAAAGGATCTTCTCATTTAATGCCTGCCAGTCCAAGTCATCATTACAACCTCTTCAAAGACAACGGCTCCTTTTCAAAAACCACTATAAATAGTTTCCCCGGAGCATTGAAGAAGGTTGGTGCATTTATGATCCTTGAGAGTGAGCTGCTCTGAACTACCAACCTGCAAATCCACTAGTTCAAAGCATTCAAAGCAAGTCCCCTCTTTCACTAGACATCTCTGTAGGACTTAAACACTGAGCACCTCAATCAATACTGTAGTGTTCCCATATTAGATTATTCATGGAACACATTGATTGATTCACACACAATACCCTAGAGAAATCAGCTCAACTTGTGAGCACATCTCTAGAAAACACCAGGTCTTTATTGTAGCACGATCCGTTAGTGGTCACCTTTAGTTTGGCAGCCTTCAATCATTGGCTTGCAACTTGTAATAGGTAGGAACCATTAATATAGTAGTGCACTTTCACAAATCCAAGTTCTGACCAAACTTGGTAGAGGATGTAGCAGTTATTTAACACTGTGAACCTCTTCAAACAATGTGTCATTTCTTTGTGTGTTTGTTCATTTATTGTTATGTTGTTGTAACTAGTTGATAATCTCTCAACTGGTCACAACCTATTGAATCAACTTACTGCTTAACTTGTTTGTCTTACTAGAAGATAAAATTTGTCCTTGTTATTGTTGCATGAGTTTTTGAATTACTGGCTTTTGGAAATCACTTACCGGTTCTCTACTTGTCTAATCGAAAAATCCGCTGTGCAAAATCACTTTAACGGTTAGCCATTGTATTATTTCAAAGACTAAAAGTTTTCACCAAAAAGTTTTGAACAGGCTATTCACCCCCCTCTAGCCTGATTCCTACCATTTGGGACCTAACAGAGGGAACCTCATCGTGATGAACAACAAAGATCCAATGACGTCTCCCATGAAAGGGATGACAATCCAGATGCTAGGGAATGGTTGCAGTGGAAGAAGAGACTAGAGCAATGGGAGGCCGACAAGAAAGAGGATGCTGGGAAGGGCGAACGAAATGACTTTACTCTTCGTCCCTTGTCCAAGGAATTGCTCGACCGTCTAGCTCCCCACGGTTTCAGGTTGCCCACTCTTGAAAAATATTCAGGGGCGACCAATGCCCAGAGTCATATACAGCATCTGGAAACTACTATGTGTTTCGTCTCCAACGAGGATGATATGATGTGCAAGGCACTTACCAACACTCTCACAGGGGCAGCCCTGACTTGGTTTAAGGGTTTGGCACCAGGTTGTATTACCACATGGCATTACATGAGAAAGAAGTTTATAGATCGCTTCTCGACGGCTGGAGCTCAAAAATTGACAGTCACCGACTTGAACAATTTGGTCCAGGGAAAAAATGAAAGCTCGATGAGCTATTATACCAAGTTCAAGGAGATGGTCGACAAAATTGAGGAGGACCTGACAGATAGGAAAGTGATAAATTGCTTTAGAAATGGAGTGACTTCTACTGACTTAGACTATGAGCTACAAGTCAGGAGCGTGACGACCCGTCAGGAGCTGTTTGAAAGGGCCTACGATGTGGCCATTGCTGAAGAGAGGAAAGAAAAGAAGAAAGGGACAGGTTCCAAGGCCGAGGTCGTAGATGCTGATAAGAAAGACCAAGCCAAAAATGGTGGTAACAACAAGAATGGGAAGAACAGAACCAGGGCGACTGAGAGAGTGCCCGAGACATTTACCCCGCTGACAGTAAGTGTTGGTGTAATGCCCTAGGCTTTAGTTATGTTTAACTGAAAACCGTTATGTATCATCTTTATCGTTTATGTTTATTATTTGATTATTATATAGTTTGCACATTTATTGTAATAATCTCCGTCCCTAATTATTAAGAGAATAATTAGTATAATTGTCAATGGATAATCATGTGATGATTATATGCACAAGAGATGCACATTGAAATTATGGGTACTTGTTAGAGAACAAGTGACTGGACATGACCCGCATGAGATTTATGTCATGGTCAAATGTCATACTTAAATCTCATACGGTTACTTCATTTATTTCCTAGACCTAAGATTATCGTAACCTTACATATGATGAAAGTCATGTTTGATTTTAGTCAAACGATATCTTAACACGATATCTATAAAGACTATCATTGGCATGATCGGATTCATGATGGGAAGGATGATAAGTCAAGAAGGAATTTGTCCCTCGGAAGAGAGATGTTATGCTTGGGCCCCTCGATGAGTGATAATGATGAAAGTGTATGGCCGTACCCCAATGTGATTGGAATTATCATTATACTCAAGAATCGAGAAAGCATTGAACAATAACAAGTTGACAAGGACCATGACTTGTGTTCAAATATAACATCGTGAGACAAAGGGATAAATGGAAGTACACCATTGGAAACGTGAACTCTTACGTTGCATTATTTGGGTAGACATAATGGCTTGCTAGAGTCCGCTTATGTCTTATGAGGTTCGATATGATCGAACTCATTGCCAACATAATGTAATCCTATTGGGTCACACACACAACTAGAATGAATTGGTTAAGCTAGGAGGAAGAATAGTTGAGAGTTTACGTATCCGGCTATATATACCGCGCGACATATTAAGCCAATGGCTTAATATACCGCGCGACATAATAGGCCGACGCGGTTTTGGCACTGTCTCTCCTAATACGATTAGGAGAGGTATTCCTACTATTGTAGTATAAATACAAGGGTTCTGTCAGACCTAAAAGGTCAGCCGAAATTTTCAATAAAAAATTCATAACAAAATACTCTCAATATTCTTCAAGGTTTTAGATCTAGCAATCATCAAGAAGTTGTTCTTGGATTCATTCAAAGGTGTGGATACCGAAAGAGGGTCTTCGCTCGTTCATCGATCAAGGCCTAGAGTTCAAGCAAGTTGAAGAACGAAGTTTGTGATTCGATATCACATAATCAAATCGTTCGATAGCTCAAGACCGGAAAGCGTTTCAAGGTTGGTTTAATTCTATCTCATAGGAATTTAAATTAATTGTATAGAACGGATCCTAGGGCTTCTTGGGTTTTATGTTTTAATGCTTAATTCCGCTGCACATGGACCCGTAAAACCCAACAGTGGTATCAGAGCCCCGTTCGTATGGTTAAGTTTGAATTAACATGCTAGATTTAAGATATAAATTGTTTATATGCTTATTGCATGTTTTGTATGCGATAGAATTTTTAATTGTTTATGTGAAACAATGTGAAAATCGTTTTCGAATATCTTTGAATTAAATCTGTAAAAGGGATGTTTTACGTGATTTAATTACATGTAATCTGTATTGGTTCGAATCTGGAAATCCTGTTACTTGGCCGCTTATGTCGCGCGACATGTTGAGCCATGTGGAGTTCAGGTTAGCTGGCATTTGTTAGGTCGCGCGACATATCAAGCCTACGGGCGATGTTGTCACGCGACATAATAAGCCAAAACTGGCGTAATCGGTTTGTTCAATTTTTACGCTGTTCCGTGATTGTGTTTACAATCCGATATGTTCATATGAAAATGGATGTTATAAAATTGAGTTTATAAGTCCGCGATAGATTGATTCATTGATATACATGATTAATTGATTAAAATGTGATTTTAATAATTATTGCAATGTATATGAAAATCTGGATGTTATAAAATTGAGTTTATAAGTCCATGCTAGATTGATTCATTGATATGCATGATTAATTGATTAAAATATGATTTTAATAATTATTGCGATGCATGAATTATTTGTTCTTAAGTGTTAAGGATTTTATTAGATGTTTAGTTGAAACATTGAATTGTGATTTCCTAAAATGTTTAGTTGAAACATTGCATTATAGTTTCCTAATATGTTTAGATTTAGACATTGTAAATTTTGGATTTTATGATTGTTTATGGAAACAAGTCATAATTACGCGAAATTTTAAAAGGAAACTAATTGTTTATAAAAGGTAGTGATTATGTTGCCAAATCAGAGTTGATTTCTAATTGTGCATGACTAGGAGAGTTCTGTCTAAGGAAGAGTTGGTACTTAAGTAGTCCTTGTGGCTCACCTATCTTCCTGGGAACTTACCTGGTGCATGATTATGACTATCTTTGCTGATATGCTTATAATCTACCTTAAAGAACCTTCATTTAACTTTTAAGTTCTTTATGCCAATCCATGATTTAAACACTTGAGACCACTCGGATAGTTTTGGGTGGGCTTGCCATAGCAAGGTGCTTTGATTCTATTCCGTTTGCGAGCAAGATGAGGAAATGGTGGTTCCTATACGTTTAAAATGGATGAACTTAATTGGGTTATCAAAATGGTTTTGGACCCAAGGCATAAGATGAGATTAAAATATGCTTAGACATATGATGTCTTAAATAAATCTCATAAAAGATCCTAAGAGTCATATATGATATGATTGATGTTTTCTACCTAATTAGTTTGATCTTGAGCGGTGCGCCATAGCGTACTTGAGATCAAATTAAAGATGGATCTTAGTCCTAAGAGTCATATACGATATGATTGATGTTTTTCTACCTAATTAGTTTAATCTTGAGCGGTGCGCCATAGCGTACTTGAGATTAAATTAAAGTTGGATCTTAGCCCATTAAATGCATATTATGCTTATTAGCATTAGAAGGTGTATGATTTAGTGGGAGTATTTGTAAAATACATTATTTGCTCTTAAATGATAAATGTGTTGATATTGATATGCGTTCATATAATTTGTATATTTTGTTGTAGAAATAGCATTACATAATGATAATTGCGATTCGTCCTTATGAAGGACAAAGTTCGAAAGGAACAATACATAATGTGTATGTTCTTGACGAATCCGTTCCCTCTTTTGAACCCATTGCAAATGTTGCAAAGGGCAAATAAGGAAGCAACATTAGAAACATAGTGATGATTCTGACAATATTGCTTGCCTTGTATTTGCCACCATGGTTGAAGGCTCTTATGAAGAACCTTGGGCACATGATAACTAATCTTTTGTTCTAGCATAACACAAAAAGGAAATGTTCCAAGTGCAAGCTAGGCAAAAGATATATGTTGTGGTGAAAGCTCTTAATTCATATGATGAAAGAAGGAGCAATCCGCAAATTGTGTTAATGATTAACACAAGAAAGGGTTCACAAAGGAAGGAAAAGTAGGTAAAGCAAAAGTTGCTAAACCTAGGACAAATGTTGTCAAAGCCGAAGAGGCTAAACCCAAATTGTCTCAAAAGGATGCAGTTTGCTACCAATGCAATAAGATTGGTCATTAGAAGCAAAGTTGCAAGGCTTATTAGGAAGGCCTAAAAGGTGAAGAAGGGCAATATGATACCGGATCGGATCCCACATTTGTTTAAATGTGCAAGGAACAAAGAATAGAAAGCTACTCAAATAAGGTAAATTAAACCTATGCATGGGAATGGAGCAAAAGTTGCAACATTAGCCATAAGGGACTTATGAAGTCACTTTACCTTGTGAAGTAGTACTTGTTTTGAACAAGTATGACTACGTTCCAGATTTGAGTAGGAGTATTATTTCTGTTTCTTAAATGGATGATGAAGGATATAATTTTCTTATTTTCAATAAGAAGTTTTATATTTATTTAATAATATGCCTTATTGTAATGCATATGTCATTAAATAATCTTCATATCCTTGATGATGAGAAACAAAATAATATTGAAGATATCTATGATATAAATGGGAAATCTAAACCAAACAATATGAACAAAGCGTTTATATGGCATTGCCGGCTTGGTCAAATAAATAAGAAACATATATCTAAACTCCATTAACATGGACTTTTAGACTCATATGACCATGAATCATTTGAGGAATGTGGATCTTATTTATTGAGATTATCGACCAAGCCACCCTACACTAAAGTAGTGGGAGGGCTAGTGACTTATTGGTCATTATACATGAGATGTATGTGGACCATTAAGAAGCATTGCTAGGGGAAGATTTCGGTATTTCATCATATTTCACTAAAGACTTATCTAGATATGACTATGTCTATCTGATGAAGTCCGAAGGTGAATCGTTTGAGATGTTTTGAACATTTCAAAGATGAAGTACAAAACAACTTGGTAAAACTGTTAAGTACTTCGATTAGATCGAGGTGATGAATATTTGAGCCAAGAGTTTGACAATCATCTCAAAACTATGAAATCGTTTCAAAGTTGACTCCAACCGGAACACCACATTGTATGGTGTGCCTGAAAGGAGGAATTGAACCTTGTAGGACATGGTTCGTTCGATGATGTGTCAATCAGACTTTCCTATTTCCTATTTCCTTTTGAGGATATGCATTAGAAATAATGCGGTTACACTGAATCGAGTCCCTACTAAATCGGTTCCTAAGGCCCCGCATGAGATGTGGCATGGAAGAAAACTTAGTTTGTCTTTCATGAAGATTTGGGATTGCGAATCTTATGTAAAGAGACTTGTCTCTTATAAGTTAGCACCAAATCTGACAAGGTTATTTTCGGATATTGATTTTACAATCACAAAGAGAACAAAATGTTTGTTGCTCTACACGATTTGTTTCTTGAGAAATAGTTTCTCGATAAAGAATCTAGTGGGAGTAAAATTAATCTTGAAAGAAGTTCAAGAACCCGAAAATAATATGGAACCAAGAGTAGAGACAGAACCAAGTTCACAAAGGAGTTGTGAAACCGGTTCAAGATGCACAAGTCCATCGTAGATTGGATAGGTTACGATCCGAACTCAAGAAATAGTGATTTCTCGTTGCGGAAAGTGATGAAGTGGAAGTCATTGAGAATGACGATCCTACTTGCTATCAAGAAGCGATGTCCTCTCCTAATTTGGATAAATGGTTAGGAACCATGGAATCCAAATTACAATCCATGCTTAACAATCAAGTTTGGAACTTGATTGGGCTACCTAAAAGTGTAAAAACTAAAGGGTGCAAGTAGGTCTTCAAAGAGCGACATGGATGTGAAGGTGTATACTTTCATGACTAAGGATTGTAGCAAAGGGATTTAGGTTAATTCATAGTATTGACTATGTTGAAACTTTTTTCGCCAGTTACAATGTCGAAGTCTGTTAGAATTTCAATTGCGATTATCGCATATTGTGACTATGTGATATGACAAATGGATGTCAAACGACTTTCTTTAAATGGAAAAATTATTAAGGATGTGTAAAGTACACAACCCGAATAGTTTGTCGATCCAAGAAACTCTAATAAAGTATGCATGTTGCAAGAATCCATGAGATGGATTGAGGCAAGCTTCAAGGAATTGGAATCTTTGTTTTGATGAATTGGTCAAAGAGTTTGACTTTATCAAGTACAAAGATGAACCTTGTGTGTGCATGAAATTCAGTGGGAGCATGGTATTATTTCTATTGTTTATTACAATAATATCTTACTCATTTGAAAAACAAGTTCCGACACTTAAGACTGTTAAGTCTTGGTCAAGGAAAGGTTTCTCAATGAAAGATATGGGTAAAGCCGCTTACATCCTTGGCATCAAGATCTATAGAGATAGATCTAGAAGGATAAATTGGTTTGAGTCAAAGTGTTCACATTGACAAGGTTCTTAGAAGAGTCTAAGAAAAGTGGCTTGTCAATGGGTCATGGTATTTTCTCTTAAGCAATACTCATTGTCTTATGACAATTGATGAGCAAAGGGAATGAATGAAGTTCCATATGCTTCGGCATTTGGATCCGTCATGTATGCCATAATTTGTACTAGACCCAACGTCTCATATGCTTTGAGCATGATGAGTCGATACCAATCGATCCTGTGATGAGAACCATTGGATGGCGGTCAAGATGATCCTTAAGTACTTAAGAAGAACTAAGGATACGTTCTTGGGATTTGAAAGATTGGAAGTTAATCTTGTTGTAAGGGTTACATAGGTGCTAGCTTCCAAACTAACAAAGTTATTTTAAAATCGCAATTAGAATTTGTGTTTGTGCTTATTAGAGGTGCGGTTTTGATTGGAAGAGTTCCAAGCGTAAATTGTAGCCGATTCTACTACTAAGGCCATACTTTAGCAACATATGATGTAGTGAAAGAGGCGATTTGGATCAAAAGTTCATTTAGTATTTTGGAAATACTTCAAGTGTTTTTCCAAGTATCACTAATCGGTGAAACTTTTGTTATGACAATAGTGGTGCCCCTTGTGCAAACAATGGAACCAAGGTCACAACAGTGATCCAAACACTCACTTAGACGTTCTTCGAGGAATTCATAAAGAATGAGAAGACGTTAAAATATACAAAGTATCAGCCGATGATGACATAAGGGATTCACTTACAAAGACACTCGCATAGGCAGAAGCATGATGGGCATGTTAGATCCATGAGTATTCGATACATAAATGGAGCCTAGTGCAAGTGGGAGGCTGTTGGTGTAATGCCCTAGGCTTTAGTTATGTTTAGCCGAAAACCGTTATGTATCATCTTTATCGTTTATGTTTATTATTTGATTATTATATAGTTTGCACATTTATTGTAATAATCTCCGTCCCTAATTATTAAGAGAATAATTAGTATAATTGTCAATGGATAATCATGTGATGATTATATGCACAAGAGATGCACATTGAAATTATGGGTACTTGTTAGAGAACAAGTGTTTGGACATGACCCGCATGAGATTTATGTCATGGTCAAATGTCATACTTAAATCTCATACGGTTACTTCATTTATTTCCTAGACCTAAGATTATCGTAACCTTACATATGATGAAAGTCATGTTTGATTTTAGTCAAACGATATCTTAACACGATATCTATAAAGACTATCATTGGCATGATCGGATTCATGATGGGAAGGATGATAAGTCAAGAAGGAATTTGTCCTCGGAAGAGATGTTATGCTTGGGCCCCTCGATGAGTGATAATGATGAAAGTGTATGGCCGTACCCCAATGTGATTGGAATTATCATTATACTCAAGAATCGAGAAAGCATTGAACAATAACAAGTTGACAAGGACCATGACTTGTGTTCAAATATAACATCGTGAGACAAAGGGATAAATGGAAGTACACCATTGGAAACGTGAACTCTTACGTTGCATTATTTGGGTAGACATAATGGCTTGCTAGAGTCCGCTTATGTCTTATGAGGTTCGATATGATCGAACTCATTGCCAACATAATGTAATCCTATTGGGTCACACACAACTAGAATGAATTGGTTAAACCGGAGGAAGAATAGTTGAGAGTTTACGTATCGGCTATATATACCGCGCGACATATTAAGCCAATGGCTTAATATACCGCGCGACATAATAGGCCAGTACGCGGTTTGACAGCCTGTCTCTCCTAATACGATTAGGAGAGGTATTCCTACTATTGTAGTATAAATACAAGGGTTCTGTCAGACCTAAAAGGTCAGCCGAAATTTTCAATAAAAAATTCATAACAAAATACTCTCAATATTCTTCAAGGTTTTAGATCTAGCAATCATCAAGAAGTTGTTCTTGGATTCATTCAAAGGTGTGGATACCGAAAGAGGGTCTTCGCTCGTTCATCGATCAAGGCCTAGAGTTCAAGCAAGTTGAAGAACGAAGTTTGTGATTCGATATCACATAATCAAATCGTTCGATAGCTCAAGACCGGAAAGCGTTTCAAGGTTGGTTTAATTCTATCTCATAGGAATTTAAATTAATTGTATAGAACGGATCCTAGGGCTTCTTGGGTTTTATGTTTTAATGCTTAATTCCGCTGCGCATGGACCCGTAAAACCCAACAGTAAGTCGCTCTGAAATTTTGAATACGGTCGAGCTAGGTCCCCCAGCCCCAATGAACCCAGGAAATATGTTCAGAAGGGACAACAGTAAATATTGTGAATACCACAAGGATACAGGCCATACTACAGAAAATTGTATGAGTCTGAAACGTATCATTCAGAAGTGGGTCGATGATGGTAAGCTCGACAGGTATGTGAAGGCCGCTTAGCCTGGTGGAGGTGAGCGGCCTGCTGGTGGTATGCAAGAACCAAGGCAACCTAGATTGAATTTGGGAGTAATCACTGAGCAAGCTAGCAACACCGCTCTGAAATTTGAAAAGTCTCGGCACATCAATATCTAGGATGATGTGGCTTCCTAGAATGCAAGATAATCCAATTTCTCGATGTGGTGTCACACCCATGTTCATTTTCGCCTACTTTAATATACTATAGTATAGATTTAACCAGAAAAGCCGATACTCCTTGCATCCATCTCAAAATATATAAGACATTTGGTCAACTTGATTTGATTATATTTTGATTAATAATTTAAATTAAAAATTTATTATCTTGATAAATTTAAAAAATATTAATAAAAAATTATTAATTATGATATAATAATAATATTAAAAATTTTTATTAAAATTTATTTTTCATATTATTAATCAAAATACAATCAATTTGACGGAATGTCTTATTTTAAGGAAGAAAGTAGAGTTGTCAATACGGGCTGGTGGGGCGGGCCCAACCCGCCACTAAATCGGGCGGAATGGACCAAATTTCTGACGGACTAAAAATATTTTAATCCAACTCAACTTATCCTTATTGTATGGCCCGATGAGCTCAACCCAAATTGACGGGCTCGGGAAGAAAGTCAGTAGTAGTAATTTCTTTTTAAAACAAGAAAAAGAATAAAGTATTTGGGGAAAACTCAATCAATGCAATATGAGTATTAATGAATTTCCATTAAGTACTGTAATTATTTCCCCATGATAATAGTAGTAAGTCATCTATGACTTCTTTTATTTATGCTAATGACATCACATCCCACGGTCGCCAACCAATTTTCAAACTATATTATGGATTGCTGACGTGTACGGTCATAGATTTAATTGACAACCTCGCATCGTTAGATTTTCCAATCTCCGTATTCCATCTTTTTCTCTTCCGTCGTCTGCTGCTCTCCTTTCTCTCATCGACTTTGAATTTGAATTTGTTTTTGTTTTTGTTTTGAAATTGAAATCCAAATCCGATTGGATCCCTAATTACTAGTCAATTTGGCATATAATTCAATTCCAATCTTTTGAATCTGGTAAAGCTATTACGCAAACCCTAAATTAAATCTTATTTATCTTCCTTCTTTGAAGATCTGTGCAGTTATTTTGTTTGATTGTAATCGGATTGATTTGGTAGTTATTTATGCTTGTTGCCGATTTGAATCGATTTGCATTAAAAACAAATCGTGAACAAAATCCGGTTGGAATAATGGAGAATAAAGTTGAAGAATGTGTATCGATTCAGGATGTGGAGGAAGGTGAGATATCTGATTCGACATCAGTGGAGGAGATAAGTGCTGAAGATTTTGTTAAGCCGGCGGTGGGAGTGTCGGAAAAAGTGGCGGCGCCAGCTGTAACAGGATCTGAGCAGACTAGGGTTTGGACGATGCAGGATCTGATGAAGTATGAAAAGTTTAAGATTTCGAGGAATTATGCTCCTGGTTTATATAATTTTGCTTGGGCTCAGGCTGTCCAGAACAAGCCTCTGGATGATTATTTGTCGATGGAGTTTAATAAGAACAGTGAGAACAACGGCAATGTTGGGAACTTGAAGAGGTCATCTTCCTCAAATTATAGCGATAAGGATAATGGCGATGTTAATTCTGCAGTGACTGGGAATGGAGTCAGTGATAAGATCGTGATTGATGTTAGCGGAGATGAAGATGATGATCATGGGATGGTAGAGAAGGAGGAAGGTGAATTGGAGGAGGGTGAAATCGATTTGGAGATGGAGGTTGCTGATGGAGGGAATTTGAAAAACAATGAGAAACAAGATGATAGTTTGGATAAAGAAATAAAGGTTATTAGTGAGGGTCTTGAGGGCGTGACTGTGGATGAAGCAAAGAAGTAAGCTAACTAGTTTGAATGACTGAATTTATTTGCCAAATGTAGGTGTTTAATGTGGTTGATTTCATTAATTTCTTTTGTAGGTCGTTTGATGGAGTTTGTTCAAGACTGCAAAACTTATTGGACCGCTCATGGAAAGTGGTTTTTGAGAATAATGTTGCTAATAAGGATGATCTAGTTCGACTATCCTTTTCCGCAGTTCAGATTGTTAATAATGTAAGATGTCAGATTATGCATTCGTTCACAATGTTAATTTCATGCCACTCTATTTGTATTGTGTTTAAGGCAGTTTAACATTTTGCCTGCATTTGCCTAGACGCTAATACATTATTGATTGCAGATGTTTTGCTCCATGAGCCAAAATCAGAAGGAACAGTGCAGGGCTGTTGTTTTAAGGTTGTTTTTTGTGCTCCTTGATCATTCATCCCTTCTTAATGTTTTTGCTCCTTTCTTTTCCACAAGACATGGCTATTCATATCCTTTATGTTGCATTTGGTACAGGTTGCTTGCTCAAGTAATGAGCCAAAAGCCACCTCTTTTTTCCCCTGACCAAATGGAAGAGGTTCAAGCCATGATCCCATCAAATGATTCTTATGCTCTTCCCTCGAGTACTAAAGAAAAAGATAGCAAAGTAGAGAAACCGACCCATGACGGGCAGAACAATATTGATGCTTTAGCTGAAAATGCTAATAAAGGTTTGAGTTCCTTAAAGGAGTCTGCGTTAGATCAGAGTGACCAACAGTGGTTGGAACCCGCGCGACAAGGAGTATTAAAGAATAGGGTCTCACTTCCTCTACTTGACCTCCATAAGGATCATGATCTAGACAGTCTTCCATCACCCACACAGGAAACATCATCGCGCTTACCCCTAAACAAAGCACTCTTTGCTGGAGAGGGGGTAATAAGACCTGAGTGGCCAGCAGCCCCTCAAGGATCTCTTGGACCACAAATTGTGGCTTCCCGTCATTATGATACTGATGCTTTTAGAGCTGTTTCGTCTTATCAACAGAAGTTTGGGCGTACTTCATTTCATATGAATGATCTCCCAAGCCCAACTCCCTCCGAGGAAAGTGGTGATGCAGGTGGTGATACTGGTGGGGAGGTTTCAAGTTTTCCAACGACTCAGAAGATCAACTATTCAATAGAACCAGCTTTGGCACGTCAGACAGTTTCAACTGTGCCCAAGACAGGCCCTATAATGGGGCAGCCACATTTAAACGGTTGTAACCCACCCCCTGTGAGTTCTACTTTTACTTCTGCAATGAGGGATCCAACTAAAATTAAAGATCCTAGACTTCGACATGTCAAATCAAACTCCAATCAACGTCCCTTGCCCATGTTTAGTAATCAACCTATAGTGGATCCCCTTGCAGAAATACTAGGGTCAAGGAAGCAGAAGAGTTTTGATGAGCCTGTTTTGATCGAAGGCCCAGCCCTGAAAAGGCAAAAAAATCAGTTGATAGAATCGGGGATTCACAGGGATGTCCAAACTGTTTCACAAAGTGGTGGTTGGTTAGAGGATAGAGGTTCTGTTGGGTTGCAGGCGTTGAGCAGAAACCATGCTATTGAAAGCTCAAGAACTGATTCCAGGGGTTTGGAAAATGCAATAATGACCTCCGTAACTGACAGCTTGATGCCCAATGCAGCAAATCAGAGCCAACACCTTCCTCTTACCAATGGGAATGCCACAGCTTCTAACATTCCTCTTACCAATGGGAATGTCACAGCTTCTATCCAGTCTATCCTTAAGGATATTGCTGCTGTGAATCCTGCTATGTTGATGAAACTATTAGAGATGGAGCAACTGAAGTCTATTGATTCTACCAAGTATGTGATGCAATCTCCAAGCTTGAGCTCTGTCCTCACAGCAGTTCCTGCAATGACGATTGCTCCTCCTAAGCCTTCTATTATTGGCCAGATGTCACAAGAAAATCCTCAGACAACTAAAACCTCCTCAATGGTGAGCATTTACTTGCAGTCAAATATTCCACTTTCGAGTTTCAAATTTCCTTATGTGAGTTGTCATGCTTCTAACATTAGTTTTTCTCCATCAGCTTGTCTGTGTGTTTCTTTACTCTGTTGTAGTAGGGTCATAATTTGTCGTCTTTGCTTTCCCTTAAGATTTCTTAGAACTTCTTTGAGATTCTTCTCTTTACTTGTTTTATAATGGGGACACGATTTCAGTCCTTCCTATTCTTCCCCTTTTTTATATTTTCTTTTTAGAGATCTGTGTTATATATAAGATCAAGTAATAAAAGGTTTATGGTTCTCATTTTTGTTCTTTTGTCCCTTTTCTGTTGAGCTGGGATATGAGATAATTTGGTAGTTTGATATTGGACATTAATTAATCCTTATGATGTCCTTAAGTCGTTTTAAACTATGAAGATAATCTTATTGCTAGAAATATTAGATAGTCTGAATCTTAAATTATAGTTTTGTTATTTTCTTTGAGTAGAGTTATGACTTTTGAGGATTCGTAGGATGAGCCTGGAAACACACGAATGAAAGCTCGTGACCCTCGCCGTGCTCTCGCTATGCAGAAGAGAGGAAATTTGACATCTGATCAGTCAAATGCCAATATGTCAAGTCTTCAGGCAACGAAGGGAAACTTGAAGCAAAATGATCAATTGAATAAGAATTATATGCCCTCACAGCCTATCACGCCACCAGATATTGCTTCACAATTCACCAAAAATTTGAAAAATATTGCTGATATTATGTCTGTTTCTCAAGCATCTGTGACTCCGGCTGTTTCTCAAGCAGCTGTGACTCCGGCTCTTCCTTCAGCAACTGCGACTCTGTCTGCTTCTCCTGCAACTGCGACTTCAGCTGCTGCTTCACTAGCAACTGTGACTCCAGCTTTTACTCGAGCACCACTGACTCAATCTGTTACCCAGGTACCGTCATCACAATCAGCACAAGTTCATCCAAGTTTTGTTAATATGAGAGGGGTGCCATCAGACTCGGGTCACCAGCGGTCAGGGGGAAGTCAGATATCAGACTCGGGTCACCAGCGGTCAGGGGGAAGTCAGATATCTGAAGAAGTTGTTGCATCTCAACCACAGAATACTTGGGGAGAGGTTGAGCATTTATTTGATGGATTTGATGATCAGCAAAAAGCTGCAATTCAGAGAGAGAGGGCAAGGAGGATGGAAGAGCAGAAGAAAATGTTTTCTGAGCGCAAGCTCTGCCTTGTACTTGATCTTGACCATACTCTTCTGAATTCAGCAAAGGTGTGTTTATATTTTTATGTTTATGGATGTTTATGTTTTTTAAATTTTCTAGTAAAAAAAGGTTGAAATTTGTGATAACTTGTGTGTGCGCGCGCAACCAGTTTGCTGAAGTTGATCCTATGCATGATGAGATATTGAGGAAGAAAGAAGAACAGGACCGTGACAAGTCACACAGACATCTCTTTAGGTTTCCTCACATGGGTATGTGGACTAAATTGCGACCTGGAGTCTGGAAGTTCTTGGAGAAGGTAAAGCAATCTTTCTATTCTTTTCGGTTCAGAAAATTGACAGTGGGCAGTTTTTGATTATTTATGTTCATTTCCTAATTTTAGGCTAGTCAGCTATTTGAGCTTCATCTTTACACAATGGGGAACAAACTGTATGCCACAGAGATGGCTAAAGTTCTTGATCCAAAAGGGGTATTATTTAATGGACGCGTTATATCTCGTGGTGATGACGGTGATATTACTGAGAGCAAGGATTTGGAAGGGGTTTTGGGCATGGAGTCGGCAGTTGTAATTATAGATGATTCTATTAGAGTCTGGCCACATAATAAACTGAATTTGATTGTTGTAGAAAGGTACACCTACTTTTGTGTCCACCGGGACAACCCTTAAGATTGTGCTTTTAATGGGTTCATTTGTTTGATTGTTGACCTAATTTTAATCTGTTTGTTCGATAGGTATATATATTTTCCTTGTAGTAGGCGTCAGTTTGGACTTCCGGGTCCTTCTCTCCTCGAGATAGATCATGACGAGAGACCAGAAGATGGAACTTTGGCTTCTTCTTTGGCGGTAAATTTGTTGAACTTCGTGCCATCCGAGCTTGGATTGATTTATTTAGTCCATTGTATTCCTGAGCCGCTGTTTACTCTGTGAAATCTAGGTTATTGAGAGAATACACCAGAATTTCTTCTTACAACAATCTTTAGATAATGCTGATGTCAGAAACATACTGGCGTCAGAGCAGAGAAAAATTCTAGGGGGTTGCCGTATTTTATTCAGCAGGGTGTTTCCGGTTGGGGAAGCTAATCCTCAGTTACACCCGTTATGGCAAACAGCGGAACAATTTGGTGCTGTCTGCACTAATCAAATTGACGAGCAGGTCACCCATGTGGTTGCCAATTCTCTTGGGACTGATAAGGTACTTCAACTCGTGGTTCTCTTCTTTCATACTCCTTGTGTCCCAAAATAAATGTTGCATTTGACTTGTCAATATTTTTAAGGAATGTGTTTTATTTGTTTGTACATTGCTTGTACAGTAATAAATTTGCACTAGAATTAATATTACTTATTCATGAATCCGACTTTTATATGGGGACTTGCTAAAAAAAAAAGAAAATAAGACATTTATTACGGGGACGGAGGGAGTTTTTTGTAGCCCGCTAAGGTTGTAAACGAATCGAACTTTTTTTATTCGATTCGGTATTCGAATCGAATAATTCGAATATCAATTTCGAATCGAATACGAATCAATTTTTATATTCGAATACGAATACGAATATTCGAATATTTTCACGAATCGAATACGATCTTTTGCTGTGGATCCATTGATTGATTGCATTTCTATACCTTGATTTTCTGACTATGATTAGGTGAATTGGGCTCTTTCAACGGGGAGATTTGTGGTGCATCCTGGCTGGTACGATTTTGCAAATCATTGCAGAACATTTTTTCTGGTAAATTATTTTATTTTCTTATTGTTTTAACATCTCTTCTGTTTTTCTATTTAAAAAAAAAAAAAAAAAAAAAACTCAGGGTGGAAGCATCAGCCTTGCTTTATAGGAGAGCCAGTGAGCATGATTTTGCTGTGAAACCATAAACAAACACCACTCCATTTTCGCCTGGTAAAAATATGGTCCCCAATGGATAAAACCAAGCTCCAACATGGATTTTGGGCTGGAAAACTGCCATTTAAGTCAAGCTAAGTCAATATGGCCTAACCATCAAGGCCAGCAATTGCACTAATTAGGTAAACTTTTGAATTGTGCCTTGCCATCGTCTCTGGTAAGACTTGGAGCATCTAACCCCTGAAAATTTAGAAGTTGATCATTTCACAATCATTCTCATTGGCTATTTATGGGGAAAAAATCGAGCCTTAAACTGGAGGGATGTGGTGACTTGGGTGGTGTTGAGAAAGTCGGAGGCGCAGCACCGTTCTAGGACTCGTGATTGGGCTCACCGGAGCAAGTGAAAATTAGTTGAATATCAAAGGCTGATTTTTTTTAAAGTAATCTAAAAAAAAATACCTTTAAAGTGGTCACGGACTAACCATCAATATAATCTCAATAAAGAGAAGAGAAAATATCTGAATTGGTGAAGCAAATCTGGGCTTTTGCTGAAATGTAACTTAAGAAATAATCTGGAGTTAAATAGTTTTGTTCCTTTTTTTAATGTCTTTTTTCCTAATATCTTTTTTAAATTTCTTGAGTAATATACCACAGTTTTACTTATTGAGAGGCAATGGTGGCATCTGGTAAGAAAGTATTATTGAACATAAAGTGAATTGATCTCTTGAGCAGATTAGGAAAGTAATGGACTTGGGTCCTCTCTTTTTTTTTTTTTGATGCCTAGGTTTAATCCTGGGGGTAGTAGTTCCGGTCCCTCATTGCTACTACCTGTTAAATCGCGAGATGTGTCCGAATGACACAGGGTTTGAAAACATGTCAACTAATATCACATATAAGATCCAACCCCAGAAGAAAGTAAATGTTTTCACCAGGAATCGAACCCAGGACTTGGGACCTCTCTTATTTTCCAGCAGAGTGGCTCAGTCTCTTAGTAAATGTTGTATTTTTTCTTATTAGCCTACTATTACAATACAAGTGTCCTATTTTTAAACTAACAAGTAAGCTTAGTGCAATTTTAAAACAAAAATAAAATACATTTTAACCTTAAAAAATTTGACTAGCTAATTATGACACTGATATTCATTAAATTTAATGAAAAGATGATTGGAGAGAATAAGGTCTGTGAATATATAAATAAATATTAAAAGAAAGGATAGGTAAGAAGTTTAGCTACCATAGAATATGGTCCATTGCCCTGTCATTTTCACCAAAACACACCTTATGCTATCTAAAGTTTCCTCAACCACCATAATATGGATGAATTCTAAACGTTCTCAACAAAAAATACTCTTTTTTCTGCCTTAAATAAGTGTTTGTATTTCTAAATAAGAAATACTAAATTTTTCATGAAAAGAAAGAAATACTAAAATGTATTCTTCTTCTTCCTAGATTCGGTCCTAGCATCTTGTCTTTCAATGATTTTAGTTTCTTTCAAAAAATACCCTTTTAAAAAAACTATGTTCCAAAATACACATGTCCGACAAGCTATTTACCAAATTAATCACTTTTTGTGAAGTATGGTCCAAGTCGTCACTACTAATTACGACTTCACAAAAAGTGATTTTGTGTTGGAATTGGTTGTGGGTGGACATGAACCGAAAGTTTTCGAGCGGGCTGGAATTTTCTTCCGGTGAAGTCGGCATTACTTTGACTTTCACAAAAAGTGATTAGTTTGGTACATAGTTTGCCGACATGTATATTTTGGCACATACTTTTTTTTTTTTTTTAAAGTGTATTATTTGAAAAAAAAAATTGTCTTATCCCTTACAGGTCACTAAATTACTGGTAATACAGGATAGGGATGGCCAAACCGGATCGAAACCGGACCGGAATTGAAAAATCGGAGCGGAAAAGCCCGAAACCGCCGTGAACCGTCACGAAAATCGGGTGGTTTGGGCCGAGAGTGCAGTTAAGGGTCACCAAAATGGTGAACCGGATCGAAAAAGCCGGAACCGGACGAAAATTCATTGTTTTCAATAGAACCGGACCGGAATCGGACCGAAAAAGCCCGGAACCGGACGAACCGGGGAGAAAATTGGAACCGAATTAATCGGAACCGTGAGCAATCCGGGCCGATTAAGGGTCATACATTTTTCGAACCGGAACCGGCGGTTTCGAATCGAAACCGGGCCCGAAATCGGTTTTGGTCATCCCTAATACAGGATGTGGAATCTGATTCTTGAAAAACACGAGATGAACAACTATTATAGTTGATTATATAGTTGGCAACTATAAGATATTAGAAAGGTTCTAAAAAGCGTTTGGTGTTGAAGTCGGATCTAGCGCATATAGTGCACAGACGGGGTTTAAGACGAGACCGATAATTTAATTTATAATATCCTAATGAAATAACTTGATGTCGCGACAAGATGAATGAAGATGACGAAGTTTCTCAAGCATTAACTCAACAATCGAAAATGAACTAACGAAGATGAAAATGAAGAGAGAACTGAAATGAAAAGGAAAGCTTGTTTGAAAATTTTGTTTATAAGCCCTAAATTAAGATTTGTGACTTTAATGAGTTAATTCACGAATTCAGTTTTCATTGAGATTTTTTGGAATTTGTACGAATAAATGAACTAACGAAGATGAAAATGAAGAGAGAACTGAGATGAAAAGGAAAACCTGTTTGAAAATTTTGTTTATAAGCCCTAAATTAAGATTTGTGACTTTAATGAGTTAATTCACGAATTCAGTTTTCATTGAGATTTTTTGGAATTTGTATGAATAAAAACGAAATCGTTTTAGGACAAAATTTTATAAAAACATTGAAATAGCAAGGTAAATCTCGATGGTCGGCGGTGCCTATATAGTGGGGCGTCTAGTCGATGATTTCTTGCTGAACGCATATCATTTCTATGCATGCAGACTTGGAATTAATCGTTATGTTTCAAGGCCGCCAAGCACCTAGATGAGGCTAGGCAAACTAGGCGAACAACTTTTAGAACACCGGATATTAAAAGTCAGTGCTTGGATGGGTTCAATATATTGCTATCACAAATATTAATCTTACCATTTCAAACAGATTTGCACGAATTGGTTGCAATAGGCAATCACATTAAACGTTCAATTATGTTTTTATTTTTTTATAAACAAATAAAACATATTTTTATTACTAAAATTGAAGATGACATTTCACAACAATTGAATGCCCGTCTTAAATATTAAGTGCGCAATATAATTCGCGAAACTTATAACAAGCATGGATAAAAAAGAAAATTTGTTGATGGTACATGACATATCGTCAAATAGCCTAAATGCTTCACCTTCTTTTACTCACATTTGCCTGGAATCAAATCTCCATATTCAATGTCTTGACAAACAATGCTTTGAGACGACAAATATTTTTCCAAGCAAAAATTGGACACTGCCCAACATGTGCATTCAAATAATCACCACCCGGAAATGAGAGAAATCGAAAAGCCTTTAACAAACGGAGGGAAACAAGCAAACATAATAAAAAACAATCAAATAAAATAATAAGAAAAAAAACACAACAACACAATTGTTATTGGTGTAATCTCAAATATTCTAGTCTCTGGTTAGATCTTCAACAGCACAATTGTTGTAATTTCAAAATATTTGAGATTACAACAATAACAATTGTGTTGTTGTTAGGGGTGTAAATGGTTCGGTTTAAGTCAATTTATGGATCGAACCACTAGTTATCGGTTTGAAAAAATCTCAAACCGAACCGAACCATGAAAAAATGCAAATCAAACCGAACCAAACCACCATGGTTTGGTTCGAACCGCGATTTGATTTTACAGTTCGAACCACGGTTTAAACTACAATTCAAACCATGGTTCAAACGATGAAATAGAACATTGCTTAAACCATTAATTAAAACATGGTTTCAAACTACACAATTCATTGTCATGTTTGTTTAGATTTTTCAAACATAACTTACATTAGAGATTCAGTATTTAAACACAACTTGAAATCGTGCTTCAATATTTATGATAACAACATGTCATTTGAGTACTTGTAATGGTATATGCTAAAAAGTGAATTAACATATTACAAGAAGATTAACCAAAAGAAAAAAGGGTTTTGGCCTAAAACCTATGAATAGAATTAGGGATTTTCAAATCTAAATGTAAGGTGAAAATGAAAGATATACATATCTACGGTTAATATTGAACGGTTTGATAGTTTGGTTTATTGGTTCGGTTTGGTGGTTCGATCTCGCGGTCTCGAACCGTGGTTTGGGGGTCCAAGCCGCAGACAAAATCGAATCACACGGTTTGACATTTTTTTTAAACCAAATCAAACCACAATTACTTGAAAACCAAACTAAACTGCATGATTTGGTTTGGTTCGATTTCGAACCGTAGTTTGAATCGAACCGCTTACACCCCTAGTTGTTGTGTTTTTTTTCTTATTATTTTATTTGATTTGTTTGATTATTTTTTATTATGTTTGTTTGTTTCCCTCCATTTGTTAAGGTCTTTTTGATTTCTCTCCTTTCCGGATGGTAATTATTTGAATGTTCATGTTGAACAGTGTCCAATTTCTGCTTGGAAAAATATTTGTCATCTCAAAGCATTGTTTGTTAAGACATTGAATGAAGATTGGGACATAGTGAAGTTGGGGACGAAAGTTATTCTTTTCAATTATGTAATCAATTTTTTAACAAGTGTAGTCAAATTAAACTCATAAATCTAAATCTACTAGTAATGTTCACCTTTTCAATGTTTTTCTTAGATTGTTTGTACTAAAAGTAAACTATAAAGCAATAACAGTCCTCAATGAGTTTTCATTTGTTTGGCGTAAAACGGTTTATGCAAAATATTTTTTTTGAAAATGAAAATGTTTTCTGAAAAATGATATTTGATTATTTATTGGGCAAATTGCATTTTAGTTACTTGAGTTTGTCGAGATGTTTCAATTGGTTATCAAATTTTGCATTTGTTATAAGTTGGTTATTGAGTTTGTCTTTTTGTTGCAATCAGGTGTAATTTTGGATGAATCGTTAAAAATCTAACAAATAGTATAACATGTGCCGCTCACGTGAGTTACTTAATGGGTATTTTGATATTTTCCATGGAATGAGACTTACAACCACCACTCTGTTTTTGAACAAAATTCACCCCAAATTAAATATCCACCTCCACCAAAATTCACTTCATCTTCTTCCTCAATCTCCACACCCACTAAAATTCACCCCACTTCCCTCTTCTAGTCCCTCTCACAGCTCCAGCCTCTGCCCAGCTCCACCTCCATGCCTTTCCTCCACTCCACCTCCGCCTCTCTCCCACTCACAAAATCGCCATTTTAGTATTTGACCTCAATTTCATTCTCTACAGTCAGTCGAGCCCCAACCAAGCACCTACCCGATTTGGTTTATATTCCCTATCTTTTCTTCAATTCCGACCAATCCCTCTTGCACCATTGCCGAATTTTGTAAAAAAATATGGTTTTCAACCTAGATCTGAAAATTTTGTTTTAACTACAAATCTCTTTAATTAATTTGAGGACTTTCTTCATAATCTAGTTCTTCGAATTTGCTCATATTTTGAGAAGTCCTAATATTTCCCTCCCTCTTCATTTAAAAATCCCCCATATCGTGTTCGAATCTATATCTATATAATAACAAGATAGTGGTAATTTTTTGGCCATTGAGAGGCATTTTCGTCTTTTCACACGGTGGCAAAAATGCAATTAACAAGCCTAAAATGCCATGTGGCAATTTGTTATTTGCTTTTTTTTTTTTAAACCAATTTGGACACGTGTCGGTTGGTTGAAGAGGGGCATTTCGGACATTAACTTGGCGCGTGTGGAACACGCGCCGACAAGGGCACGTTAAATCAGTTACACCCTTTTTTTTTTTTTATTTTGCCACGTGGCACCCTTTGATTGGCTGGATGGATTTCAAATTTTTTTAAAAAATCCTATTTCTTTGACCTCAATTATTTTATAATAAGTTAATTTAAAAAAAAATATTTACACCAAAATTCATAATTTTTTTTTCTCTTTAAATAGAGACTTCTTTCATTTGATTTGGACACAGAAAAAAATCCACTTTTTTCAATATAATTTTCTTCATTTTCCTTTCTTATTTTTTAATATATTTTTAGTTACAAGTAAGTAAGTGTGAAATATTTTATTTAATTATAAATGATAATAATATTAATAATTTTACTAATCTTGAAAATAAAGAATATAAAATTAAATAAAAATGGTGGGGTATAGGATGATTAGTTGGATGGGATAATATGGTTATTGGGTTTATTTTATTTCGATAGATCAAACAATTTATTTATTTTTTTTAAAAAATTTTTTTTAAGCATTGTAAATAAAGTATTTATAAATTTGTTAAATAGAGACTTCTTTCATTTGATTTGGACACAGAAAAAAAACCCACTTTTTTCAATATAATTTTCTTAATTTTCCTTTCTAATTTTTTAATATATTTTTAGTTACAAGTAAGTAAGTGTGAAATATTTTATTTAATTATAAATGATAATAATATTAATAATTTTACTAATCTTGAAAATAAAGAATATAAAATTAAATAAAAATGGTGGGGTATAGGATGATTAGTTGGATGGGGTAATATGATTATTGGGTTTATTTTATTTCGATAGATCAAACAATTTATTTTTTTTTTGTAAAAAAAAAATTAAGCATTGTAAATAAAGTATTTATAAATTTGTTAAATAGCCGTCTAAAAAAATTGTGTATTTGGCGCCCTTTGATTGGCTGGATGGATTTCATATTTTTTTTTAAAAAAAATCTATTTCTTTGACTTTTTCAATATAATTTTCTTAATTATCCTTTGTTAATTTTTCTTTCTAATTTTTTAATATATTTTTAGCTACAAGTAAGTAAGTGTGAAATATTTTATTTAATTATAAAAGATAATAATATTAATAATTTTACTAATCTTGAAAATAAAGAATATAAAAGTAAATAAAAATGGTGGGGTATAGGATGATTAGTTGGATGGGGTAATATGGTTATTGGGTATATTTTATTTCGATAGATCAAACAATTTATTTATTTAAATTTTTTTTTGAAGCATTGTAAATAAAGTATTTATAAATTTGTTAAATATCTAGCTGTCTAAAAAAATTGTGTATTTGGCGCCCTTTGATTGGCTGGATCGATTTCATATTTTTTTTTTAAAAAATCTATTTCTTTGACCTCAATTATTTTATAATAAATTAATATTTTTTAAAAAAATTTACAACAAAATTCATAAATTTTTTCTCTTTAAATAGAGACTTCTTTTATTTGATTTGGACACAGAAAAAAAACCTCTTTTTTAAATATAGATTTCTTAATTATCCTTTGTTAATTTTCCTTTCTAATTTTTAATATATTTTTAGTGAAAAGTAATTAAGTGTGAAATATTTTATATAATTATAAATGATAATAATATTAATAATTTTACTAATCTTGAAAATAAAGAATATAAATTAAATAAAAATGGTGGGGTATATGATGATTAGTTGGATGGGGTAATATGGTTATTGGGTTTATTTTATTTCGATAGAACAAACAATTTATTTTTATTTTTTAAAAAAAACTTTGAAACATAGTAAATAAAATATTTATAAATTTGTTGAATATCTATCCGTCTAAAAAGTTTGTGTATTTATAAATGCGAATGTCGGGAAAGATGACCATTATTTTTAAAATTTTGATTGAAGTGTAAGTCATTTCATATTGTGGCATAACTAAAAATAGTTGAAGCAAATTTGTCGTGGCATGCCGTGATAGGGTGAAAATTTGGCGCGTGTCGTATTTGCGTCGACCGAGGCACATTTACGCAGAGATATTTTTCTTTTTTTTTTGTTGGGACACTTGGCGGCGTTTCATTGGCTTTTTGAATTTCGAATTTCTTTATTTTTCCATTTCTTTTACCTCAATTGTTTTATAATAAATTAATTTTTTTACACCAAAATTCATTTAAAAAATTTCTCTATAAATAGAGACTCTTTTAATTTGATTTGGACACAGAAAAAAAAATCTTTTTTTTAAATATAAATTTCTTAATTTTCCTTTCTAATTTTTCAATATCTTTTTAGTGAAAAGTAATTAAGTGTGAAGTAATTTTTTTTAATTATAAATGATAATAATATTAATAATTTTACTAATCATAAAAATAAAGAATATAAAAGTAAATAAAACTGGTGAGGTATATGATGATTAGTTGGATGGGGTAATATGGTTATTGGGTTTATTTTAGTTCGATACATCAAACAATTAATTAATTTATTTTTTAAAACTTTGAAGCATAGTAAATAAAGTATTAATAAATTTGTCAAATTTTCTATCCGTCTCAAAAAATTGTGTATTAATAAAAATGAGTATTGGGCAAGATGACCATCATTTTAAAAATTTTGATTGAAGTGTATATCAATATTATAAGAAATAAAGTTAATATAAATTGATTTTTAAAAGAGGGATAGGAAGAAGTGGGTTGGGTTTAATAATTTTAAAATTTTCTATCCGTCTCAAAAAATTGTGTATTAATAAAAATGAATATCGGACAAGATGACCATCATGTTTTAGAAGGTGAAGTAATTTCGTCTGATGATATTGGCAGAAAAGTTTTGATACCGAGAATGTCGTTAACACCATCAGACACAAGGATTCCTTTTCGATTTGAGAGGAGGCAATTTCCCTTGATGATCTCATATGCTATGACAATTAATAAAAGTCAAGGTCAATCGTTATCTATTGTTGGTCTCTTACTGCGAAAGCCAGTCTTTTCCCATGGTCAACTGTATGTCGCTTTATCACGGGTCAAAAGTCCAGATGGTCTTAAAATATTAATTTGTAATGATGACAAGCCTTACCAATCTGATGTACGTACTGACAATGTCGTATTTAAGGAAATATTTCATAATGTATAAACGAATAGAGTATTTGATTTATTTTACTTCAATTTATGTCTTTTGTATGTATAGTAACGCCCCGTGCATTGTACGGGAGTCAATCTAGTTTTGTTCAAAAGCTGAATTCTTTTAATTTTATTCATAATTTGGTTTATTTGAATTTTTATTCAAATTTGTTGATAATGGAGCGTGAATTGCATGTTGTCCGTCATCTCAGATCTAAAGTAAATTATATTAGCATTATTGGAGAAAAAACATAATAAAAATTAAATCTTACAAAAAGACCAAAATACCCCTTAAGTAACTCACGTGAGCGGCACATGGTATAATCTTTTGTTAGATTTTTAACGGTTCATCCAAAATTACACTTGATTGCAACAAAAAGACAAACTCAATAACCAACTTGTAACAAATGCAAATTCGATAATCAATTTAAACATCTCGACAAACTCAGGTAACTAAAATGCAATTTGCCCTTATTGATAAATGAGTAACAAGCTAAAAGGAAATCATTTACTGTAATATCCTCATTTTACAACGAAAAGATGTGAAAAAATTAGTATGATATAAAAGACTTTTGTAATACACTGCTAATAAGTATCAAACTATCCATTTGACTTTTGTATGCCTGTGATGATGAGTTGTGATTAGCTCAAATGAAAAGTTACTTAGTGGGCAAGTGCGGTGCCTGCGTAGTAGATCGAACTTCAGATTCAGATCGTTACAAATAGTATTAGAGCGAAACCCCGAACTTAATGCTTGCAAGCTAAATCAGGGGTATGATCTGGATATTGATTGATTTTGTCATGAACTTTATTTGACTTTTAGAAACCTGTAATAGAATGTGGTTGACCAAAATGAGATAAGGTGTATAGTGAACAAGTGTGTGATGCATGTATAGTGCAGTGGGTCGTAACTCACGCTCGAGTCGTTACATTTACTTCTAACTTGTGCTCGGGTCGTTACATTTACTCCTAAATATGGCATTAATCAACTTCATTAATTTTTGAAGACTTTTGTGGGAAAAGGAAAAAACCCAAAGAGAAAAAGGCAAAAAAAAAAAAAAAAAAAAAACAAAGAGGTGGAGGAGGATGAAAACATTTCATCGCTTTTGAATAGGACCCAGTCAATCAGTGTATTCTCTTTCTTCTCCATTCTCACCTCCTTCAATTTTTGATTTCTCATATCCCAACCACATTGCCCGCAGATCTAGCAATTCACTTTCCTCTCTCCTATTCACACAGTGCTGTTCGAAATGGAGCAGCGGCAGCCTCCGGTCTATCCTCGCCAGTGGAGCAGCGAATCGGGCGTGACGGCGGCCTCCAACTCTCCGGTCATGTCTCCGTCACGTTACAACCATTCCCGTACTTCCTCCGCCACCGGCATTTCAAATATTAAGCGTAACCAAAACTTTGCTGCCAAAGCAGCTGCACAGAGGCTAGCTCAGGTTATGGCTTCTCAAGGCACCGACATTGACGACGACGATACTGACGACGATGATGATCTTGAGTTCGCTCCTTCCTCTTTCATCAGGCCGGTCAAGTCCAGCAATAGTAATGGGAGTAACAGGACTGCTGCTCTGCCTCCTGCGGCTAAGATCAATAGATCTCCATCTCCTGCTGTACATTTTCGTTAACTTTATAATGTTTCGTTGTTGCATTCTAGAGATAGTATGATTGATGTTATTTGGAGTAAAATTTCTTACTGATTCCTTAATTCCACAAGGTATGAGGTTAGCAATGAATTATCTGGTGGTAATCAAGTTAAATTAGATCGATTGCTGGAGACTTTTCGAATTGGATGATTTTCTTAGTATAATTTGTCTCATGAGGTACAATCCAAAATCTATTTTAGCTAAAGCATTCGCTCTAACTAGCATCAGTAATTCAGACATAAGAGAGCCATTGATGTCATAAACTCCACTACTATCTGAAAGTCTCCCCCACTTTTTGGTATTGTATCACATATAGATTTGGTGTAGGAGGCTCCCGGAAGAGTATTAATTTCCATCTTAAGTTTGCTAACTCAAAGAGTCTCCGTTCTAAACTTGCATCATCTCATAACTATGGAGTGATTCCTTTAAGATTGTGCTATGCTTTTTAGTACTGTAAAATTTAGAATGGAAGTATTTGGCATAATTTTGTATCCCTTGTAGACAATTCTAGGTACATATACATCGGTTGTTTATATTCTAAGCAGTATTGTGTTAGTTACTGGAGATTTTTCGAATATGAATCGAATTGTATAGTATGTGATGTGGTGCAATATCAAATCTAAGTAAACAAAAGCACTTACTCGAACTACTATCATTAATTTAGACATAAGAAACTTTGAAATAATCAACTGATTCAACTCCACTATTATTTAAGAAATCTTTATGTCTACTAGGTGAATATGTGGTGTAGGATTACTTTCCATTTTAAGTTTGTCAAAGAGTCTCAGTTTTTTTTTTTTTTTGATAGGTACAGAGGTACATATAAACAAAAAGCGTCAAAACAGGTGACACATCCGTTGTACACTAGAAGTATACTGAACTAAAACGCCTAGCCAACCACAAAACTATCCAAAAAGTCTACAAAAGCATTATAAGAAGTCGACATCGACTCCTTGCACCAAAAATATAGCATATGGAGAAGGGATTCTTTCAATCTAGAAATAGACAACTCGGCGTTCTCAAAAGCCCTGGAGTTCCTTTCCTTCCATAGTATCCAACAAACTCCCAGGGGGCAGCCTCCCACAAACAATTTCTTTTCCTGCTCTTATAGCGAGACCAACTTAGAAAGAGCTCCTTCAATTTGTTAGGCATAACCCACGATAGCCGGAACAAACTAAGAATGAAATTCCAAAGCTCCCTCGCAACCGGACAATGCATCAAAAGATGATTTACACTTTCTCCATCCCTCTTAGCTCTATACAATATATAAAATAAGAATGGAAGTGTAGACAAACTTGTATCTCTTGTAGACATGTGGTCGCATTTGTACATTGGTTGCTTAAGTTTATAAGCATTATAGTTCTATTCCACTTGGCATGAATATTATTAGAATATTTCATAATACTTCTTGGAGAATCGCCAATGTAAGAGCTTGTGTCAAAAGTTTGGTATGCCTTTATTTTTATTATCAGGAACTCCATTGTCAAAAAAAATTGTACAAATGGTCTTTCTCTTTGTTGCTACAATATTTTGAGGGCTAGATGGAAATGTAAACACTTACTCTGTTTGTTCAAAGCATTTTTTGGATAACAATATCATGGAGATACGCGACTTCCATTCTTTCCTTGTTTCATTGAATGCTAAAAGTTACCAGAAATATACTCATCCTTTGCAAAATGGTTTTTAAACTCAATTCTGTTAATCATTGTGCTGCTTATTTGGGTCATTGTCTGTTTATTTCTGAGTTATTTGTGATATGCACCAAACACTCGGTCTATGCAGAGTAAGGCTGTCTAAACTGTTATGTTGACCCTATTCATGCCAATGGCATGGACCCTGTGCTTTCACAACTGATTATCTTATCTTTCTTTTTTTTTTTTTTTTTTTGCTTAGTCAGCTAGGAACTTTCTCGAGGAAAGCCAGTCGGTTCGCGCAACGCCTGCTGTAAGGCCGTCAATGCCAAATCGAATGACGCCATCAATACCACCTAGCAAAACATCACTGACCACCCCACTGTCTATCCCCCCTATTGATCCTCCAACCAGTAGGGGAAGAGAGAAGAGGTACAAAGAAACTATTAGAATTTTTTGATTTCCTTTTGTATTGTTATTTCGCCTCATTTTGCAAGTGAGATCTTGATTACTTTCAGACGTCCATTGTTCAATCAAAACAATGCAGCTGTAGCAATTTACCCATGCATGGGAATCTAATTGAGCTTGAGAAATTTTTAGGCATTGTATTTTGTTGGATGAATTTTGGGTCACTTTCATCCAACTTCTGTTGTGGAGGAGGGAGCTTTTAAAATGCATTTGTAGATCACACATATATGCATGTTAGGGTGTACATATATCTACGTCCTTTGAATAGTTACACATGATCTAAGCATAAACTTCAGGCTCAGTGCAGATATGGGGCAAGTGAAAATGAAAGATAAAGGAGACCAGCGGGAGGCTTCTGCTCTTCGGGATGAAGTATGTTAAATTATTCCGTTGAGTACATTAGCTTCTCATGTTGTATGTGATGCAATTAGCATTCATCCTCAAATTGGTCTTCTCCTGTTAATGATGTTCTCCTGTTAATCTTGCTTCTGTTCATCGTGCAGCTTGATATGTTACAAGAAGAGAATGAGAATGTCCTTGATAAGGTCTGCCCTTTCCTTTTTCCATTTTGGGTTCTCTCTTGCTCCATCTAGTGTGTAAAATACTCTTGCAACTTTGCAACCTTTTGTGCAGCTCAGGTTAGCAGAAGAAAGTTATAAGGAAGCAGAGGCCAGAGTTAAGGAGCTTGAGAAACAGGTCAATTCCTTATCATTTTTGGTTGTACACTGTTAATGAATCAGACGGAACTTACTTTCTACCGGATTTCTCTTTTTCGTTCTTTCATTTTGTTGAGGCATCCTTGATTAGAGTCCTTTTGGCTGACACATAAAATTCCAAATTAAGGAGAACTGGTAATTTCTTATGCTCCATGAGGTGACGCGATTTCCTCATTATTGGCCAATGGAAATCACTTATTTTTGTTGAACATGTCATAGATATATATTTTCTGAATTAGTAATGCTAAAGACCCACAGAAGTTGCTTCCGACCGTAACTCCTCCTAACTGGTATGAACAACTTCCTGGTGGGGCCCAGTGGCTAGCACTTCCTTGAGACATTAATTGCTAATCAAAATTGCGAACTCTTTATTTTGAGGACTCAAATAATAGTTTTTACGTTTAGTTTCCACGTGTCATTTCAAGAATGATTGAGGGCGAGCCTTGGCGCAACGGTTAAGTTGCTCCTTTGGTGACCATAAGGTCACGGGTTCGAACCTTGGCGAACAGCCTCTTGGCAATTGTCAGGGGAAGGCTCTAGCAAATGGTTCCCTCTCCCAACCCCCGCTTGGTGGGGAGCGCTTGGCGCACCGGGGTTTGCCCTTTATTCAGTTGATGATGGGGATCCCGGAGTTATCTTTTCGATAAGCATGTCTGCCAAAACTCTCCTGTCTTGCAAAGCAAACAATTTACTGACTTGGTTTGATATTAAAGTTTGTGGTGGAGCCAGGAAATTTTCGAAAGGGGGTACATTATTTCACTAATTAAAAGGGGGCAATAATGGGGGCAGTTATTTCATTTATTGCACTAAGATCTCCAATTTTAGAGATATTTAACAAAATATACCCTAGTAATTCTTTTGGTTTTAAAATCAAATGGGGGCAAATGCGCCCCCCATAACAAAGGCTGTAGCTCCGCCCCGATTTAAGTTACCTGTGATCCTATTCATTTTTTTAATTCTTATAATTGTAAAAAGAATTGTTCAGGAACTACGAGCAACTTCAGTGACTGACAGTGAACATTTTCCGTAATATACTCATTTGTTAGTTGTGTGATGCCTACCCTGTGGAGACCAATTTGTGCATGTGTACACTTGTATTATTCAGTTATGGTATCTCTTTTCAGGTTGCTGCACTTGGAGAAGGGGTATCCTTGGAAGCTAAGTTGTTAAGCAGGTATACTACATTTGATATGTCTTGATTATCCTTTGCAATATTTAGCTATGTCTACCTTCATTATATTTTAACATTTCTTTTGCCATATTCTATTTTATGCCCTAATTGAGAAATGCCTGACTGTATGCAGAAAGGAAGCTGCCTTACGTCAAAGAGAGGTAGCGACAACATATATTATCACTCTGCATCTAGTATCCATTTTCCTGATTAGAGTTGGATGAGTTGACTATCGCGGCAATTTGATGTCTTGGA
This sequence comes from Adenophora triphylla var. japonica, assembly GCA_022495995.1. Classification (NCBI taxonomy): domain Eukaryota; kingdom Viridiplantae; phylum Streptophyta; class Magnoliopsida; order Asterales; family Campanulaceae; genus Adenophora; species Adenophora triphylla. The sequence goes on along the minus strand of JAFEMH010001148.1, from coordinate 108,015 downwards.
GGATATCTCACATGGTCGTAGAGACAGCATAGATTATTAGTCTGCATTGATAGCATGTTGCAACCGGTTTTACCATCAGCACCTGGAATGTAATGAAATTTTTTTACTTTCACTATCACAGATTGCACTTAAAGAAGCAAAAGAAAGTAAAAGCTGGCGCAGAGGATGAAACTTTATCCCTCCGCTCAGAAGTTAAGGTGAAGCTTGCTGCAGTATTTCCTTTTCTGTGCTATCTACGGAACGTCACATTTCAAACTTAGTTTCTTTTGCTCGGCTGCATATCAGTGATTCAATGCTTTGATATTCACTTGATTTAGAAAGCAAAAGATGAGGCCGGAGCTGCTGTAGATCAGCTTCAGGGAACTTTATCTGAAGTTAAATCTCTTCACTCAATGACACAAAGAATGGTTTTGACTCAAAGTGAAATGGTACGTGATTAAATAGGTGCATGGTTTTGTTTATCAGACATGGTAATTAGTAAGTGCAACGTGATGCTAAATATGCAGGAGGAAGTGGTGCTTAAGCGGTGTTGGCTTGCACGCTACTGGGGTTTAGCTTCTCAGCACGGTAAGCAACGCAGTGCAACTGATCTCCCGCGAGATAAATGAAGTTGTTTACTTCCTTTGTCATTTTAACAATCACGAGTTCCCAGCATTAAAAAGAGTTGGAAAGTATTAGTTTTTATCCTTTTCAAGGATAATCTGAGGATGTACAAGTAAATTTCCTTACCAGTTTACCTCTAAACCAAGCTTTTAGCATGCATCATTGTTAGGATGTCTAATTTTGTCTGTGATTTCGAAGCTTACTTTTATTTGGATGACTCGTTTACCGAACTACCTTGATAAATATATATACACTAGTAAAAGCGCGTGTCCGAGGACACGTTTTTTTTTTTTTTTATTAAATTTTTTTTAAGGGCAAAATGGGAAAGGGACAACTTAGTGAGGGCGAAATGGGAAATTTGTCATGTGGTACTGTTCATTGTACTGTTCACGGAGGGGTTTGATTTATAATATAGACTTCTCATGTGATCAAAGTTTTAACATTCAATCCTTTTTCAATTCAAGCTTTTATACATTGACACGAGTATTAGTATTATTGACTTGTTGATGAGGGAAAGAAAATATCAGAAACCAATGCACTGTATCTACAAAGAGTTCATGAATTGAGCACTCACATAGTATGAGGAAGAAAGGAAATAGCTGCTTTTTGAGGGAATTTCTTTCATGGAGGAATGAGATTCCGACTTTCAATAGTTTGTACTAAAGATAAGACTAAGCAAAACATGAATGAGTTTCCCTTTCCCTTTCTCCAGCGCTGTCCTTCAGACATATTCTGAAATGAATTTCTTGGTGGGTTCTTTACGGTACTCCGTACTCCCTCCATTCCACAATACTTGTCATTTTAAACTTCTTCACACGTGTTAAAAATGTAATTGACACATGTGAAAAAGACTCGAGTACCCTTAAAATAATTCAATTACCTAGGTAATATAGTGCTTGCACGATGTATACTTTACAATCATAAATAAGGGTATATAATAAAATTGGTACGCATAGGTAAAGATTCCTAAATAATAGTTAAGTGTCAAATATTTTGGAACATATTTGAACTCCTTAAGCCACAAGTATTTTGAAACGGAGGGTGTAATTCAGTGTTGATGTGTTCTAGTTATGAAAAATTTCCTACTCCTACTTAATTTCTTTCTTTTGTTTGATAGAGGTTGGGTTCTCAATTTGTGTAAAGGAATATCGTACTTGCCATTGTATTCCAATAATACATCAATATATACATCTCAAATTTCGTGAGACTAGCAGTCTCATTCCGTTACCAGTTAGGTAACGGGACGGAACATGAAGCACACGAACCTCTCCTTTCTCCACCTTTTCACGAACAAAAAGAATATCTAGCTCAATATGTTTTGTTCGTTGGTGTTGTACTGGATTTCCGGATAGGTATATAGCACTAACATTATCACAGTACACTAACGTAGCTTTCGAAAGAGGTACTTTAAGCTTAAGTAATAGGTTCCGAAGCCAACATGATTCAGCAACTGCATTAGCCACTCCTCGATACTCCGCCTCGACACTAGAACGAGACAAAGTAGGCTGTCTCTTGGAAGACCAAGACACCAAATTATCACCCAAAAACAAACAATAACCCGAAGTAGAACGACGGATATCTGGGCATCCGCCCCAATCGGCATCAGTGTACGCCATAAGTGAGGTACAAGGAGACTTCGAGAGATGTAAACCAAGATCAAGAGTCCCTCGAATATACCGTAGAATACGCTTGAGTGCAATCATATGTTCCTGTCGTGGGTCATGCATATGCAAACAAATTTGCTGCACCGCGTAACTAATGTCGGGTCGGGTAAATGTTAAATATTGTAAGGCCCCAGCCAAACTACGAAAAAAGGTGGGATCTTCATAGGGTGAACCTGCCGAGCCACTGAGCTTGGCATTGGTGTCGACCGGAGTCAAGGATGGCTTGCAAGAAAGCATTCCGACCCTATTTAGAATATCTTCAGCATATTTACTTTGACACAAAAATAGTCCCCCGGAAGTATGTGTCACAACAATGCCCAAAAAATAATTTAAGGGCCCAAGGTCCTTCATGGCAAATTCAGATGCCAAGGTAGACATAATGGAAATTCGGAAGTAGACGAATAATGAATGATCTGATCTACTATGACTAAATCCCATAGTGAACACAAAATCTGTAAATCTCTTGTACCAAGCTCGGGGAGCTTGTTTGAGGCCATATAGAGATTTCTTTAATAAGCAAGACATAGTCGGGATGAGTCTGATCACGAAAACCCATAGGCTGGTGCATATACACTGTCTCCTGTAAAGCCCCACGGAGAAAGGCATTTTTAACATCCAGCTGATGTATAGACCAAGATTTAGAAAGGGCCAAACTGAGTACTGTACGTATTGTGGCCGGCTTGACTACTGGACTGAACGTCTCTGTACAATCAACGCTAACTTGTTGAGACCTGCCATCACCTACAAGGCGGGTCTTATGCCTCTCAAAAGATCCATCAGAATTCTTTTTATGAGAGAAAATTCACATGCATCGAATAATATTCACATTTGAAGGACGGGGAACAAGTTTCCACGTCTTATTTTTAATTAGAGCATCAAATTCATCCACCATAGCCGCCTTCCAATTCGGGTCGGACAACGCTGATTTAGGATTTTTTGGAATTGGGAAGGAGAAGTGGAGGAAAATAGGTTGAACTGATACTTTGGTTTTACAATCCCATTCATACTCCGTGTGATCATGGAACGGGTCTGAGTGATAGAGGCTGGAATTTGGGAGGGCCCAACAGATTGAGATTCAGAAGTGGGGCCGAATTTGAATGGAAGAAGGTGCGCAGCCGGTTTGGTTGAGTAGAAGATGGGCTGTGAGGAGAAGAGGGCCCAGTTTCATGAGCTGACGCAGGAGAGGGAGTATTTGGGTTGGGCTGCGCCTGGGCAGTGGGGCTCCAGGGGCCCAGGAATAGGAATGGGCCGAGTAGGTGTAGATGGTGTTTGGGTTGGAGAAGACACCCAGCTATGAAACATTGGATTTATCGGCCGATCCAGGAAAGAGTAGTCTCGATTTTCAGTGGGAAGATTTTTATTTGAAGCAAATGGAAATATTTTTTCATCAAACACCACATGACGAGAAATGATAATTTTATGAGTTGTAAGTTCATAGCATTTGTACCCCCCATGGTTTGGTGGATACCCCAAAAAACACGTGAATTTGATCGAGTGTGTAGTTTATGAATAGTGGAGGACGAAATTAATGGAAAACTCAAACACCCAAATACTTGTAAATGAGAGTAGGACGGATTACGTCGATAAAGTATTTGTGTGGAAGAGTATTAACCAAGACCTTTAATGGGGATTATGTTAAGGAGGTACGTAGCCATAGCTAATGCATGATGCCAAAAAGAAGAGGGCATCGAGGAATGAGCAAGAAGGGTGCGAACGAGATTATTAATTGTCCTAATTTTACGTTCAGCTTTCCCATTTTGTGAAGAAGTGTAAGGACATAATAACCGAAAACTCATACCATTCAAACAGAAGAACATTTTGAATTGATTATTGTCAAATTCCTGTCCGTTGTCACACTGAAAACACTTTATTATCCTCTCAAATTGAGTGGAGACATATTTGCTAAAAGAATAAAAATATTTTCGGAACCTGAGATTTCTTGCCAATGGGAAAGGTCCACAGAAAATTTGTATAGTCATCCAAAAACAAGAGATAATATTTATGTCCCGAAGAGCTCAAAATGGGAGAGGACCACAAATCACTGTGCACAATATCAAATGGTAAAACAGTGGATGACGTAGAAGGAAAAAAAATGGTAACTTGACATGTTTACCAAAAATGCAAGAAGCACAAACACCATTCAAATGAGAATCCTTACACGGAATTAAATTGTTCTTGCAAAGGGAGCGAAAAACAGGAGCTCCCGGATGACGAGGACAAAAAGCAGTAAAAGTAGATGGGAAAGTGTTGGAAGAGCCGGAATTGTTGGTGACGGGATAAAGATCTCCGGTGCTATTACATCTCATTAACTGGACCCCGTTCGAATATCCTTTACAGAAAACCCAAATGGATCAAATTCAATACTCACATGATTATCAGTTGTAAAGCGACGAACATATATCAAATTTTTAACCAGTTTGGGTGCATGAAGGACATTAGAGAGTTTAAGAGGAGGAAAGGGAGGGGAAAGATTTTGTTGTCCGTACCCAATAATTGGAATAGTATTACCATCTCCGACAGTAATAAATTTATTTCTAGTGCTCAAATCAAAATAAGACGTGAGATTACCTGAAGAGCCCGTCATATGTGAAGTGGCGTCGGTGTCCATGTATAGGTTGTCGTCGGGAACATGCAACGACATGGTATGCATTGCCATCTCAATATTTGTCGGCACATATGATGAAGAGGAGGATCCAGGTCCATGAACATTGTAAGCTTGGACTGGTCTTGGGCCTAATACTCCATTTGGGCTAGGTGTAGAAGGACGAGCCCAACCAGTAGTTGGATATGGGCATGGCGGAGAGGCCCAATTCTGCTGCGGATTCCACGCTGGCCGGTAAGACCACCATGGCGGTTCTGCGCCATTGACGGCCCTGCTGTTGGTTTGAGTTTCCACGCCCACGGCCCCTTCCAGTTGTGCCGTCCGACTGTCTACTGCTGGCCTGATTTTTCTGCCCCTGATGCTGCCCGTTTGACCTTCTACCTCGGCCATTACTCTGACCACCAGACCTATTTCGATGCTGCCCACCGCCATGGCTTGCCTGGTCCTTGTTGGTACTGTCATCAATCCCATCGGTGCCAACAATAAGAGCAGAATTAGCCACACTCGAGGCCATATTTGCTTGTTTCGCCTTACGAGATTCCTCCATAACAAGCTTCGATCGAACCTCCAGAAAAGTGGGTAAAGGATTGCTTTGCTGAATAAGAGCTGCCACACTGTCGTAGCTTTCATTCAACCCCGCGATGGCCTGAAGCCCCAACCTGTTGTTTGATACCGGAGCGTCCACATTAGCCAATTGGTCCGCAAGGTTCTTTAATTCCTTGCAATAGGCAGAAACTCCTGGAAAATCATCCAAAAGCACTTGAGAAAATTGGTTCTCAAGTTGGACGACACGGGAATGTTTGTTGTCTCGGAATATTCCCTCGAGACGCTCCCAAGTCTTTTGTGCAGATGATCCCGGCTCGATAATCGTCTGCAATAGATCAGTGGAGATGGTACCGTAGATCCATTGAAGAACTAGGGAATCCAATCTCTTCCATAACGCCTTATCAGAAGCTTCCGGAGTCGGTGTTGGAGGAATAATATGATCTTCTACCTCGAACACTTGGCAATGGATCCGAAATAATTCCGCCCAAGTTACATATTTCCCCGTCTCTGGTTCAAGAATAAGAGGGATCCAGTTCTTGATGTTCCCAACCGTAAATGCCGGATGTAACGGTGGTTGAGGAGCCATGACAGAACACTGGAAGAAGAAGAAGAAGAAGGCGGCTTGAGGAAAGAAAACGAGAGAGAGGGTGGGCGGACTAGGCTACAATGATACCATAAAGGAATGTCGTTCGTGACCTTGTATATCAATAATACATCAATATATACATCTCAAAATCCCGTGAGACTAACAGTCTCATTCCTTAATCATAGCATGTCATTTAATCTCTATATATTCTCCTAATATAACTAGCATATCTACCTACCATACTTGATAATATACATTTACACATTTACATACATATCAACTGTAACTAATGGAATATATTGCATATCCATATTCTATCACTGTGGACTGTGCTCTGAAATCTATACTTCTATATTCTAGGTATTTGTGCAGACATTGCAGCTTCTAAGCATGAGTATTGGTCATCTTTGGCACCCCTTCCCTTTGAAGTTGTCGTATCTGCTGGACAGAAGGCTAAGGAAGGAGGATGGGAAAGAGGCTAGTGAATGCTCCTTTAAATCTGATGTTAAATGTACTTCTGTGTTTTGAATGCAGTGAAATATTTCATGTTATACTTCAGTGACGTCAATATCTCACACCGTCAATTCGTCATGTCCATATAATTTTGCAGGTGATGACAATCAAGAGAGGAAGGGAAAACTTATTCAGGACTTGAGTGATCTAACTGGTGAAGGGAATATAGAGAGCATGCTCTCAGTTGAAATGGGTTTAAAGGAGCTTACTTCATTGAAGGTTTGTTCTTTTAATAGGTTTCCTCATTCAATAACACGATATGAATTTATTCCATTATGTTATGTTAACCGTAACCACCAATGTCAGATTTTTGCATGATATATTCTTTGTTTTCATGGGTCAATAATTAGTCAAACTCTCTGAATTGAGGCAGTCAATGTAAAATTTTGTTTCTTCTTTATTTTGCTGTTTTTGAATATTAAGTTCTAAGATTTTTTTATAAACGGTGGTGAAGATTGAGTGTGTTATTATTATGAAGTCTTACTGTATATTCATGCAAAGTTTATGATTGTTACTTCTCAGGTTGAAGATGGCATTGTGCTTGCTTTAGCTCAACTGCGCCGTCCAAATTCTACTCGACAATCCATGTTAGGCACATTTTCTCACATGGTGATGACATGCTTGGTTTGATTTTGTGCATATGTAAATGTATCTGCTAGTTGGCAGACATAGCGGTGGTTAGAAATCTCTAATGATAGAGCATATCCCTAATCTAAGGTAAAAAACAACAAAAAAAATAAATCCCTATTCTAAGGTTGATTTCCATGTTTGATGAATTTTGAAGGGGTTTATTGTTCATATTTTTCTTTACTACTGATATCCCACATTAGTTTGGCCTTGTCCTTCCCCTACTTTATGTCTGGTTGTGGTTGATAAATTCACACTTCCTAACCAGTGCACTTAGCGGTCTACGTTGTATTTGTTCAACCATCATAAGTATTTTTCTCTCATTTTTATGTCATGTTTAGCGACTTACTCTCACATGCTAGTTCATTACCAATTCTATCTTTTCTAGCTTTACCACAAATGCGTACTGGTAGGATACTTAGTTGATGCTTGTTTGTTACTCCGTACTTATTTGATGCATAAAATTTGACTGAGTCCTAACAAAAGAAAAATGAAAGAGAATCCTCAGTTTCAACGATTAATATACTCAGAAATACATGACTTCCTCTTTTTCATTTTGTGAGCAGATCTTAAATCTCCTGGTGATGACCCAAAGTATATGGATGCATTTGGTAAGTTGAGTTCGAATTGGTATTGCTTATGATGGACCTGATTTTTTTCAACTATATCTAGTTAACAGCTAATGGCCTAACTTTTTGAATCACATGTCATATAGGACCAATTTAGTGTCATATTCAAATGCAAAACTGCTTCATTCCATGTGTTGTGATAAGCCTATGGAAAATGTTTTCTTGCAGAACTGAGTCCGGAGGAGTCTGAGGATGTTCTTTTCAAAGAGGTGTGAGTTTCTTCTTTTTCACCTCATACAAGTCTTTTTGCTGTCGATTCCCTCTGCCTCACAACTTAATTTGGTCTTTCCCAAGTACTTGGGGTCTGCCACATGAACCCGACGTCGCCATCTGCTTTAGTCCAACAATATAGCAATAGTAAAGAAAAGTAAATTTGTATTTAGTTTACTTATCTTTTCATAGCCTTTTCTCTCAATCAGTGCTAGGCAAATGCATAGAAACATTTAATACCATCACAATTTTCTTGGTTAAAAGATTGACATTGAAGAAGCGCATAATGTTTGATTTTGGGTATTTATTTTGTAAAATATTGAGAAAAAGTTATTTCTTTACCTTTTCTCATTTTAATTTTACATGATATAAATTATAATCAGGCTTGGCTCACATACTTTTGGGGAAGAGCCAGTGCGCATGGTATAGAGGAAGATATTGCAAAAAAGCGACTTCAATTTTGGATTAGCCGCAGTGCGCATTCACCAAGTTCACACGATGCTGTTGATGGTAATTGTTATATATCCAGACCCCCTTATATAAGAACTAATCCCAGGTTAGCTTTGCAATGAAACATAAATGATAGGCGTCATGTTTGTTCCAAGACAAAGAGTTGACATTTTAATTAATTTTCTGAAAAATTTATGAGTAGGTGTACAGGATGTCATTCAAACTAGAATAGAAAAAGAAGAAGAAGACAAAGTTGCCTTGCAGAAAAAAAAACTTGCTCAAAATTACTTTTAGTCAGCTATTTGCTTGATTCTCATTTGAGCGAGTCATCCTTTGGTAGTTTCTCCAAGAGGATGTAGAGAATGCTACTTCCTCCATCCGATAAAGATGTTCCATTTGTCATTTTTGTTTGTCCCAAAAAGATGTCTCATTACCAAAATTGTTAGGTTAAAATCATTGAACTTTCAAAGTTGCCAATTTAGGAAAAAGAGGATGAGATCCATCAAAGGAAGAAGAGGGAGTAATCGAGTAATAATTAATCCTCCTTAAGGGTAGTGATGGAAATGAAAATAGGTTGTTAAAATGATTGAATATTCAAATGAGACTATCATTATGGAAGGGAAAGGAGTATATGACGCTTTGGGAAGGAATGATAATAATGCCATTTTTACAAGTCCTGTGCTCAAAGTATCATTATGGCAAACATTTAGATATTGACCTAATGTTGATCAATTGACTGAACTCTTTGGTAGTCGCCTCTTAACCAGAATAACTTTCCTACTTTGGTACACTGGCAAAGCCACCATATGAAGATGACCCCCTTTATTTTTAAGAAAATGCGATTTAGTATCTTCATATTTTGAAAAAGAAATTCCTGTGGTAGAACTAAAGTCAAATTCAGATGCTCATAAACTCTCTGTTTCATTAATAAAAGATAAAAAGCATATTGGTTAATGTGAGGTTTCATGTTTCAGTTGAGCATGGTCTGATGGAACTAAGGAAATTGGGAATTGAACAGCGCCTCTGGGAAGCATCCCGAAAGGAAATCGATCATGACACCATGAAACTGTAAAACTCTGCCTGTTAGTTGCATTTCCTCTATCTACACTGGTATGTCTTGGTTTGGTTCATTCCTGTAACATGGCATCACCATCCTTTCCTTAGATATTAGTACAGTCTCTAATGTAAGATTCTAATTTGGACTCTGTTGAACATTTATATGACATGTTTATGTATAACTGGTATTTATCCCCCAATAGACACTATCGATGTTTTCTTATAATAGTGGATATTACAGAGGATTAGTGACCCATTGTCTTCATAGTTTTAGCTCTACAAGCTACAGAGTATTCTGCAGTGTTGTGAGATCCTTCTGTGACAATAAGAGGAGGCTCAACTACCATTTTTAGACAATTGAACTCCAATGCTAATATGGGCTTTGATAGCATTATGCCCATGCTTATATCTCGTCTTGTTTTTCCCTTGATGGCTTGATTCCACTGACGAGCCCAACGCTTTTGCCTTCAGTGTCACTGCAAATATGTACAATATTCCAACAAAGTAAGTTATTATAATGTTTCTCAGCAGAAGAAGAGATTGATTGAACAATGACGGATTTACCTGAAGCTTGGAAGCGACACCTTGATAAGCGAACAACTCACCAGTAGAAGTAAGGCCGATACTATAGATGGCAGTTGAAGCAGGGCCGTCAATATTGGTTACTTGTATATTCCTGCCATTTTTTCTACCTTTGTCAAATGTCGATGGAGCTTAAAAGACGGCTAATTTTGCTTGCATTGGCAGCCAGGTTGATGGAACTTAAAAGACCTTTGCTTTTCTTTGTCGTCATGGGTTTTATGCTCTGCTTAAACATGAATGAACCAACCTTGTCATCTATTGAGTGACTAAAGTGTGTAAACTGTAAAAGCTGAGATTGTGAATGCATCATGGAAGTAGTTAAGGGATGATATTATGGGATTTTTATTAATTAAAGTGGGGTGAAATGTTAATTTATATGTTATTTTTGGTTGTGGCTTTTGAGCACATTTTTTGTTACCATTTTTGTTAAGCAAGTCCAAGAAGCCAAATTTTGTCAACTTGTTAATTTATATGTTATTTCTTACTCTTTGTTGGTTTGGCTAACTTTTTTAGTTTTCCAATTTGAGGAAAGGAATTGGGTAATTGTAGTCTTTAGTTTAGACATGAAGTTTTGTAGCTAGATTGGCTTTTATATAATTTTCTCTAATACTATATTTGTCATAAATAAATGGCCAAAATACAAATAGGGGTCCAAAGTTTGGGGGTGCTTGCACTGTAGGTTTCAATGTTTCATTTTTGGCGATTAAGGGTCCAAACTTACTAAAAATTGGCAGCTAAGGATTTTTTTGACGGAATTGTTAGAAACAATCGTTAAACCAGACCCTTATTTGATGAAAATCGATAACTTCAGACCCTAAATTGCAAACATTTAACGGCAATTTCAAACAATTCCATCAAAAAACCATTAACTGTCAACTTTTGGTAAGTTTGGACCCTTACTCGCAAAAAAATTGAAACATCACTCGCAAAAAAATTGAAACATCAGACCATACGGTGCAAACACTTTCCATACTTTCCAATTTTTAATTCATTATTTCAATATTATCGCAATTCTTTGAGTTGTTTGCAATTATCATTTTGGTCAATATTTTTAAAAAACTTTTGCAATTATTATTAAAATGTATTGCATTTTTTATAATTATCTTAACTCAATCTAAATATTCAACCCAATTGTCTAAGCCCAAAATTTGGAATTTTTTTCTCAAATAATTATCTTTTTAAAATTTATTTTCCAAAATAACTCACTTTTCAAACTATTTCTCAAAATGACCACTTTTTTTAAAATCGCTACACGGTGTAGCGATTTTGAGTGTGACTGGTCAAAATCGTTACACGGTGTAGCGATTTTGGTGTAATTAGGGTTTAATTAATACTGTAATTAAGTCAAGACTAAATCGCTACACCGTGTAGCGATTTTGACCGGTCACAGTCGCTACACCGTGTAGCGATTTTTCAAAAATCCCATTTCCACTTTTCCGACTTACAGTCTGTTTCAAAGAAAAAAAAAAAAAAACTAAAGCCAGCCGCCGGTGAAGAAGAAGAAAGAGATTGCCCTTTTCAAATTTTCCCTTTTCCTATCATAAGTAACATTGACCTTCTAAATAAAAAAAATTTAAGATCATTTCGGGGTTGTCTTCCTTTCTTTGCTTTTTTGGTTTAGGGTCAACCGGTGGTTCTGACTCCAACACAACTGCTTTTCTTGACCGGTTATTTTTAGGCTCTACAAATTTTTTCTCCTTCGATTCCATCGATCATTTTGGAAAATAGTTTCAAATGTGAGTTATTTTGGAATTTATATTTTTAAAATGAAAGTACTTTTTTAAAAAATCGTATAATTAATAACATCAACAACCAAACTAATATTAGTAATCACCTACTTCTACTATTAATCAATCATCAATACTACTTATCTAAATTAACAATTCCACACACATAAACCGGTCAAGCCTAGAACCGGCAACACATACATCCATATCGGTCGTACACACACACACATTATTACTATTAGTGTGACTAATAACATCAGCAACCAAACTAATATTAGTAATCACCTACATCTACTAGCAATCAATCATCAATACTACTCCTTATCTAAATTTGCAATTTCACACACTAATTATTGAAAAACAAGAAAATGTGCATGCATGTGTTACAATTTGATTTGAGTTAGGTCCACATGTGTCCAATATTTTTTAATTTATATAACCTTTTATTTAAAAAAAAAAAGGGTCAATTGCAATTTGATGACCTAAGTTTTACACATAGTTGTAATATCGCAGCCAAGAGTGCAATTTAGTCAATCAATGCCCTAAGTTTGCAATTTTTAGCAAATTGGTATAAAAACTAACGAAATCGTTAATTTTTTGACGGGATGAATTTCATGTGCCTTTCACGTAAGTATGTAAGGGATAATTTCGTCATTTCATGATCCATGTACAAGACAAGTAATAAAAAAAAAATAATAAAAATAGTAATAATAATAATAATAATAATAATAATAATAATAATAATAATAATAATAATAATTATTATTATTATTATTTACACCCATCATCCCTTCCCTTGTAAATTACATTAACCTTATTTAAAAAAAAAAACCCCAAAATTGAAATCCTTCTTCTCCCTCATTCTAACCCACCGCCTGCCCCCACCCTCCCACGCCATCCTTTCCTCACCCTCCCATGCCATCTCCCACTTCCATGGCCATCTTCTCTCTTCTCTCTTTAATCTAAATAACCCACCCCATCAAAATCGCCTGTCTGCACTGCCTCAACCCTCGTCTGTCTGCACCGCCTCCATCAAAATTGTCTGTCTGCACCGCCTCCATCAACCCAGTGGAGCTTCTGTTCTGTTCTTTTCTCTCCTTCGCCAATTTCCTCTCTCTCTCTTGTGGTTTTTGTTTCACGTTTGTTATTTTTGGCAAGAGGTGGGCTGGAGCCTTAAGATTTGTGTCCTCCCCTGATTCCAGTCGAATTCGTCTGCGATGAAACGTAGAGAACGAGACCGTGATCGGGAACGTGACTCCGAGCGTCGGAACAGGGACCGGGAGCGAGAGGATGAGCACAAAGCCAGAGAATGTGCCCGCCTTGAGAAATTAGCTGAGCGAGAGCGCGAGAAGGAGCTCGAAGCCATCAAAGAGCAGTATTTGGGATCCAAAAAACCTAAAAAGCGTGTTATTAAGCCTAGTGAGAAATTCCGCTTCTCGTTTGACTGGGAGAACACCGAGGACACCTCCCGCGACATGAATGCACTTTACCAGAACCCTCATGAGGCCCGCCTCCTCTTTGGAAGGGGTTTCCGTGCTGGCATGGATCGCAGGGAGCAGAAGAAACTCGCTGCCAAGAATGAGAAGGACACTAGGGATGAGATTAGGAAGAAGGGTGGCATTGAGGAGCAGCCTGAGGAGGCTGCTGCCCAGAAACTCAAGGAAGAGGCTGCTGATATGTATGACACTTTTGACATGAGGGTTGATCGACACTGGTCTGACAAGAAGCTAGAGGAGATGACCGAGAGGGACTGGAGGATTTTCAGGGAGGATTTCAGCATCTCTTACAAGGGTTCTAAGATTCCTCGCCCTATGAGGAGTTGGGCAGAGAGCAAATTGAGTTCCGAGCTATTGAAGGCTGTAGAGAGGGCCAATTACAAAACCCCTTCTCCCATACAGATGGCTGCCATTCCTCTTGGTCTCCAACAACGTGATGTCATTGGTGTTGCCGAGACTGGTTCTGGTAAGACTGCTGCCTTTGTGCTTCCTATGTTGACTTACATAACTAGACTCCCTCCCATAAGCGAAGAGAATGAGGCTGAGGGGCCTTATGCTGTTGTCATGGCCCCCACTCGTGAGCTTGCTCAGCAGATTGAGGACGAGACTGTCAAGTTTGCTCATTATATGGGTATCAAGGTTGTCTCCATTGTGGGTGGGCAGTCGATTGAAGAGCAGGGATTTAAAATTAGGCAAGGATGTGAGGTTGTCATTGCCACTCCTGGCCGGCTTATTGATTGCTTGGAGAGACGTTATGTAGTTTTGAACCAATGTAACTATGTGGTCCTTGATGAGGCTGATCGCATGATTGATATGGGGTTTGAGCCACAAGTAGTTGGCGTCCTGGATGCCATGCCTTCCAGCAATTTCAAACCGGAGAATGAGGAAGAGGAGCTTGATGAGAAAAAGATTTATCGAACCACTTATATGTTTAGTGCCACCATGCCCCCTGCTGTGGAGCGACTTGCCAGGAAGTACCTTAGGAACCCTGTTGTGGTCACTATTGGAACTGCTGGAAAGGCAACCGATCTCATCACCCAGCATGTGTTCATGGTGAAGGAGTCAGAGAAAATGTATCGATTGCAAAAACTCCTGGATGAACTTGGTGATAAGACAGCTATTGTGTTTATAAATACAAAGAAAACTGCTGATCATGTTGCAAAGTCACTTGACAAGTCAGGCTACCGGGTGACGACTTTGCATGGTGGGAAGTCGCAGTATCAGAGAGAAATCAGCCTTGAAGGTTTTAGAACCAAGAGGTTCAATGTATTGGTTGCTACTGATGTAGCAGGGCGTGGGATTGATATACCTGATGTGGCTCACGTTATAAATTATGATATGCCTGGGAATATTGAAATGTATACTCATCGTATTGGACGTACAGGTCGTGCAGGGAAGACTGGAATAGCCACTACATTCTTGACTCTGCATGACACAGATGTCTTTTATGATCTTAAGCAGATGCTCAATCAGAGTAACAGCCCTGTACCTCCCAAACTGGCTAGGCATGAAGCTTCAAAATTCAAGCCCGGGAGTATCCCTGACAGACCACCTAGACGTAACGATACAGTTTTTACTCATTGAGGCAATTATTCTATACGATGTACTAGTGAGTGACTGTTTTAAGATTTTGTAGTACGAAGGGAAAGTACTAGTTCAATATTGTAATTGCAGGATTGTAGGTTTTGCTGAGTTTAGTTTGGTAACTTATGCTCATTACTCTTCATCCACTGCTATTCTCTTTACTTGTTTGCAGTATTGATGACTTTTAGTCATGTGTTTTTGCTATAATTTATACAGTATTCTTTTATGCATGAACATGTTACTGTTTTGCTGGTTGATTATTGCTTTTTTATTCCTTGAGTTTCTTCTTTTTCACCTCATACAAGTAAGTCTCTTTGCTGTCAATTCCCTCTGCCTCACAACTCAATTTGGTCTTTGCCAAGTACTTGGGGTCTGCCACATGAACCCCCATCTGTTTTAGTCCAATGCAATATAGCAATAGTAAAGAAAAGTAAATTTTGTTTCTTCTTTATTTTGCTGTTTTTGAATATTAAGTTCTAAGATTTTTTTATAAACGGTGGTGAAGATTGAGTGTGTTATTATTATGAAGTCTTGCTGTATATTCATGTAAAATTTATGATTGTTACTTCTCAGGTTGAAGATGGCATTGTGCTTGCTTTAGCTCAACTGCGCCGTCCAAATTCTACTCGACAATCCATGTTAGGTACATTTTCTCACATGGTGATGACATGCTTGATTTGATTTTGTGCATATGTAAATGTATCTGCTAGTTGGCAGACATAGCGGTGGTTAGAAATCTCTAATGATAGAGCATATCCCTATTCTAAGGTAAAAAAACAACAAAAAAATAAATCCCTATTCTAAGGTTGGTTTCCATGTTTGATGAATTTTGAAGGGGTTTATTGTTCATATTTTTCTTTACTACTGATATTCCACATTAGTTTGGCCTTGTCCTTCCCCTACTTTATGTCTGGTTGAGGTTGATAAATTCACACTTCCTAACCGGTGCACTAAGCGGTCTACGTTGACTGTGTTCAACCATCATAAGTATTTTTCTCTCATTTTTAATGTCATGTTTAGCGACTTTTACTCTCACATGCTAGTTCATTACCAATTCTATCTTTTCTAGCTTTACCACAAATGCGTACTGGTAGGATACTTAGTTGATGCTTGTTTGTTACTCCGTACTTATTTGATGCGTAAAATTTGACTGAGTCCTAACAAAAGAAAAATGAAAGAGAATCCTCAGTTTCAACGATTAATATACTCAGAAATACATGACTTCCTCTTATTCATTTTGTGAGCAGATCTTAAATCTCCTGGTGATGACCCAAAGTATATGGATGCATTTGGTAAGTTGAGTTCGAATTGGTATTGCTTATGATGGACCTGATTTTTTTCAACTATATCTAGTTAACAGCTTAATGGCCTAACTTTTTGAATCACATGTCATGTAGGACCAATTTAGTGTCATATTCAAATGCAAAACTGCTTCATTCCATGTGTTGTGATAAGCCTATGGAAAATGTTTTCTTGCAGAACTGAGTCCGGAGGAGTCTGAGGATGTTCTTTTCAAAGAGGTGTGAGTTTCTTCTTTTTAACCTCATACAAGTCTTTTTGCTGTCGATTCCCTCTGCCTCACAACTTAATTTGGTCTTTCCCAAGTACTTGGAGTCTGCCACATGAATCCGACGTCGCCATCTGTTTTAGTCCAACAATATAGCTAGCAATAGTAAAGAAAAGTAAATTTGTATTTAGTTTACTTATCTTTTCATAGCCTTTTCTCTCAATCAGTGCTAGGCAAATGCATAGAAACATTTAATACCATCACAATTTTCTTGGTTAAAAGATTGACACTGAAGAAGCACACAATGTTTGATTTTGGGTATTTATTATGTAAAATATTGAGAAAAAGTTATTGCCTTACCTTTTCTCATACTTTTGGGGAAGAGCCAGTGCGCATGGTATAGAGGAAGATATTGCGAAAAAGCGACTTCTATTTTGGATTAGCCGCAGTGCGCATTCACCAAGTTCACACGATGCTGTTGATGGTAATTGTTATATATCCAGACCCCCTAATATAAGAACTAATCCCAGGTTAGCTTTGCAATGAAACATAAATGATAGGCGTCATGTTTGTTCCAAGACAAAGAGTTGACATTTTAATTAATTTTCTGAAAAATTTATGAGTAGGTGTACAGGATGTCATTCAAACTAGAATAGAAAAAGAAGAAGAAAGACAAAGTTGCCTTGCAGAAAAAAAAAACTTGCTCAAAATTACTTTTAGTCAGCTATTTGCTTGATTCTCATTTGAGCGAGTCATCCTTTGGTAGTTTCTCCAAGAGGATGTAGAGAATGCTACTTCCTCCATCCGATAAAGATGTTCTCATTTGTCATTTTTGTTTGTCCCAAAAGATGTCTCATTACCAAAATTGTTAGGTTAAAATCATTGAACTTTCAAAGTTGCCAATTTAGGAAAAAGAGGATGAGATCCATCAAAGGAAGAAGAGGGAGTAATCGAGTAATAATTAATCCTCCTCAAGGGTAGTGATGGAAATGAAAATAGGTTGTTAAAATGATTGAATATTCAAATGAGACTATCATTATGGGAGGGAGCATATGACGCTTTGGGAAGGAATGATAATAATGCCATTTTTACAAGTCCTGTGCTCAAAGTATCATTATGGCTAACATTTAGATATTGACCTAATATTGATCAACTGACTGAACTCTTTGGTAGTCATCTCTTAACCAGAATAACTTTCCTACTTTGGTACACTGGCAAAGCCACCATATGAAGATGGGGGTCATTTGACCCCCTTTATTTTTAAGAAAATGCCATTTTAGTATCTTCATATTTTGAAAAAGTAATTCCTGTGGTAGAACTAAAGTCAAATTCAGATGCTCATAAACTCTCTGTTTCATTAATAAAAGATAAAAAGCATATTGGTTAATGTGAGGTTTCATGTTTCAGTTGAGCATCCCGAAAGGAAATCGATCAAACTTAAATTAGAAAAAGAGCAAACTTAGTGAAGGCAAACTTAGTGAAGGCAAACTAAGTTTGCTCTTTTTCTAATTTAAATGTTTTGGTGTTGAACAGTCACTGAGCCTGAACAATATTAGATCTAGGCCGGCCCAAAGGCAGAATTTCACTATTCTGATTTACTCCCGAGATCCATTGAATTAGTTTATACACCGTGAACTTTTTTTTTCCTCACGAAATCACCTGCACCACTTTTTGTACCACATTGTGTTCTACGGATGGATGATTCAACAGTTATGAGTTATTAAGGTTGACATTATCATAATATCGTTATTGATGCATGACAGTACTGTGGTACGCAATGTGGTAAATAAAATTAGTAAAAGTGATCTCGACTCTCTTTTTACGCCCACTTTCGAAATTCGGGACCAATGCAATTGAAGTCCACAACAGTTGATTTTCGATAAGTTTCGACCCGTTACCCAATAATGCGCACAACCCAACCCACTAATTACCCGATCCAACCCAATCAAGTTAGCGGGTTGAAACGGGTCACCCGTCTCAACCCGTCAAACTTAACGAGTCGACCCAACCCTTTTCAACATAAATAGCCAAAATTAATGAATCTAAAGAACCCGGACAAAATAAATAAATGAGTCGACCCGTCTCAACCACGCCAAACCGATCCGTTTCAACTCGGACCATTTAACCTGTCAATCTAAATGGGTTGTGGCGGATCGACCCGCTAACCCGCCGCAACCCACCATAACCCAACCCAACCCAACATTAGAGCCGTCAAGTTGGGACGGTCCTGTCGGGACGTCCCGTCCCGCCATACGAATGGGACGGGATGGGACGGAATATTTTAGTCCCGTCCCGTTTCGTCCCATCCCGTCTCGTCTCGTCCCGTTCCCGTCGCGGGACAACATAGTGCGGTCCCGCCCATCCCGTCCCGTCCCGTGTAAGCCAATCAAAATTAACAAAGAGCTTGTTATCCATCCTATTAACGTTTGGACAAGAGTATTACCTTCACTAAGTTTGCTCTTTTTCTAATTTAAATGTTTTGGTGTTGAACAGTCACTGAGCCTGAACAATATTAAGTCTACCACAGGAATTATTCAGATGCTCATAAACTCTCTTTTTCTAATTTAAATGTTTTGGTAGTGATGGAACCAAGGAAATTGGGAATTGAACAGCGCCTCTGGGAAGCATCCCGAAAGGAAATCGATCATGACACCATGAAACTGTAGAACTCTGCCTGTTAGTTGCATTTCCTTAGTTGAATCAATAGGTTATTATTCCGTTGAGTACATTAGCTTCTCATGTTGTATGTGATGCAATTAGCATTCATCCTCAAATTGGTCTTCTCCTGTTAATGATGTTCTCTTGTTAATCTTGCTTCTGCTCATCGTGCAGCTTGATATGTTACAAGAAGAGAATGAGAATGTCCTTGATAAGGTCTGCCCTTTCCTTTTTCCATTTTGGGTTCTCTCTTGCTCCATCTAGTGTGTAAAATACTCTTGCAACTTTGCAACCTTTTGTGCAGCTTAGGTTAGCAGAAGAAAGTTATAAGGAAGCAGAGGCCAGAGTTAAGGAGCTTGAGAAACAGGTCAATTCCTTATCATTTTTGGTTGTACACTGTTAATGAATCAGATGGAACTTACTTTCAACTGGATTTCTCTTTTTCGTTCTTTCATTTTGTTGAGGCATCCTTGATTGGAGTCCTTTTGGCTGACACATAAAATTCCAAATTAAGGAGAACTGGTAACTTCTTATGCTCCTTGAGGTGACAGGATTTTCCTCATTATTGGCCAGTGGAAATCACTTATTTTTGTTGAACATGTTATAGATATATATTTTCTGAATTAGTAATGCTAAAACCCCACAGAAGTTGCTTCCGACCGTAACTCCTCCTAACTGGTATGAACAACTTCCTGGTGGGGCCCAGTAGCTAGCACTTCCTTGAGACATTAATTGCTAATCAAAATTGCGAACTCTTTATTTTGAGGACTCAAATAATAGTTTTTACGTTTAGTTTCCACTTGTCATTTCAAGAATGATTATAGTTGCATTATTCAGTTGATGATGGGGATCCCGGAGTTATCTTTTCGATAAGCATGTCTGCCAAAACTATCCTGTCTTGCAAAGCAAACAATTTACTGACTTGGTTTGATATTAAAGTTTGTGGTGGAGCCAGGAAATTTTCGAAAGGGGGTATAGTATTTCACTAATTAAAAGGGGGCAATAATGGGGGCAGTTATTTCATTTATGCACTAAGATCTCCAATTTTAGAGATTTTTAACAAAATATACACTAGTAATTCTTTTGGTTTTAAAATCAAATGGGGGCAAATGCGCCCCCCATAACAAAGGCTGTAGCTCCGCCCTGATTTAAGTTACCTGAGATCCTATTCATTTTTTAATTCTTTTAATTGTAAAAGGAATTGTTCAGGAACTACGAGCAACGTCAGTGACTGACAGTGAACATTTTCCGTAATACACTCATTTGTTAGTTGTGTGATGCCTACCCTGTGGAGACCAATTTGTGCATGTGTACACTTGTATTATTCAGTTATGGTATCTCTTTTCAGGTTGCTGCACTTGGAGAAGGGGTATCCTTGGAAGCTAAGTTGTTAAGCAGGTATACTACATTTGATATGTCTTGATTGTCCTTTGCAATATTTAGCTATGTCTACCTTCATTATATTTTAACATTTCTTTTGCCATATTCTATTTTATGCCCTAATTGAGAAATGCCTGACTGTATGCAGAAAAGAAGCTGCCTTACGTCAAAGAGACTAAGCGACAACATATATTATCACTCTGCATCTAGTATCCATTTTCCTGATTAGAGTGGATGAGTTGACTATCGCGGCAATTTGATGTCTTGGAGGATATTCTCACATGGTCGTAGAGACAACATAGATTATATCATGTTGCAACCGGTTTTACCATCAGCACCTGGAATGTAATGAAAAAATTTTACTTTCACTATCACAGATTGCACTTAAAGAAACAAAGAAAGTAAAAGCTGGCGCAGAGGATGAAACTTTATCCCTCCGCTCAGAAGTTAAGGTGAAGCTTGCTGCAGTATTTCCTTTTCTGTGCTATCTACGGAACGTCACATTTCAAACGTAGTTTCTTTTGCTCGGCTGCATATCAGTGATTCAATGCTTTGATATTCACTTGATTCAGAAAGCAAAAGATGAGGCCGGAGCTGCTGTAGATCAGCTTCAGGGAACTTTATCTGAAGTTAAATCTCTTCACTCAATGACACAAAGAATGGTTTTAACTCAAAGTGAAATGGTACGTGATTAAATAGGTGCATGGTTTTGTTTATCAGACATGGTAATTAGTAAGTGCAATGTGATGCTAAATATGCAGGAGGAAGTGGTGCTTAAGCGGTGTTGGCTTGCACGCTACTGGGGTTTAGCTTCTCAGCACGGTAAGCAACGCAGTGCAACTGATCTCCCGCGGGATAAATGAAGTTGTTTACTTCCTTTGTCATTTTAACAATCACGAGTTCCCAGCATTAAAAAGAGTTGGAAAGCATTAGTTTTTATCCTTTTCAAGGATAAATATGAGGATGTACAAGTAAATTTCCTTACCAGTTTACCTCTAAACCAAGCTTTTAGCATGCATCAGTGTTAGGATGTCTAATTTTGTCTGTGATTTTGAAGCTTACTTTTATTTGGATGATTCGTTTACCTACAAAGAGTTCATGAATTGAGCACTCACATAGTATGAGGAAGAAAGGAAATAGCTGCTTTTTGAGGGAATTTCTTTCATGGAGGAATGAGATTCCGACTTTCAATAGTTTGTACTAAAGATAAGACTAAGCAAAACATGAATGAGTTTCCCTTTCCCTTTCTCCAGCGCTGTCCTCCAGGCATATTCTGAAATGAATTTCATGGTGGGTTCTTTACGGTACTCCATACTCCCTCCGTTCCACAATACTTGTCGTTTTAAACTTCTTCACACGTGTTAAAAATGTAATTGACACATGTGAAAAAGACTCGAGTACCCTTAAAATAATTCAATTACCTAGGTAATTTAGTGCTTGCACGATGTATACTTTACAATCATAAATAAGGGTATATAATAAAATTGGTACGCATAGGTAAAGATTCCTAAATAATAGTTAAGTGTCAAATATTTTGGAACATATTTGAACTCCTTAAGCGACAAGTATTTTGAAACGGAGGGTGTAATTCACAGTGTTGATGTGTTCTAGTTTATGAAAATTTTCCTGCTCCTACTTAATTTCTTTCTTTTGTTTGATAGAGGTTGGGTTCTCGATCTGTGGACTGTGCTCTGACATCTATACTTCTATATTCTAGGTATTTGTGCAGACATTGCAGCTTCTAAGCATGAGTATTGGTCATCTTTGGCACCCCTTCCCTTTGAAGTTGTCGTATCTGCTGGACAGAAGGCTAAGGAAGGAGGCTGGGAAAAAGGCTAGTGAATGCTCCTTTAAATCTGATGTTAAATGTATTTCTGTGTTTTGAATGCAGTGAAATATTTCATGTTATACTTCAGTGACGTCAATATCTCACACCGTCAATTCGTCATGTCCATATAATTTTGCAGGTGATGACAATCAAGAGAGGAAGGGAAAACTTATTCAGGACTTGAGTGATCTAACTGGTGAAGGGAATATAGAGAGCATGCTCTCAGTTGAAATGGGTTTAAAGGAGCTTGCTTCATTGAAGGTTTATTCTTTTAATAGGTTTCCTCATTCAATAACACGATATGAATTTATTCCATTATGTTATGTTAACCGTAACCACCAATGTCAGATTTTTGCAAGATATATTCTTTGTTTTCATGGGTCGATAATTAGTCAAACTCTCTGAATTGAGGCAGCCAATGTAAAATTTTGTTTCTTCTTTATTTTGCTGTTTTTGAATATTAAGTTCTAAATTTTTTTTATAAACGGTGGTGAAGATTGAGTGTGTTATTATTATGAAGTCTTACTGTATGTTCATGTAAAGTTTATGATTGTTACTTCTCAGATTGAAGATGGCATTGTGCTTGCTTTAGCTCAACTGCGCCGTCCAAATTCTACTCGACAATCCATGTTAGGTACATTTTCTCACATGGTGATGACATGCTTGGTTTGATTTTGTGCATATGTAAATGTATCTGCTAGTTGGCAGACATAGCGGTGGTTAGAAATCTCTAATGATAGAGCATATCCCTATTCTAAGGTAAAAAACAAAAAAAATTCCCTATTCTAAGGTTGATTTCCATGTTTGATGAATTTTGAAGGGGTTTATTTTTCATATTTTTCTTTACTACTGATATCCCACATTAGTTTGGCCTTGTCCTTCCCCTACTTTATGTCTGGTTGAGGTTGATAAACTCACACTTCCTAACCAGTGCACTAAGCGGTCTACGTTGTATGTGTTCAACCATCATAAGTATTTTTCTCTCATTTTTATGTCATCTTTAGCAACTTTTACTCTCACATGCTAGTTCATTACCAATTCTATCTTTTCTAGCTTTACCACAAATGCGTACTGATTCTTGTAGGATACTTAGTTGATGCTTGTTTGTTATTCCGTACTTATTTGATGCGTAAAATTTGACTGAGTCCTAACAAAAGAAAAATGAAAGAGAACCCTCAGTTTCAACGATTAATATACTCAGAAATACATGACTTCCTCTTTTTCATTTTGTGAGCAGATCTTAAATCTCCTGGTGATGACCCAAAGTATATGGATGCATTTGGTAAGTTGAGTTCGAATTGGTATTGCTTATGATGGACCTGATTTTTTTCAACTATATCTAGTTAACAGCTTAATGGCCTAACTTTTTGAATCACATGTCATATAGGACCAATTTAGTGTCATATTCAAATGCAAAACTGCTTCATTCCATGTGTTGTGATAAGCCTATGGAAAATGTTTTCTTGCAGAACTGAGTCCGGAGGAGTCTGAGGATGTTCTTTTCAAAGAGGTGTGAGTTTCTTCTTTTTCACCTCATACAAGTCTTTTTGCGGTCAATTCCCTCTGCCTCACAACTTAATTTGGTCTTTCCCAAGTACTTGGGGTCTGCCACATGAACCTGACGTCGCCATCTGTTTTAGTCCAACAATATAGCAATAGTAAAGGAAAGTAAATTTGTATTTAGTTTACTTACCTTTTCATTGCCTTTTCTCTCAATCAGTGCTAGGCAAATGCATAGAAACGTTTAATACCATCACAATTTTCTTGGTTAAAAGATTGACACTGAAGAAGCACACAATGTTTGATTTTGGGTATTTATTTTGTAAAATATTGAGAAAAAGTTATTTCTTTACCTTTTCTCATTTTAATTTTACATGATATAAATTATAATCAGGCTTGGCTCACATACTTTTGGGGAAGAGCCAGTGCGCATGGTATAGAGGAAGATATTGCGAAAAAGCGACTTCAATTTTGGATTAGCCGCAGTGCGCATTCACCAAGTTCACACGATGCTGTTGATGGTAATTGTTATATATCCAGACCCCCTAATATAAGAACTAATCCCAGGTTAGCTTTGCAATGAAACATAAATGATAGGCGTCATGTTTGTTCCAAGACAAAGAGTTGACATTTTAATTAATTTTCTGAAAAATTTATGAGTAGGTGTACAGGATGTCTTTCAAACTAGAATAGAAAAAGAAGAAGAAAGACAAAGTTGCCTTGCAGAAAAAAAAACTTGCTCAAAATTACTTTTAGTCAGCTATTTGCTTGATTCTCATTTGAGCGAGTCATCCTTTGGTAGTTTCTCCAAGAGGATGTAGAGAATGCTACTTCCTCCATCCGATAAAGATGTTCTCATTTGTCATTTTTGTTCCCAAAAGATGTCTCATTACCAAAATTGTTAGGTTAAAATCCTTGAACTTTCAAAGTTGCCAATTTAGGAAAAAGAGGGAGAGACAAGAGGATGAGATCCATCAAAGGAAGAAGAGGGAGTAATCGAGTAATAATTAATCCTCCTTAAGGGTAGTGATGGAAATGAAAATAGGCTGTTAAAATGATTGAATATTCAAATGAGACTATCATTATGGAAGGGAAGGGAGCATATGACGCTTTGGGAAGGAATGATAATAATGCCATTTTTACAAGTCCTGTGCTCAATGTATCATTATGGCAGACATTTAGATATTGACCTAATATTGATCAACTGACTGAACTCTTTGGTAGTCATCTCTTAACCAGAATAACTTTCCTACTTTGGTACACTGGCAAAGCCACCATATGAAGATGGGGGTCATTTGACCCCCTTTATTTTTAAGAAAATGCCATTTTAGTATCTTCATATTTTGAAAAAGTAATTCCTGTGGCAGAACTAAAGTCAAATTCAGATGCTACACCGTGTAGCGATTTTTCAAAATCGCTACACCGTGTAGCGATTTTGGTGTTATTAGGGTTTCAAAATCGCTACACCGTGTAGCGATTTTGGTGTAATTAGGGTTTAATTAATACTGTAATTAAGTCAAGACTAAATCGCTACATCGTGTAGCGATTTTGACCGGTCACAGTCGCTACACCGTGTAGCGATTTTTCAAAAATCCCATTTCCACTTTTCCGACTTACAGTCTGTTTCAAAGAAATAAAAAAAACCTAAAGCCAGCCGCCGGTGAAGAAAAAGAAGAAAGAGATTGCCCTTTTCAAACTTTCCCCTTTTCCGATCATAAGTAATATTGACCTTCTAAATAAAAAAACTTAAGATCATTTCGGGGTTGTCTTCCTTTCTTTGCTTTTTTGGTTTAGGGTCAACCGGTGGTTCTGACTCCAACACAACTGCTTTTCTTGACCGGTTATTTTTAGGCTCTACAAATTTTTTCTCCTTCAATTCCATCGATCATTTTGGAAAATAGTTTCAAATGTGAGTTATTTTGGAATTTATATTTTTAAAATGAAATTACTTTTTTAAAAAATCGTATAACTAATAACATCAACAACCAAACTAATATTAGTAATCACCTACTTCTACTAGTAATCAATCATCAATACTACTAATCTAAATTAACAATTCCACACACATAAACCGGTCAAGCCTAGAACCGGCAACACATACATCCATATCGGTCATACACACACACACATTATTACTATTAGTGTGACTAATAACATCAGCAACCAAACTAATATTAGTAATCACCTACATCTACTAGCAATCAATCATCAATACTACTCCTTATCTAAATTAGCAATTTCACACACAAATAATTATTGAAAAACAAGAAAATGTGCATGCATGTGTTACAATTTGATTTGAGTTGGGTCCACATGTGTCCAATATTTTTTAATTTATATAACCTTTTATTTAAAAAAAAAAAGGGTCAATTGCAATTTGATGACCTAAATTTTACACATAGTTGCAATACCGCAGCCAAAAGTGCAATTTAGTCAATCAATGCCCTAAATTTGCAATTTTTAGCAAATTGGTATAAAAACTAACGAAATCGTTAATTTTTTGACGGGATGAATTCTATGTGCCTTTCATGTGAGTATGTAAGGGATAATTTTGTCATTTCATGATCCAGGTGCAAGGCAAGTAATAAAAATAAAAATAAAAATAAATAAATAATAATAAAATAATAATAATTATTATTATTTACACCCATCAGTATTACATTAACCTTATTTTAAAAAAAACCCCCAAAATTGAAATCCTTCTTCTCCCTCATTCTAACCCACCGCCTGCCCCCACCCTCCCACGCCATCCTTTCCTCACCCTCCCATGCCATCTCCCACTTCCATGGCCATCTTCTCTCTTCTCTCTTTAATCTAAATAACCCACCCCATCAAAATCGCCCTTCTGCACTGCCTCAACCCTCGTCTGTCTGCACCGCCTCCATCAAAATCGTCTGTCTGCACCGCCTCCATCAACCCAGTGGAGCTTCTGTTCTTTTCTCTCCTTCGCCAATTTCCTCTCTCTCTCTTGTGGTTTTTGTTTCACGATTGTTATTTTTGGCAAGAGGTGGGCTGGAGCCTTAAGATTTGTGTCCGCCCCTGATTCCAGTCGAATTCGTCGGCGGCGATGAAACGTGCAACTGATGACGACATAGCCGACAAGCTACAGTCGAAGAAGCCTGTCTTTCTCACAAAAGCTGAGCGAGAGCAGTTAGCCCTGCAGCGCCGTCAGGAACAGATCTCCAATCAGAAGCGCGGCGGCACTTCTTCCGACCTTCTCCTCCGTCCCCCTTCTACGTCCACCGATAAAACCCCCGATGCCTCCGATCGTAACCATCACCGTTCCTCTCGTGATTACGATCGCCGTGATAGAGAACGAGACCGTGATCGGGAACGTGACTCCGAGCGTCGGAACAGGGACCGGGAGCGAGAGGAAGAGCACAAAGCCAGAGAACGTGCCCGCCTTGAGAAATTAGCTGAGCGAGAGCGCGAGAAGGAGCTCAAAGCCATCAAAGAGCAGTATTTGGGATCCAAAAAACCTAAAAAGCGTGTTATTAAGCCTAGTGAGAAATTCCGCTTCTCGTTTGACTGGGAGAACACCGAGGACACCTCCCGCGACATGAATGCACTTTACCAGAACCCTCATGAGGCCCGCCTCCTCTTTGGAAGGGGTTTCCGTGCTGGCATGGATCGCAGGGAGCAGAAGAAACTCGCTGCCAAGAATGAGAAGGACACTAGGGATGAGATTAGGAAGAAGGGTGGCATTGAGGAGCAGCCTGAGGAGGCTGCTGCCCAGAAACTCAAGGAAGAGGCTGCTGATATGTATGACACTTTTGACATGAGGGTTGATCGACACTGGTCTGACAAGAAGCTAGAGGAGATGACCGAGAGGGACTGGAGGATTTTCAGGGAGGATTTCAGCATCTCTTACAAGGGTTCTAAGAATCCTCGCCCTATGAGGAGTTGGGCAGAGAGCAAATTGAGTTCCGAGCTATTGAAGGCTGTAGAGAGGGCCAATTACAAAACCCCTTCCCCCATACAGATGGCTGCCATTCCTCTTGGTCTCCTACAGCGTGATGTCATTGGTGTTGCCGAGACTGGTTCTGGTAAGACTGCTGCCTTTGTGCTTCCTATGTTGACTTACATAACTAGACTCCCTCCCATAAGCGAAGAGAATGAGGCTGAGGGGCCTTATGCTGTTGTCATGGCCCCCACTCGTGAGCTTGCTCAGCAGATTGAGGACGAGACTGTCAAGTTTGCTCATTATATGGGTATCAAGGTTGTCTCCATTGTGGGTGGGCAGTCGATTGAAGAGCAGGCATTTAAAATTAGGCAAGGATGTGAGGTTGTCATTGCCACTCCTGGCCGGCTTATTGATTGCTTGGAGAGACGTTATGTAGTTTTGAACCAATGTAACTATGTGGTCCTTGATGAGGCTGATCGCATGATTGATATGGGGTTTGAGCCACAAGTAGTTGGCGTCCTGGATGCCATGCCTTCCAGCAATTTCAAACCGGAGAATGAGGAAGAGGAGCTTGATGAGAAAAAGATTTATCGAACCACTTATATGTTTAGTGCCACCATGCCCCCTGCTGTGGAGCGACTTGCCAGGAAGTACCTTAGGAACCCTGTTGTGGTCACTATTGGAACTGCTGGAAAGGCAACCGATCTCATCACCCAGCATGTGTTCATGGTGAAGGAGTCAGAGAAAATGTATCGATTGCAAAAACTCCTGGATGAACTTGGTGATAAGACAGCTATTGTGTTTATAAATACAAAGAAAACTGCTGATCATGTTGCAAAGTCACTTGACAAGTCAGGCTACCGGGTGACGACTTTGCATGGTGGGAAGTCGCAGGATCAGAGAGAAATCAGCCTTGAAGGTTTTAGAACCAAGAGGTTCAATGTATTGGTTGCTACTGATGTAGCAGGGCGCGGGATTGATATACCTGATGTGGCTCACGTTATAAATTATGATATGCCTGGGAATATTGAAATGTATACTCATCGTATTGGACGTACAGGTCGTGCAGGGAAGACTGGAATAGCCACTACATTCTTGACTCTGCATGACACAGATGTCTTTTATGATCTTAAGCAGATGCTCAATCAGAGTAACAGCCCTGTACCCCCCGAACTGGCTAGGCATGAAGCTTCAAAATTCAAGCCCGGGAGTATCCCTGACAGACCACCTAGACGTAACGATACAGTTTTTACTCATTGAGGCAATCATTCTATTATACAATGTACTAGTGAGCGACCGTTTTAAGATTTTGTAGTACAAAGGGAAAGTAGTGGTTCAATATTGTAATTGCAGGATTGTAGGTTTTGCTGAGTTTAGTTTGGTAACTTATGCTCATTACTCTTCATCCACTGCTATAATTTATACAGTATTCTTTTATGCATGAACATGTTACTGTTTTGCTGGTTGATTATTGCTTTTTTATTCCTTGAGTTTCTTCTTTTTCACCTCATACAAGTAAGTCTCTTTGCTGTCAATTCCCTCTGCCTCACAACTCAATTTGGTCTTTGCCAAGTACTTGGGGTCTGCCACATTAACCCCCATCTGTTTAAGTCCAATGCAATATAGCAATAGTAAAGAAAAGTAAATTTGTATTTAGTTTACTTATCTTTTCATAGCCTTTTCACTCAATCAGTACTAGCCAAATGCATAGAAAACTTTAACACCATTTTTCTTGGATTGGTTAAAAGATTGACACTGAAGAAGCACACAATGTTTGATTTGTGTTGTTAAAATGTTTGAATAATATAATAGAGAGTATTATGCAGCGTTGCGAGATCCTACTTGTGAAACAATAAGAGGCGGCTCAACGACCATTTTTCGACAATTGAACTCCAAGGCTAAAATTGGCTTTGATAGCATTATGTGCATGTTCATATCCCTTCTATTTTTCTCCTCGCTATTGCGTTCTTCATCACTACCGTCTACAATAAATGTCCTCCACACTTTTGCTGGCCTTACCCTGTAAACAGAATCCAAAGAAAAACATGTCAAGTGATGGAGATGAGTATAGGGATTAGTTTAAGTTTAATTAAGATTATTATTTGTTAGTTTTATAAATATTTTCGGATTTATATTTAGATAGTCAATAGTTATATGTTTAGAAGTAGATTTAGGCTTTATTTTGACATTCTAGACTTCTGTTACGTAATTCCGAATTTGAGTCTTTATTGATATCATTTTTATATTGAGCGTGTTCTTTATTCTCCAAATTGGTCTTCTCCTGTTAATGATGTTCTCTTGTTAATCTTGCTTCTGCTCATTGTGCAGCTTGATATGTTACAAGAAGAGATGAGAATGTCCTTGATAAGGTCTGCCCTTTCCTTTTTCCATTTTGGGTTCTCTCTTGCTCCATCTAGTGTGTAAAATACTCTTGCAACTTTGCAACCTTTTGTGCAGCTCAGGTTAACAGAAGAAAGTTATAAGGAATCAGAGGCCAGAGTTAAGGAGCTTGAGAAACAGGTCAATTCCTTATCATTTTTTGGTTGTACACTGTTAATGAATCAGACGGAACTTACTTTCAACCGAATTTCTCTTTTTCGTTCTTTCATTTGTTGAGGCATCCTTGATTGGAGTCCTTTTGGCTGACACATAAAATTCCAAATTAAGAACCGGTAATTTCTTATGCTCCATGAGGTGACGGGATTTTCCTCGTTATTGGCCAATGGAAATCACTTATTTTTGTTGAACATGTCATAGATGATAGATATATATATTTTCTGAATTAGTAATGCTAAAGACCCACAGAAGTTGCTTCCGATCGTAACTCCTCCTAACTGGTATGAACAACTTCCTGGTGGGGCCCAGTGGCTAGCACTTCCTTGAGACATTAATTGCTAATCAAAATTGCGAACTCTTTATTTTGAGGACTCAAATAATAGTTTTTACGTTTAGTTTCCACGTGTCATTTCAAGAATGATTATAGTTGCATTATTCAGGATGGGGATCCCGGAGTTATCTTTTCGATAAAACTCTCCTGTCTTGCAAAGCAAACAATTTACTGATGGTTTGATATTGGAGGCAGGAAATTTTCGAAAGGGGTTACATTATTTCACTAATTAAAAGGGGGCAATAATGGGGGCAGTTATTTCATTTATTGCACTAAGATCTCCAATTTTAGAGATTTTTAACAAAATATACACTAGTAATTCTTTTGGTTTTAAAATCAAATGGGGGCAAATGCGCCCCCCCATAACAAAGGCTGTAGCTCCGCCCTGATTTAAGTTACCTGAGATCCTATTCATTTTTTTAATTCTTATAATTGTAAAAAGAATTGTTCAGGAACTACGAGCAACTTCAGTGACTGACAGTGAACATTTTCTGTAATATACTCATTTGTTAGTTGTGTGATGCCTACCCTGTGGAGACCAATTTGTGCATGTGTACACTTGTATTATTCAGTTATGGTATCTCTTTTCAGGTTGCTGCACTTGGAGAAGGGGTATCCTTGGAAGCTAAGTTGTTAAGCAGGTATACTACATTTGATATGTCTTGATTGTCCTTTGCAATATTTGGTTATGTCTACCTTCATTATATTTTAACATTTCTTTTACCATATTCTATTTTATGCCCTAATTGAGAAATGCCTGACTGTATGCAGAAAGGAAGCTGCCTTATGTCAAAGAGAGGTAGCGACAACATATATTATCACTCTGCATCTAGTATCCATTTTCCTGATTAGAGTTGGATGAGTTGACTATCGCGGCAATTTGATGTCTTGGAGGATATTCTCACATGGTCGTAGAGACAACATAGATTATTAGTCTGCATTGCTAGCATGTTGCAACCGGTTTTACCATTAGCACCTGGAATGTAATGAAAAAAATTTACTTTCACTATCACAGATTGCACTTAAAGAAGCAAAGAAAGTAAAAGCTGGCGCAGAGGATGAAACTTTATCCCTCCGCTCAGAAGTTAAGGTGAAGCTTGCTGCAGTATTTCCTTTTCTGTGCTATCTACGGAACGTCACATTTCAAACTTACGGCTGCATATCAGTGATTCAATGCTTTGATATTCACTTGATTTAGAAAGCAAAAGATGAGGCTGGAGCTGCTGTAGATCAGCTTCAGGGAACTTTATCTGAAGTTAAATCTCTTCACTCAATGACACAAAGAATGGTTTTGACTCAAAGTGAAATGGTACGTGATTAAATAGGTGCATGGTTTTGTTTATCAGACATGGTAATTAGTAAGTGCAACGTGATGCTAAATATGCAGGAGGAAGTGGTGCTAAGCGGTGTTGGCTTGCACGCTACTGGGGTTTAGCTTCTCAGCACGGTAAGCAACACAGTGCAACTGATCTCCCGCAATATAAATGAAGTTGTTTACTTCCTTTGTCATTTTAACAATCACAAGTTCCCAGCATTAAAAAGAGTTGGAAAGTATTAGTTTTTATCCTTTTCAAGGATAAATATGAGGATGTACAAGTAAATTTCCTTACCAGTTTACCTCTAAACCAAGCTTTTAGCATGCATCAGTGTTAGGATGTCTAATTTTGTCTGTGATTTCGAAGCTTACTTTTATTTGGATGATTCCTTTACCTAACTACCTTGATAAATATATACTCCCTCCGTCCCGGAACTTACTTCACAAACACTGTTTGCACTGGTTTTAAGGAGGGAGTATTATATTGAAAGTGTTGTGAGTGTGAAAATAAAATAGGAGAGAGAATGAGTGGAGAGAATAGTAAATTATAATGGTGTTGTGAGTATTAAAATAATGTAGGAGAGAGAATGAGTGGAGGGAATAGTAAAGATTCCTTTCCATTTTAGGTAAGTTTTAAATGTGTGAAGTAAGTTTTGGGACGCCCAAAAGGGAAAGTGTGAAGATTGTTCCGGGACGGAGGGAGTATACACTTCTCATGTGATCAAAGTTTTAACATTCAATCCTTTTTCAATTCAAGCTTTTATACATTGACACGAGTATTATTGACTTGTTGATGAGGGAAAGAAAATATCAGAAACCAATGCACTGTATCTACAAAGGGTTCATGAATTGAGCACTCACATAGTATGAGGAAGAAAGGAAATAGCTGCTTTTGAGGGAATTTCTTTCATGGAGGAATGAGATTCCGACTTTCAATAGTTTGTACTAAAGATAAGACTAAGCAAAACATGAATGAGTTTCCCTTTCCCTTTCTCCAGCTCTATCCTCCAGACATATTCTGAAATGAATTTCATGGTGGGTTCTTTACGGTACTCCGTACTCCCTCCGTTCCACAATACTTGTCGTTTTAAACTTCTTCACACATGTTAAAAATGTAATTGACACATGTGAAAAAGACTCGAGTGCCCTTAAAATAATTCAATTACCTAGGTAATTTAGTGCTTGCACGATGTATACTTTACAATCATAAATAAGGGTATATAATAAAACTGGTACGCATAGGTAATGATTCCTAAATAATAGTTAAGTGTCAAATATTTTGGAACATATTTGAACTCCTCAAGCCACAAGTATTTTGAAACGGAGGGTGTAATTCACAGTGTTGATGTGTTCTAGTTTATGAAAATTTCCTGCTCCTACTTAATTTCTTTCTTTTGTTTGATAGAGGTTGGGTTCTCGATCTGTGGACTGTGCTCTGACATCTATACTTCTATATTCTAGGTATTTGTGCAGACATTGCAGCTTCTAAGCATGAGTATTGGTCATCTTTTTTTTTTTTTTTTTTTTTTTTTTTTTTTTTTTTGAGGCTTGCCCATCTCGAGTCAAGTCCCTTTTTTGTGTAAGTCAATTTACTAACAAGTCCCTCAATTCTCTGAAATTCCCTTAAAATCCCCCCAGAGGCGCCTAATATTAACTAGGGAGGGATAATCATCCACTCTAACCACTGGAGGGAGTCGAACCCAGGACCTCCGTGTTGGTGTCCCAGTGCTCTGGCCATCAGGTCAAGTCCTGATGGTTAGTATTGGTCATCTTTGGCACCCCTTCCCTTTGAAGTTGTCGTATCTGCTGGACAGAAGGCTAAGGAAGGAGGCTGGGAAAGAGGCTAGTGAATGCTCCTTTAAATCTGATGTTAAATGTATTTCTGTGTTTTGAATGCAGTGAAATATTTCATGTTATACTTCAGTGACGTCAATATCTCACACCGTCAATTTGTCATGTCCATATAATTTTGCAGGTGATGACAATCAAGAGAGGAAGGGAAAACTTATTCAGGACTTGAGTGATCTAACTGGTGAAGGGAATATAGAGAGCATGCTCTCAGTTGAAATGGGTTTAAAGGAGCTTGCTTCATTGAAGGTTTATTCTTTTAATAGGTTTCCTCATTCAAAAACACAATATGAATTTATTCCATTATGTTATGTTAACCGTAACCACCAATGTCAGATTTTTGCAAGATATATTCTTTGTTTTCATGGGTCAATAATTAGTCAAACTCTCTGAATTGAGGCAGTCAATGTAAAATTTTGTTTCTTCGTTATTTTGCTGTTTTTGAATATTAAGTTCTAAGATTTTTTTATAAACGGTGGTGAAGATTGAGTGTGTTATTATTATGAAGTCTTACTGTATGTTCATGCAAAGTTTATGATTGTTACTTCTCAGGTTGAAGATGGCATTGTGCTTGCTTTAGCTCAACTGCGCCGTCCAAATTCTACTCGACAATCCATGTTAGGTACATTTTCTCACATGGTGATGACATGCTTGGTTTGATTTTGTGCATATGTAAATGTATCTGCTAGTTGGCAGACATAGCGGTGGTTAGAAATCTCTAATGATAGAGCATATCCCTATTCTAAGGTAAAAAACAAAAAAAAAATCCCTATTCTAAGGTTGATTTCCATGTTTGATGAATTTTGAAGGGGTTTATTGTTCATATTTTTCTTTACTACTGATATCCCACATTAGTTTGGCCTTGTCCTTCCCCTACTTTATGTCTGGTTGAGGTTGATAAACTCACACTTCCTAACCAGTGCACTAAGCGGTCTACGTTGTATGTGTTCAACCATCATAAGTATTTTTCTCTCATTTTTATATCATGTTTAGCGACTTTTACTCTCACATGCTAGTTCATTACCAATTCTTTCTTTTCTAGCTTTACCACAAATGCGTATTGATTCTTGTAGGATACTTAGTTGATGCTTGTTTGTTACTCCGTACTTATTTGATGCGTAAAATTTGACTGAGTCCTAACAAAAGAAAAATGAAAGAGAATCCTCAGTTTCAACGATTAATATACTCGGAAATACATGACTTCCTCTTTTTCATTTTGTGAGCAGATCTTAAATCTCCAGTTGATGACCCAAAGTATATGGATGCATTTGGTAAGTTGAGTTCGAATTGGTATTGCTTATGATGGACCTGATTTTTTTCAACTATATCTAGTTAACAGCTTAATGGCCTAACTTTTTGAATCACATGTCATATAGGACCAATTTAGTGTCATATTCAAATGCAAAACTGCTTCATTCCATGTGTTGTGATAAGCCTATGGAAAATGTTTTCTTTGCAGAACTGAGTCCGGAGGAGTCTGAGGATGTTCTTTTCAAAGAGGTGTGAGTTTCTTCTTTTTCACCTCATACAAGTCTTTTTGCTGTCAATTCCCTCTGCCTCACAACTTAATTTGGTCTTTCCCAAGTACTTGGGGTCTACCACATGAACCCGACGTCGCCATCTGTTTTAGTCCAACAATATAGCAATAGTAAAGGAACGTAAATTTGTATTTAGTTTACTTATCTTTTCATAGCATTTTCTCTCAATCAGTGCTAGGCAAATGTATAGAAATGTTTAATACCATTACAATTTTCTTGGTTGAAAGATTGACACTGAAGAAGCACACAATGTTTGATTTTGGGTGTTTATTTTGTAAAATATTGAGAAAAAGTTATTTCTTTACCTTTTCTCATTTTAATTTTACATGATATAAATTATAATCAGGCTTGGCTCACATACTTTTGGGGAAGAGCCAGTGCGCAGGTATAGAGGAAGATATTGCGAAAAAGCGACTTCAATTTTGGATTAGCCGCAGTGCGCATTCACCAAGTTCACACGATGCTGTTGATGGTAATTGTTATATATCCAGACCCCTTAATATAAGAACTAATCCCAGGTTAGCTTTGCAATGAAACATAAATGATAGGCGTCATATTTGTTCCAAGACAAAGAGTTGACATTTTAATTAATTTCTGAAAAATTTATGAGTAGGTGTACAGGATGTCATTCAAACTAGAATAGAAAAAGAAGAAGACAAAGTTGCCTTGCAGAAAAAAAAAACTTGCTCAAAATAATTTTTAGTCAGCTATTTGCTTGATTTTCATTTGAGCGAGTCATCCTTTGGTAGTTTCTCCAAGAGGATGTAGAGAATGCTACTTCCTCCATCCGATAAAGATGTTCTCATTTGTCATTTTTGTTTGTCCCAAAAGATGTCTCATTTCCAAAATTGTTAGGTTAAAATCATTGAACTTTCAAAGTTGCCAATTTAGGAAAAAGAGGGAGAGACAAGAGGATGAGATCCATCAAAGGAAGAAGAGGGAGTAATCGAGTAATAATTAATCCTCCTTAAGGGTAGTGATGGAAATGAAAATAGGTTGTTAAAATGATTGAATATTCAAATGAGACTATCATTATGGAAGGGAGGGAGCATATGACGCTTTGGGAAGGAATGATAATAATGCCATTTTTACAAGTCCTGTGCTCAAAGTATCATTATGGCTAACATTTAGATATTGACCTAATATTGATCAACTGACTGAACTCTTTGGTAGTCATCTCTTAACCAGAATAACTTTCCTACTTTGGTACACTGGCAAAGTCACCATATGAAGATGGGGGTCATTTGACCCCCTTTATTTTTCAGAAAATGCCATTTTAGTATATCTTCATATTTTGAAAAAGTAATTCCTGTGGCAGAACTAAAGTCAAATTCAGATGCTCATAAACTCTCTGTTTCATTAATAAAAGATAAAAAGCATATTGGTTAATGTGAGGTTTCATGTTTCAGTTGAGCATGGTCTGATGGAACTAAGGAAATTGGGAATTGAACAGCGCCTCTGGGAAGCATCCCGAAAGGAAATCGATCATGACACCATGAAACTGTAAAACTCTGCCTGTTAGTTGCATTTCCTCTATCTACACTGGTATGTCTTGGTTTGGTTCATTCCTGTAACATGGCATCACCATCCTTTCCTTAGATATTAGTACAGTCTCTAATGTAAGATTCTAATTTGGACTCTGTTGAACATTTATATGACATGTTTATGTATAACTGGTATTTATTTATTCCCCAATAGACACTATCGATGTTTTCTTATAATTGTGGATATTACAGAGGATTAGTGACCCATTGTCTTCATAGTTTTAGCTCTACAAGTTACAGAGAGTATTCTGCAGTGTTGTGAGATCCTTCTGTGACAATAAGAGGAGGCTCAACTACCATTTTTAGACAGTTGAACTCCAATGTTAATATGGGCTTTGATAGCATTATGCCCATGCTTATATCTCTTCTTGTTTTTCCCTTGATGGCTTGATTCCACTGACGAGCCCAACGCTTTTGCCTTCAGTGTCACTGCAAATATGTACAATATTCCAACAATGTAAGTTATTATAATGTTTCTCGGCAGAAGAAGAGATTGATTGAACAATGACGGATTTACCTGAAACTTGGAAGCGACACCTTGATAAGCGAACAACTCACCAGTAGAAGTAAGGCCGATACTAGAGATGGCAGTTGAAGCAGGGCCATCAATTTCGGTTACTTGTATATTCATGCCATTTTTCTACCATTGTCAATACCGATGGAGCTTAAAAGACGGCTAATTTTGCTAGCATTGGCAACCAGGTTGATGGAACTTAAAAGACCTTTGCTTTTCTTTGTCTTCGTGGGTTTTATGCTCTGCTTAAACATGAATGAACCAACCTTGTCATCATGGAAGAAGTTTAAGGGATGGTATGGTTTACCTTTGA
Source organism: Adenophora triphylla var. japonica (assembly GCA_022495995.1). Classification (NCBI taxonomy): domain Eukaryota; kingdom Viridiplantae; phylum Streptophyta; class Magnoliopsida; order Asterales; family Campanulaceae; genus Adenophora; species Adenophora triphylla. The sequence continues at coordinate 70,404 of JAFEMH010001148.1, read as the reverse complement.
AAAGGTTGTAACTTGACTTGGAAGTCCAAATTCATGAAGAAAGGGAGAATTAATGAAAAACAAGAAAATGTGCATGCATGTGTTACAATTTGATTTGAGTTGGGTCCACATGTGTCCAATATTTTTTAATTTATATAACCTTTTATTTTTTTAAAAAAGGGTCAATTGCAATTTGGTGACCTAAGTTTTACACATAATTGCAATACCGCATCCAAGAGTGCAATTTAGTCAATCAATGCCCTAAGTTTGCAATTTTTAGCAAATTGGTATAAAAACTAACGAAATCGTTAATTTTTTGACGGGATAAATTTCATGTCCCTTTTTCACGTGAGTATGTAAGACTAAGATCATCAGCAAACATGGGTTGGGTTGGGTTGGGTACTTGGGTTGGGGTGGGGGAAAGACAAAAAAAAAGAGAAAAGAAAAAATGAAAAAGAAAAGCAAACAACCAACCAGGGAGGATTTGTTCGGTTGACCAATTTTGGTCATGAACCAAAATTTCCAACGCTTTTGTCAAGTGGCACTTTTTGATTGGTTCTCTCAACTTTTAAATTATTTTTTTTAAATATAATTCTAAAATGGCTATAAATATATTTATAATTTATTAAAAAAAAATTAACCTAAATTTTTGTTTTTTCATTCTCTATAAATAGAGACCAATTTGGTATTTTTTGAGACACAACTCAAATACTCCCTTTCTCACTCTAAAAAATCATTCTTTTGCCCAACTTTTTTATCCTAAATTTTCAAAAAAAAAAAAAAAATCATTCCCTCATGGAACCAAATTTTCCTTTTTTTTAATAATTCTGAGGAATTTGTCAATCCTCAAAATTATTCAAACTCTCAATTTTATTATAACTCTCAGGATTCTGCGAACCCTCATAATATTTCAAATTTCGAAAATGATTCAAATTTCCAAATTTCTCCGAATCATAATTTCATTCCTACGTCTGAAAATAATATAAATTGAGTATTGATAATATGTAATAAATTAAATAAAACTTAGTTTAAAGAGATAATGTTAGTTGGGTTGGGTTGAATTGGGTTGCTGATGGATGATAAAAAAAAAAAGAGGTTGGCTGTAGATATAAATTAAGTAAAATGGAGGAGAGAGAAATCTATACTTATAGTATATTAAAGTAGGCCAAACTTGATAAGGTGTTGCCACATAAGCCAAAAAAGGTGATTCTTGCATTCTTAGGCTTCCAACTCATTCACTCCCTAATTAATTTGTGATGTTTTGAATTCTCCCTAATAGCTATTAATATTCATAGTCTCTAATAGTTATGTGAATGGTTACTTCTTACATATAATTAGTAGTAGTTAAAGTCTTATATTATCTACTCCCTCCGTCCCATTACAAACCACAAATATTCCTTTTTTTCCGTCCCATTACAAACCACAAATTCACTTTTTCCTCCACTCATTCTCTCTCCTATCATTATTTTAATACTCACAACACCATTATAATTTACTATTCCTTCCACTCATTCTCTCTCCTATTTTACTTTTACACTCACAACATTTATATCATTATTTTTTTCCTTAATCTCCGCGTAAACAGTAAATTTCCTCTTTCTACCGGGACGGAGGGAGTATTCAATATTTCTATAGTTAAATTTATACTTTTTGAATAATAGAAGAAGATATATATTTCTTATATGAGTGTCTTCTAATAGTTAGTGGTACTAACTCATACTTATATACTCCCTCCGTCCCATAGAACATTACACGTTTACTATTGAGAACGGAAAATAAGGAATAATGTTATTAAAGTAGGTGTTGTGAGTGGGAGGAGAGAGAATGAGTGGAGAGAATAGTAAATTATAATGGTGTTGTGAGTATTAAAATAATGTAGGAGAGAGAATGAGTGGAGAGAATAGTGATTTAAGGTTTCCTTTTTAGGAAAGTGGGACTTTAAAGAGGGACGCCCAAAATAGCAAAAGGGGTAATGTTCTATGGGACAGAGGGAGTATATAGAATAGAAGCATACATTAAGTAGGTTGTGCATTTAATGGTGTGACTTTTGACTTTTCAACTAATCAAACTTTATTAATCAAATAATATGATAAAACTAAATACACTTCAAGTTGGTGCATGAATTACATTAAAAGTGTGACTTTTCAATTGATCAAATTTCATTAATCAAATGATAGGATAAGACAAAATGCATTTCAAGTTAGTGAATGAATTACAGTAACTACACCTAAATGAACTAAACTAATAAAGAATATGAAAGATTATATATATTTATTTCAAACATATTTTTTGTAATTCTCCATTCAATACCTACATTAGCTTGAAGATGAATGGACCTAAATGACTCTTCATTTTAGGATACATATGATCTTTCCACGGAATATATAAAACTAAAACGGAATATTGTGTTTATTGTTGTATGACATGAAAGACTTTCTCCTACTTCTCTTCTTCTTTATACATTAATGTCAATTGTTTCATTTCTTTTAACATTCTATTTCTCAGTCTATGTATATGGTTTAATTTAGCTTTTACTAATTTCTCACAATTTTTTTTTTGTTTCTTTTCCTTTAGGTTGGGAAGATAGTTCTTGGACAAATTTTGATGAGAAAGAATACATTAGATTGATTGAGAAAAATTGCATCATTTGAGTAAGTTTCACCTCTATAATTTTTGCATATATTATCTCATTGGATTTCCGCTTATCATTTTATTTTACTATTACCTCCGTCCAAAATAAATATACTCATTTCTCACAATTTTTTTTTTGTTTCTTTTTCTTTAGGTTGGGAAGATAGTTCTTGGACAAATTTTGATGAGAAAGAATACATTAGATTGATTGAAAAAAATTGCATCATTTGAGTAAGTTTCACCTCTATAATTTTTGCATATATTATCTCATTGAATTTTCGCTTATCATTTTAT
>JAFEMH010001148.1:0-62500 GCA_022495995.1 Adenophora triphylla var. japonica | reverse complement strand
CATGATAAGGGTAAATCCAAGATTTGGCTTGCTGAAGCAGATTTTGCGAAACTGATTATCTTGAAAAGCAGCCGCTCTACCGATTATGCGGAACGCTTCTTTCCGCGTCTTGAGGCCTCAATTTGCAAACGTAATTTTTTTCCCAAACCCTATTTTGCGTTGTTTTATCGTGGTTTTAGTCTGGAACGTGCTTTTGGGCAATAAATAATCACTCCCAAACGGACCCTTACTCCCTCCCTCCGTCCCATAAAAATAAATACTCTCTCCGTCCCGCTAGAAGTGTCACTTTTTACCCAAAATGGCGTCCCGTTTGAAGCGTCACCTTTCCTAAAAAGGAAATATTTTATTAATATTCTATTATCCCATCCACTATTCCCTCCACTAATTCTCTCTCCTCTACACTCACAACACTTTTTAAATTCACTATTTCCTCCACTAATTCTCTCTCCTATTTTCAAATTACACTCACAACATTTTTTCTTCCCACCTATTTTCTTAATTTGCGTGCCAGGCTAAAAATGGTGACGCTTCTGCCGGGACGAAGGGAGTATGTATCTATTTATCATTTTTATTGGCCAAAAAAATAGTATCATTTTCAAAGTAACAACTGAGGAGGTTGGACCACCATTTTGAGACAACTAAAGTTTCTGAAGAATGAAAATGTTTGTATAATCTTATGTTAGACTACCCACAATGGGTAGATGAAATGGGAGATGAAATCCCATTTCAGTTAGCTCACGCTCTGCAATGGTAGATGAAATGGGACTGTATTAAATTGCTGGTTGAAATCTTTCAACCTGGTTGAAAGTGATTTTTTTTTTTTTTTTTATACAACACGTGTCATAATGGTCGGATTTTCGAAAAAATATTTTTATCTCAAATCTTTGAACTGAATTATCACCTAGTAAATTAATTATTTTTTAATTTTTTTTTCGCCAAAATACATCATTTTTTTCCCTATAAATTGATATAAGTTTCATTTGATTTGGACACAAAAAAAAAACACTTAGTTTTCAATTTGAGCTGAATTATCCCCTAGTAAATTATTTTTTTTTTAATTTTTTTTTTACCAAAATTCATCATTTTTTTCCCTACAAATTGATATAAGTTTCATTGATTTGGACAAAAAAAAAACCACTTAGTTTTCAATTTGAGTTGAATTATCACCTAGTAAATTAATTTTTTTTAATTTTTTTTTCACCAAAATTCATTATTTTTTCCCTACAAATTGATATAAGTTTCATTTGATTTGGACAAAAAAAAATACCTAGTAAATTAATTATTTTTTAATTTTTTTTCACCAAAATTCATCTTTCTTTTTTTCCCTACAAATTGATATAAGTTTCATTTGATTTGGACAAAAAAAAAACACTCATTTCTTAATCATCCTTCTTCATTTTAGCATTTATTTTAAAAAAATCATTATATTTTTTTACCTATAAATTGATGCAATATTTTTTAATTAAGTGTGAAATATTTTTTTAATTATAAATAATAATAATTATTATTATTATTATTATTTTACTAATCATAAAAATAAAGAATATAAATAAAATAAAATAAAAGTAGTGGGGTATAGAATGATGAGTTGGAGGGAGTTGAAATTTAATTTAAGTTAGCCATTGGAGTGGGGGTAAATGAAATTGATAGATGAAATATTAGGTGAATGAGAAAAAGTGTAAAAAGTACTGTATTAAATAAAATGAGAGAGTGAAATGAAACGGGTGCTGCTATTTGCACTACCAAATTTGAAAAGGTAGTGTAAACAATCTCGATATTCTAAAAAGTTATCATTAATTAATTTTTAAAGTTTGAACCAAATAATTCACCTATGTTTATTAATAGACCTTAAATTTCAATGTTTCACCTTTTTTTTTCTTCTTCCATTATAGTTTCTATTTTTATAATTTTACAAGTTGCATAAATTTATTTATTTGTAATTTAAAAAAAATGTAATGTTGTTTTAATCTCAAATTTTTTATAATAAATATTGCTAAATGGATATGTATACATACGAGTAGTAATATAGTATGTAAAATGACATACTTGGATTTGCTAAACTTGTTCATAATAAATATTTTTAATTCAAAATTTGGTTTAAGATAATTATATATTTTAACTTAAATTTTTATTTGATTTTTTTAATTAATTTAACACAATTTCAGAAAAAACCTGTTTTACAATCGCTTAAGAAAAAACGTCTTTTAGTTAAATAAAACTATTATACTATTATATTGTCAATTTCTTTTCCTTTTATACATGATTATCGTTTTCTTATTTGATATATTTAAATTAGGTAGAAATATGTTTACATTAATTCTAGGCATTAGTTATGGTATTGATAAAATCATTTTTCAAGTAGGAAACTTATATATATATATATATATATATATATATATATATATATATATATATATATATATATATATATATATACTCCTCCGTCCACTTACATACTTCGCAGTTACTGTTCAAGCGTGGATTAAGGAAAAAAATAATGATATAAATGTTGTGAGTGTAAAAGTAAAATAGGAGAGAGAATGAGAGGAGGGAATAGTAAATTATAATGGTATTGTGAGTATTAAAATAATGTAGGAGAGAGAATGAGTGGGGTAGGGTTAATATTTTAATAATAAAAACTTTCCATTTTAGGTAAAAAAACAAAGTGTGAAGTATGTATTTGGACGCCCAAAATAGAAAGTGTGAAGTATGTAAGTGAACGGAGGGAGTATATATATGATATATATATATATATATATATATATATATATATATATATATATATATATATATATATATATATATATATGCCAAAAACTTATAAAAACGCGTTTTTGTTAACTTAACAAAAACGTGTTTTACCGTCTTCCTAATAACAACACACGCTTACGTAACCTCTCTCTCTCTCTCTCTCTCTATACGCAGGGGAAGATCGCGTCTTCTTCGTCTCCGGCAACCCCACTGCAATCGCCCTCACCGTCTTCTCCTTCTCCGTGCAACACCAATCCCCTCTCCGATCCCAAAACCAACCTGGCGGACAAACACATAACCGACGATGACTTGGAGAAGATGAACTATTTGAGAGCCGTAATCAAAGAAACCTTCCGTTTACACACTCCATTACCATTACAAAGGATTTGATTTTGAATTGATACCGCTCGGATCGGGACGGAGGGGGTGTCCTGGGATTGCGTTTGCGGCGGTGACGATTGGGTCGGCGCTTGCGATGAATTTATCAAGTTTGATTGGGGATTTCCGAATGGGGAAAATGGTGAGGATTTGGATACGATCAAGCACTTTGTTGTTTTATAACGATTAATCAAGTGCCGAGTTGGTGATTAATCAAGTGCCCGTTAGTGTATAATAGAGTGCCCGTTAGTGTATAATCAAGTGCCCGTTGGTGTATAATTGAGTGCCCGTTAGTGTATAATCAAGTGCCCGTTAGTGTATAATCAAGTGCCCGTTGGTGTATAATTGAGTGCCGTTAGTGTATAATAGAGTGCCTAAGTGTGTAGCGAGTGTCAATGTATTTTTGAATGCCAGTTCATGTAATTTTGAATGCCGATCCATGTTTTTTTGAATGCCGGTTCATGTTTTTGAATATCGGCAAAAATAATTATCAGTGTTTTTGAGTGCCGGTATATGCATTTTTGAGTGCCGGTAAATGTGTTTTCAAATGCCATCCACGTATTTTTGAATGCCGGTGTAAAAAGTGCTAGTGCATGTATATTAAGTGACTTTATAAACTAACACTGGCACTTGGTTACACTAACACCGACACTTTGTTACACTAACACTCGCACTTTGTTAAACTAACACCGGCACTTGTTTTACACTAACACCGGCACTTTGATACACTAACACCGGCACTTTATTACACTAACACTGCACTTTTACACCTTCGCACCGGCACTTTGTTACACATGCACCGCTTCGTTGAATTGACCCAAACTTGACAAATTAAACCCTTTTTCCACACCATTGAAGGACATTCTGTTTATCCAACGAAAAAACGAAGAGCTATGGAATCAAATCACACAGTTATCTCCAATTAATTATGTACCAATCAATAAAGTACCAATCAATTATGTAACGAAGCAGAGTTGACAATGGACATTAATGGCGGAACTAGGGGCACGAATTGTAGGTTACTAAATATTCAAACTGAGTGAACGCCGGAGAACGATCGGAGCTTGGGATGGCCAGAGAAGATGATCGGAGCTTGGGATGGCACGAATTTGTGTAATTACAAAAATGCCACCGTTTGTTTTGAAAACACGTTTTTCTTTATCTTAAAAAAAAACTAGTTTTTTATAAGACCAACCCTATATATATGTATATATATATATAGTTGTAATTAATTGAATCAATAAAGGAAGTAAATAATATTTTCTCATTCACACAAATCAATTCTTAATTATTGTTTTTATAAATTTAAAAGTTTTAAGAAATCAAATAAGTGATATTTTTCACTTCTTTTATCTTTCTTTTTTTCTTTGGTGTTAATGAAGTTATTTTGGCCCTTTATTTTGATTATTTTTCGTTTTTATTATATATTTATTATTTTATTGGTGGCCATGGAGTATATGTTTGATTCCTACATTTTCATATCTATTTATAAAAACAACATACATTCTACATACTATTGTTTTTTTTTTACCCAAAAACTTATTTTGCATATTATTTACATTTGTTTGGACACATTAATTAAATTCAGAATATCTGCAATAATTACTTCATTAAAAGTTAAAAAATTGCATTCCAAAACCTACTTAGTAAATTATTTTTGTATACGGGCAAAATGGTTCTTTTTTTTTTTTTTCGAATTTAATAATATATACTCCTCCGTCCGTACGATAACTCTTCACTTTTGCCATTTTGGTCAATTGAAAGCTTCACCTTTCCTTTTTTGGCAAAGGAATCTTTACTATTCCCTCCACTCATTCTCTCTCCTACATTATTTTAATACTCACAACACCATTATAATTTACTATTCCCTCCACTCATTCTCTCTCCTATTTTCAAATTACACTCACAACATTTTCTCCACCTTAATTTGCGCGCCGGAGCCAAAATGGTGAAGTAATAAGCGGGACGGAGGGAGTATAAAAATTTAAGAAGTTGTACAGTGAAAGGGCGTTTTGTTTGGAAATGTATATGGCATATGTTTAGGCTTGATTATACTCCCTCCGTCCCAATAAAAGCTTCACCAATTACCCAAAAGGGCGTCCCGTTAGAAGCTTCACCTTTTCTTTTTTGGACATAAAATATTATTATTTTAATGGTGGGGCCCACTTCATTAACAATAACCCTTAATTAGCTTGACTAAATCCAAATTTAATTAATCCTTACCCAACCCAAATTATCAGTCCAACCCAAAATTAATAACCCAAAATTCATTTTCAAAACCCTCTCTCTCTCCTCACATTTTCTCTCTCGTCCCAATCGTGTTCATCTTACGATGAAACCCTAGCCTCTCTCTCTCCGTCTCCCTCATCGATTACACCAGAAATTATAACATCCAATCTTCGATTTTCTCTTCTCTTTGTTCTCCCAGTCGAATGGATTCGACCAAAACTATCAATTTCTCAGATGAATCGTCCATGGCGACGAACGATGTATCAATCGTTGCCGGCGATTCGTCAAATTTCTCTCCTTTTTTGTACTTTAATGGTGAATCGGTGGTGGGGGAACCTATTCCTTCGGTGGTGGAAGAAACAGAAGTGTATCAAAACATTTTTTAAACCCTACCTCAACCAAACCCGACTATCGTTCCATTATCGAGTTTTAATGAGCCACGTGGTCTTTGTCGAAGGAGCTCGATGAGATATTTGCTCAAGAAATGGTCCACAAACGTACTATCGATTGAAGGAGGATAACTCGATCATGAATGGACTCCCCAGATTCCAGTAACCCGCTATGTCACCCTTCCATTAAAGGTTGCAAGCCACAAAGCTAAACTTGTTGAGTTTGGGTTTGACCGGCCCCCTTGTACAACGTTGGCTCAAGGAACAGGTTCATGTTTTCTTTTCGAAATTCAAATCTTTTTCTAGTTTGAGTATTTTCTGTTGGGAGTTGGTTGAAAGGAATGTGTGAAATGATGAATATGGCTTCTTGACCTATTTTGTGATTTTTGTTGAACTGCTCACTCTTAACTGCTTTGGTGTGAACTGTGATTGCCTTGGTCTGCACTCTCCTCTTCTTCTGATGTTCTTCTTGCTGGGAATCGAACTTTGTGATATGCATTGTGATATGCTTATGTTGAGTTTGAATTGGTGAGATGCATCATGCCTTCAAACTCTTATGAACACTGAACTTTGTGCCTGAATTGTGATATGCTTATGTTGAGTTTGAATTGGTGAGATGCATGTAATTTTTGGTTGAAACTGATTTATAAATATGGAGGGAATGTAATTATGGAGGGAATGTTTAAATTCTAAGTGGCTGTAATGTTTCCAAGACTTTGTAATTTGAATTTTCAAGTAACAGTGTGTTATTTGAAATTTTGGTGGGAATATTAGTGTTTGTTTTAGTTTTCCCTCCCTCCCCTAATCTCAGATTAAATTTTCTCTCTCCTATTACTTTTGAATATAAATAATGCTTCCATAATTCCCGTGCCCACCCAAAAGGGTGAAGCACTTAATGGGACGGAGGGAGTATGTAAATTTATTTATTTTTGAACCTACTTAGTTAGTAATTTTTTGTTTTAGTACACAGCTAATTAGTAATTATGGTGATAGAGGCGTGAGTTGATGTAGCCTAGGTCAGTGTGATAAAGAGTAGGATAGTGTAAAAAGAAAAAAAAGGTAGTGGGAATAGAAATTCCCATATGTGCAGGTTGGCCAGGATGACAGACAGTTGTTGACTGACGTTGTCATCATTTAATGGCTTCGGAGCTGGCAATTTGCAAGGTCCCTATTTTGAAACCCAAATCTCAATTTCATCAAATTCCAAATCCAAATTACAAATCTATCCTCAATCCAAAACATAAACAGACACAAATCACAAACCCTATTTTGAAACCCAAATCCCTTCTCTCCGCCTACGCAGCCCGTCATCTTCCTCGCACCATTGTGACCTTTCCTCCGGTCGTCTTATCTAATCGGCGCCGACCACCACTCATCCGCTGCTTTCCGCCTGCAGTGCCTCGTCCTTTTCGACCGCCCACAGTTTCCGGCCGTCTGTTCTGAATTGTTCTCTCCTGGGTTTCTTTGCAACATCACCGGACTTCTCTAATCGGCGCCGACCACCACTGAATTGTTCTTTCTCCTCAACCCTCGTCTGCACCGCCGACAAGCTACTGTTTCACCTGTTTCCTTTTCCTCAGTCGAATTCGTCGGCGATGAAACGTGCAACTGATGACGACATAGCCGACAAGCTACAGTCGAAGAAGCCTGTCTTTCTCACAAAAGCTGAGCGAGAGCAGTTAGCCTTGCAGCGCCGTCAGGAACAGATCTCCAATCAGAAGCGCGGCGGCACTTCTTCCGACCTCCTCCTCCGTCCCCCTTCTACGTCCACCGATAAAACCCCCGATGCCTCCGATCGTAGCCATCACCGTTCCTCTCGTGATTACGATCGCCGTGATAGAGAACGAGACCGTGATCGGGAACGTGACTCCGAGCGTCGGAACAGGGACCGGGAGCGAGACGAAGAGCACAAAGCCAGAGAACGTGCCCGCCTTGAGAAATTAGCTGAGCGAGAGCGCGAGAAGGAGCTCGAAGCCATCAAAGAGCAGTATTTGGGATCCAAAAAACCTAAAAAGCGTGTTATTAAGCCTAGTGAGAAATTCCGCTTCTCGTTTGACTGGGAGAACACCGAGGACACCTCCCGCGACATGAATGCACTTTACCAGAACCCTCATGAGGCCCGCCTCCTCTTTGGAAGGGGTTTCCGTGCTGGCATGGATCGCAGGGAGCAGAAGAAACTCGCTGCCAAGAATGAGAAGGACACTAGGGATGAGATTAGGAAGAAGGGTGGCATTGAGGAGCAGCCTGAGGAGGCTGCTGCCCAGAAACTCAAGGAAGAGGCTGCTGATATGTATGACACTTTCGACATGAGGGTTGATCGACACTGGTCTGACAAGAAGCTAGAGGAGATGACCGAGAGGGACTGGAGGATTTTCAGGGAAGATTTCAGCATCTCTTACAAGGGTTCTAAGATTCCTCGCCCTATGAGGAGTTGGGCAGAGAGCAAATTGAGTTCCGAGCTATTGAAGGCTGTAGAGAGGGCCAATTACAAGACCCCTTCCCCCATACAGATGGCTGCCATTCCTCTTGGTCTCCAACAGCGTGATGTCATTGGTGTTGCCGAGACTGGTTCTGGTAAGACTGCTGCCTTTGTGCTTCCTATGTTGACTTACATAACTAGACTCCCTCCCATAAGCGAAGAGAATGAGGCTGAGGGGCCTTATGCTGTTGTCATGGCCCCCACTCGTGAGCTTGCTCAGCAGATTGAGGACGAGACTGTCAAGTTTGCTCATTATATGGGTATCAAGGTTGTCTCCATTGTGGGTGGGCAGTCGATTGAAGAGCAGGGATTTAAAATTAGGCAAGGATGTGAGGTTGTCATTGCCACTCCTGGCCGTCTTATTGATTGCTTGGAGAGACGTTATGTAGTTTTGAACCAATGTAACTATGTGGTCCTTGATGAGGCTGATCGCATGATTGATATGGGGTTTGAGCCACAAGTAGTTGGCGTCCTGGATGCCATGCCTTCCAGCAATTTCAAACCGGAGAATGAGGAAGAGGAGCTTGATGAGAAAAAGATTTATCGAACCACTTATATGTTTAGTGCCACCATGCCCCCTGCTGTGGAGCGACTTGCCAGGAAGTACCTTAGGAACCCTGTTGTGGTCACTATTGGAACTGCTGGAAAGGCAACCGATCTCATCACCCAGCATGTGTTCATGGTGAAGGAGTCAGAGAAAATGTATCGATTGCAAAAACTCTTGGATGAACTTGGTGATAAGACAGCTATTGTGTTTATAAATACAAAGAAAACTGCTGATCATGTTGCAAAGTCACTTGACAAGTCAGGCTACCGGGTGACGACTTTGCATGGTGGGAAGTCGCAGGATCAGAGAGAAATCAGCCTTGAAGGTTTTAGAACCAAGAGGTTCAATGTATTGGTTGCTACTGATGTAGCAGGGCGTGGGATTGATATACCTGATGTGGCTCACGTTATAAATTATGATATGCCTGGGAATATTGAAATGTATACTCATCGTATTGGACGTACAGGTCGTGCAGGGAAGACTGGAATAGCCACTACATTCTTGACTCTGCATGACACAGATGTCTTTTATGATCTTAAGCAGATGCTCAATCAGAGTAACAGCCCTGTACCTCCCGAACTGGCTAGGCATGAAGCTTCAAAATTCAAGCCCGGGAGTATCCCTGACAGACCACCTAGACGTAACGATACAGTTTTTACTCATTGAGGCAATTATTCTATACGATGTACTAGTGAGTGACTGTTTTAAGATTTTGTAGTACGAAGGGAAAGTACTAGTTCAATATTGTAATTGCAGGATTGTAGGTTTTGCTGAGTTTAGTTTGGTAACTTATGCTCATTACTCTTCATCCACTGCTATTCTCTTTTCTTGTTTGCAGTATTGATGACTTTTAGTCATGTTTTTTGCTATAATTTATACCATCACATTTTTCTTGGATTGGTTAAAAGATTGACACTGACAATGTTTGATTTGGGTTGTTATAATGTTTGAATCTATAAATATTATATAGGAGAGTCTAATTTCATTCTCTCATCGCGCCACTTGGAATTATGACGTGTAATTCTATGTCATCATTTCATTGGCTTAAACTTTTTTTTTTTGTCTTTCAATGTCTGTCAACTGATTTATGATGTTGTTACATTTATCCTCGGAGGATATCCCCTTCTGCTAACGGAACTTCTGGTAACGCATTAGTTCCCTTTTATTCAATTGAATCTGTTTGTATTAACTTCCCCTTGTGCCAATCTCAGAGTTGCATATCACGATTGCTTCAACAGGTATCGCCCTTCTGTTATAATCAATGTGTTGGCTGATCTTGAATACTTTATTGGTATTTTTATGAATTATGGTTTGGTGTGGATAATTGCAATTTGATCGAGTTTGCAAAATGAAGAAATTGAATCCGACCAATCAAAACCCCCTTCAATTCTCATAGGCGATTTTTTTTTATTTGAATTATATGCAAGGATCAATAAATTCAGTGTTGAATCTGTAAAACCCTAAAACCCTTTTGTTGATTTTATGTGAAGGTGGTATACGGAGAAGTTCTTGAAGGTCAAGGGGATAAAGAATAGTGTGGAGGAGTGGCATAAATACAGAGATTGTCTCTCTGTAAGATTATTCTTTCTCACCATTGCTTATATGTGTACAGTGATTTGACTATTTAAATTCAGCTTGATTATTTTGCAATGAGGATTTGATATGAATTTACCGGCCTTCACGTGTATTTGTAAGTAGCCTAGCACACTCGCCGGCGTTCACATGTAGTATTTGTAAGTAGCCTACTAGCACACTCGCCTGTCTCTAAATCAATATCCCCTCTTAGTTTTCATGGAAACAAAAATATTTGATTTTTGAAGAGTTTTAGTAGTAGTAATCAAAATTACTCTTGATTTTGCTCTATATAATTGCAAGTGTCATAAGGTATAGATGATCTCTCAAAGGTGAATTATTCAGTTCATCGAAATGACATCCATTTTAGAACAAGTCTTTTATTATTAAAGAAATCACTCATTTTAGGATGGAGAGAGTAATATCTGTGATTTTATCCTCTGTAAATAAGTTATTAAGTTGATCTTTAAAGTCAAAAGAACATGCTTTGTAAATAAGAGGGGGGGTTACAGATCTGGCTCCTCTCCATTATACTTCCCACCCAGTTTCCCTCGATGCACTATTAGATGTAGGACATATGGATAAAATTAAAGTCAAAAGAACATGCTTTTGTATGTTTCAAATTTTGATGGATTGTAAATTGTCACTTAGTTTGTACTTAAAGTATGCAACTTTATACTACTTTGGTTCTATAATTTTTGTATTTGTATTCTACTTTGGTTTTGCACTATTTGTTCAACAATTTTTCTGTGGGGATCCATCAAGATGTGGAAATCCCAAGGAAAGTGGATCAAGCCTGAGTTATTGGGGAAGAAATTATCAATGTCATCAATCTTAAAACCTGTGCACTATTCATTTACATTATGATCATTAAGAAAGATTATGTTTTAAATGTTTTTCACAGGGGGAGAATTACTTGGAGATTGATTTGGATATGCACAGATTCAGTTACATTTCAAGGAAGGGATTCGAAGCATTTCAAGATAGATTAAAGCTCTGCATTTTGGATTTTGGACTCACAATTCAGGCAAGTCTCTAAACTAACTATATAATGAGGCAAGTGCAAGAGCAGTTTTCCCGCTTAAACAAAACCTCATTATTTTCCGTATTCCCAAACTGCACCTCTCATAGCGTACCTGATAAGCCTGCTAAGCCGGAGCCCTTTCATATACTGAACGCTCTTTGAACAGGGGAATGCCAAGATATTTCATTGGAAAAGAACCAATTTGACAACCAGACCATCTAGCAATTTTTCCTTTATCTCTTCTGCTTACATAATCAGCAGTGTAAAACCCACTTTTCTCCAGATTTATGAGCTGGCCAGAAGAACATTCATATTTGCTTAAAATTCTCCTCAATCCTTCAATCAATCTTTGTTTCCCATTGCAAAATAAGACCATGTCATCTGCATATAATAAGTGTGTTATCGAGTTTCCACCTCTCCCATGATTATAAGTTCTAAAACTTCCATTTTGAGCAGCTTTCTTGAGGTTTAAAGACAATTTCCTGAGCCAAAATGAAGAGAAGAGGAGATAGAGGATCCCCCTGTCGAACCCCTCTAGTGGACTCAAAATATCCATAGGACTTCCCATTGATTCTCATGGAATATCTATTACCTCTCACAATCTTTTCAATCAATCTTCTGCTATTTGCATCAAACCCCAGCACAGACAGAGCTTTTATTTGAAAATCCCATTCCATTCTATCATAAGCTTTCGACATATCCAATTTGAAAATCACATTATGCCCTGCCACCCGCCTGTCAATTCTATGAACCATTTCATGAGCTAAAGCCACATTTTCTTGGATGCTTCTATCTTTAACAAAACCTGCTTGTTCCGGAGATATAATTTCTGGAAGAAACTTGGCCATTCTCAACGTAAGAATTTTGGATTGGATCTTGCTAAAAAAACTACACAAACTGATTGGCCTAAGATCCTTGAAATCCTCAGGTTTTTCAGTTTTAGGAATCAACACAATCACATTCGACGAGAATCCTTTGTGCATCTCCTGTCCACCAAAGAACTCCTTTGTAGCTTCAATCACATTCTCTTTGATAATAGGCCAGCAACCTTGGAAGAAGTGCCCAGTGAATCCATCAGTTCCAGGAGCACTATTGGGATTTAAAGAGAGAATAGCCTGCCATATCTCATCTTCATCAGGAATTTTGTGAAACTGCTTGTTCATATCATCAGAGACTTTAGGGAAAATATCTTCAAACAAAGAATCATCTACTTAATGTGGAGTTGATGAGAACATATGTGAGTAATACATGGCAGCCAGATCACCAACTTCTTGTTCATCTTCACACCAAGAACCATCAATAAGCTTGATTCTAATATTGTTCATTCTTTTCCTCTCCTTTATGCAAGCATGAAAAAGGGCACTATTTCTATCTCCTTCTTGCAACCAAAGTTGTCGAGATTGTTGTTGTTTCATTTGCATGTCCCATCTTAACACAGTGCTAAGCTCTTCTTTAGCTTTTTTTTTAACTTTTCTTCCACATCTGAGTTCCCTCCTTGATGAATACTGTTCTCCAACTTGATTATATCATCTTGTAGAGCAGCCATTTTTTTCTTTATGTCTCCAAACACATTCCAATTCCAATTTTTTAAAGCTCTCCGTAAAGCATACAATCTTCTGTGAAGTAAATTCATGGCAGTTCCTTCCAACTGAATTGATCCCCATATCTGTGAAATGAATGGCTGGAAAGATTGATGCTCTAACCACATCTTTTGAAATCTAAAAACACTCTTGGGCTTTGGAGAATCTTTCAATTCAATTAACAGAGGAGCATGATCTGAATGCAATCTTGCTAAATGGCTAATTCTGAGATGTCCATGCTTGATGATAAATTCCCCATTTGCTAAGATTCTATCTAATCTTTGCCAAATTCTGCTAAAATCATCATGATCATTGCACCACGTAAATATACTCCCTTCAAATCCCATATCAGTCAGACCAGCAGCAGTTATGAACCTGTTAAACTCATCTATTGCTCCATGATCCCAGCCATTTCCACCCACTTTCTCATTAACATTGGAAATCACATTAAAATCTCCACCTACCACCCAAGCATCTTGATTTCCATGTTGACATTGAATCAAATCATTCCATAGAATTCTTCTTTCAGTTTTCTCTGTACTAGCATAAACAACTGTAATCAAGCCAGTCATATCAGCTCCTGCACTTACTCTAACTGTGATAAACTGCTTTGTAACTTGAATAACATCTACTTGAATCCCATCTTGCCATAGCAGCCATATATGAGTATTAATAGGTTCCCCATGAAAAGATTTTTTAAATTTCAGCTTTTTTGCAACTTTTTCCACTCTCTTACCTTGCCCTTTTGTGATATTCTTTTACTTTTATGTTTGTCTCTATTTTTTAGTGTTGTATTGTGAATATGCTTTGGTCTTAATAAGTTGTTTTGGGGAAAAATTATTGAATAGGTTGGTAAAGCTGGCGGAAGTGAGTGGAAATCATTGTCTGATTCTGTAAGTGATTTTTGCTTATTCTTTTTATTTAGGGCTAGGCTGCAATTAGGGTGTAATTTATTTGCTAATTGGATTTGATTATGTTATTTTAGGAAAAAGCTCCATAACAAGCTAAGGCTGACAAGAGGAAGAAGGATTATGAGAAGCAAATGCAAGCATACAACAAAAAGCTGGTATTGATCATTTTTCTGTTACATAATTAGCATTTACAATAGCACACACTCACCACTGTGTGCTATACTGTAGAAACAAAAGACGATCTACTGAGGGGGAAAGAGAGAAGTCCTTTTGATTTTCCCCCTTTCTCTCTTCAGTCTTGTCAGAAATGGCTGCCGATGAACCTTCCATCACTCGCTGGTCCTTCCAGGTACCCCCCCCCTCTTTCTGCTCTGCTTAACTCCCACTCAAAAAGCTGTTTTTCCCCCCAACTGAAAAGAAATCTGGTTCTTTGCATCCCTTTACTTTGGGAAATTGAAATATAGTTGACTTTGTAAGGGAGGGTGGTGATTGCAAGCTGAATAGATCATAATTTTGACTAGGTTTGCTACTAAGACCTGATTGTGGCATATCTTAAGAACAAAATTCTTTCTCAGCTACATTTGAATTTTGCATAAATATGTTTGATCTACAACCCCCCACCCCCAATTCAATTGGTGATGTAAACAACAATTTGAATTTCATTCGGGTACTATATTATTAAACCACTGCTAGATGGCACTTTCATTTGTACTTTTCAGCTGAAAAATATTTTTTTGGCAAAATCAGATTGTTTATGTCTATTTATTAGGTCCTATTCTTGATGTTGACTGACGGAACCACAATTCTTTTGCAACAAGCTCAACGGATCACATGATCAATGTATGCAAGATTGGAGAAAATCGACCCATTATAAGACTTTTTCTGGGCATAACTGAATTTGGTTATTGGTTGCAATTTTTTCTTCTACTTTCTGTTATTGAAGAGGTTTTTATTATATCAAGATTTACTCAAAGTGGACGGCTTATTAGAGTTTCAGCTGGACGTGCCTGGATTCCAAATATATAGGATGCATTAGCATAGTTTACATTTTATTTTTCTTGAAAATCAGTTTGGGATTTTGATTTTGAGTCCTACTGTATTTTATTTACTCCTATATTGTTGATGTCATATGGAATTGCTAATTTTCTGTGGACTTATGTTTGTTAGTCCAGTTACATTTCAGTTTTAATTTGCAAAGTTGAGATCACGACTCTGTTTTAATGTAATGTAGGTCAATCATATATGCTGCGTGTTTAGAAGGTTCTGACCCTATTCGCCTGTTTGAGAAGCGAATTAACATCAAGAGAGGTATTTCCTCACCCTCCCTCACTCTCTCCGTCCCCAAAATTCATTAATACAGTCTATTGTACTCATAATACAGTATTTCTTACACACATTTTCTATAAACTCACTTCTTCTCTGCTGCATGGTTTATTTGCTTAAATGTCTGTCAGTTAATTTGTAAGTTTTTGCATTTTTTTAATTATCCCCAGAGGTTAATGGCGGACGAGATAGAAAAAGTCAAAGGTTTTCCTGTGGATGCACTTCTACCCTTTCGAGAAAGGTTGAAGATGTTGGGACGTGTGGTAAATGTAGATGACCTTCGGTTAAATGCACCAGAGAGAGCTTATTATGCACACTTACAATGAAAAGCCTGTTCTTTCACGTCCCCAACACGAGTTCTACTTGGTCAGATAGTTGATATCTGCTTGTCATATTGGTTCAATTTGATACTCAGTTTTCCCCCATCTAAAAATGTACTCCCTCCGTCCTCCGTCCTTAAATGAATGTCCATTTTCAAGATTTTTTTTCCCAAAATCAATGTCCTTTTTGTTAAAAAACTTTGTCCCTACATGTTTTTTACCAAAAAAAATTCATTAATCATTGTACTTACAAAGCTAAATGCTTAGAAAGGGAATACAAAAATATTTATGCATCTTTGGGTTTGAATTGTATAAAAAAGTAAACATTTTTAGAATGACCCCTACATAAAACCTTGGACATTCATTTCGGGACGGAGAGAGTAATTAACATTTGCCATTTTAAGAAAGATTATGTTTTAAATGTTTTTCACGGGGGGAGAATTACTTGGAGATTAATTTGGATATGCACAGATTCAGTTACTTTTCAAGGAAGGTATTCGAAGCATTTCAAGATAGATTAAAGCTCTGCATTTTGGATTTTGGACTCACAATTCAGGCAAGTCTCTAAACTAAACATTTTGCGTTTTCCAACTTTTGGCCATTAGAAGGTGTTCTTAACTTTTATTTCTACTGTGAATCAGGGAAATAAACCTGAAGAGTTGCCAGAGCAGATCTTATGTTGTGTTAGGTTAAATGGAATTGATTCCATGAGGTACCAACAACTGGGGACTAATCAAGATAGACTGTAATAAGTTTGTAAACACCATAAGATTTTCCGTCAATAAATATCAATGTCTAAAGAATCCCTTTTTCTCAGATTATCTTTTTTTACAATATTATCGGACTACACTTAAAGGTCGTAGCTTCCAAGGATTGAGAGGTTTGCCACATAAACCAATATTTCCAGAATAAGAGCTCTTTGAAAAATCACTTAGAGGCTTCCCAAGAGCAATTTCCCCGACCAAAAGATTATCAGATAAATTCAATTCTTTCGGATTTATGAACTTCAGATACTCTTGGTATATTCCCTGTAATCTGATTTCTCTGCAGCCTCAGCTTCTCCATGTAGCTTATATTTCCCAGAGATACTATACTGGCAGGACGGAACCCAACTCATTGTAGCTAAGATCCAAAGTTTGCAATGTTACCAATTTCCCAATGGAATTTTTGCATTTTTTTAATTATCCCCAGAGGTTAATGGTGGACGAGATAGAAGGTTTTCCTGTGGATGCACTTTTACCCTTTCGAGAAAGGTTGAAGATATTGGGACGTGTGGTAAATGTAGATGACCTTCAGTTAAATGCACCAGAGAGAAAGCTTATGTACGCTTACAATGAAAAGCCTGTTCTTTCACGTCCCCAACACGAGTTCTACTTGGTCAGTTGATATCTGCTTGTCATATTGGTTCAATTTGATACTCAGTTTTTCCCAATCTAAAAATGTACTCCCTCTGTCCTTCGTCCTTAAATGAATGTCCATTTTCAAGAATTTTTTTCCAAAATCAATGTCCTTTTTGTTAAAAAACTTTGTCCCTACATGTTTTTTACCAAAAAAAATTTATTAATCATTGTACTTACAAAACTAAATGCTTAGAAAGGGAGTACAAAAATATTTATGCATCTTTGGGTTCGAAATGTATAAAAAAGTAAACATTTTTATAATGACCCCTACATAAAACCTTGGACATTCATTTCGGGACGGAGAGAGTACTTAACATTTGCCATTTTCTCTCTGTGTGACGATTGTACAGCTTTATTCTCATTGTCTCCTTACTATTCCAAATTGGCAAGTAGATCTAAGGTGGTGTCAAATCCCCTTTCAAGTGTGATTATGCTAATACTTCTCTTTTTCGATTTTAAGTAATTGTAGCTATTATTATATACTGTATATCTTTGTTTTTTTGGGTTTTATTTCATCTACAACTCTCAGAAACCATTTCAAAAAGGGCATGAACAAGATTGAGCGATCAAGCTATACATTTAGATCTACTTGCCAAAGCCCGAGGAGTCGCTGCTGCATAAACTTACTTCATTGATCTTCCAGAACAAATCAAAGAACCACCTAACTTATGGTGCTCATCTTAATTGTTACTGCAAGGAATTAATGACTGAAAAAGCAGAGGCTTTAATCGAAAAGATGAAAGAGCTGAAGTTAAGCTTAACCTCTATGCCTTATAACATATAACAGCCTAATGACCCTTTATTCAAAAACTGGTCAACTAGAAAAAATTCCGGCTATTATCCAAGAAATGAAGGCCTCTGAGGTCAGTCCAGATTCTTACACCTATAACGTATGGATGAGAGTACTAGTTGCAGCTAACAACATACCTGGGGTTGAGAGGGTAGTTGATGAGATTAAGAGGGATGGACGTGTTTCTCCGGATTGGACAACATATAGCAATTTAGCGTCTATTTATGTAGATGCAGGTTTGAATGATAAAGCAGAAAAAGCACTGAAAGAATTGGAAAAGAAATATGTCTGCAAAGATCTTTCTGCTTATCAGTCTTTAATAACACTTTATGGCAAAACTGGAAAATTTACTTGAGGTTTATCGTGTGTGGCGCTCCTTGAGGCTGGCTTTTCTGAAACATGCAAACATAAGCTTTCTGAATATGATACAGGTATCAGTTAACTTAGAAGATTTACCAGTTGCAGAAAAATGTTTTAGAGAATGGGAAACTGGCGGCTCACCTCTTGATATTAGGATTGCAAATGTTCTTATAAGGGCATATACCAAAGAAGGTTCATTAGGGAAGGCTAAACAGCTTAAGGAGGTATCAAAGAGAAGAGGTGCCAAGCCTAATGCTAAAACTTGGGAAATCTTTTTGGACTACTATTTGGAACATGGGAAGAGAAAATCAGCAGTAGATTGCATTGAGAAAGCAGTCGATACTGGTAGAGGGGACGACAAGAAGTGGGTCCCGTCTAATGAGGTGGTTCGAAAATCGATGGGACAATTTGAACAGAGCAAGGATGTCAATACTGTTGAATGGTTTGTAGAGATTCTGAAGAAGGCTATGTGTGAAGTTGACGCTGAGCTGTTTGAATCTTTGATAAGAACTTATTCAGCTGCTGAAAAACCATGCCCGCTTATGCGTAGGCGGATAAAGATGGAGAATGTAGACTTGAGCGAGGAAGGGAAGAAGCTGCTGGACGTCATATGCGTAGAGTGAATTTGGTAAATTATGCGCTTCTACTTGCAAATTTGATTTTTTTGAGAAGTATTAAACATTTGTTTTGACTTGCAATAATATTTATTTTGTCTCTCACGATGGGTATCTGTCACAAGCGAATTTCTTTGTCTGCATTTGGGTTGATTTTGGTTTAGTATTGGATTCACAATCAAGGCAGATTAATAATGCAACTTTTAGTTCTTTTCATAAGAATATTTTGTCCACTGATCCATTCCCAATTCCTGTATGCTTGTAGAGAATCTGTTAGTCCTCATGGCCGTGACATCAAGTGGTAAGATTTGTATTTGAGAAGTTTATACTAGCAGTTTATTAACATAGATAAAGGTGTACTACTTCCCAAAACAGGATCCATCAGAACCCCTAGGGTACTATTTATTTCCTTGTCTTTCCCATTTTATCAGAAGGATTGCTGAATTTTTTCCACAGTATTTGCATTTGAGAAGTTTTTTCCTGGATGTCAACCATGATGCCTACAACCTCTCCCTAACACAGACACACACCCCAACACAACCCTTTATGCTCTTGATTGCATTTGGTGTCAAACTTGGCTTGTATTCCGGTGATTGCATTCCGTGTCAAATTCACAAGGGCCAGGCACTATGACAATATAATTATGTGTTTAATGCAGTTGGTACCTGGTGGGTCCCCTGATCCAGAATGTGCGTTGTAAACATGCATTCTCCTGTTTCAGCTACTCTCTGATTTTAGCTACTTATGTTTGTGGGACGACGGATCTTAAGCTTTTCAACCAGCATTCTTGGTTTATTGCGGTTTTTTTTGTTGTTGGTACAAATTGAAATGCAAAACGGATTATTGCGTTACAGTAGTCAGTTTTATGTTAAATTCAGTACATGATGTATAATGTTGGGCAAATGCATGTTAGTTATCCGAGTTTGTTCAACCGTTGCAATGTGACTACCAACATTGATTTTTTTGCGAACCCCTTTCCCATATTGACCTTTTGCTGCGAATCAATGAAAAATTTGTTAAAAACCTAAATTATGTTATCATGCCCATGTATGATTTGTTTTTGGCAAATATGACATTTTACATTAAATTTTAACGTTCTTTGCTATAAAAAATGCCACGTGAATCTTGAGTAATTTGGTAAAGAAAGTATTTTGGTAGCTAAAACCTAAAGAGGCATGGTTGCTTCTCTGGATACTAGAGGTCACAAAAGATTGGATGAACAGAAATGTACTCTCTGTTGAAACGCTCTTATTGGTTCACAAGTAAAAAACTTATAGTTCCTCTTCTCCGCTTTTGGATATTATAACCGTTTGAAGTTTGATAAGTGCTTCTAACACTACACAAGTTGAATATGCAACTGATAGATGATCGATCCCAAGACAGAGAATGGGTATCTAATAATCCTAATTCCCCTAGGTAACCATAGGGGTGGACATAAAATAACAGTTTAATAATTAAATTTTTATTTCTTAATCAATTACTATTATAATGCCCCATCGAGTATCGACGTAGTATTAGTATAACAGAGAGTATTCTGCAGCGTTGTGAGATCCTTGTGAAACAATAAGAGGCGGCTCAAAGACCATTTTTCTTCGACAATTGAACTCCAAGGCTAAAATTGGCTTTGATAGCATTATGCGCATGCTCATATCCTTTCTATTTTTCCCTCGCTTTTGCGTTCTTCTTCATCACTACCGTCTATGTTAGAAGATGGTACTGTAAAATAGATAGATTGTCGACAACGACACACCGAATCGCCTACGCTTTCCTAGTAGAACAATTCGACCCTTTATCAGTGCCCGGGTTGTTCCGAATTTCCTACTAAGATAAGACGGTGTCCTCTGTAATTTGGCAGAAAACAGAGATATAACTTCAGAGTGTTTGTATGTTGTTTGTTTGAATGTTCAGGGATGCAGCCAACCGATTGATTATTTTGTATGTCAATCCTATAAACAATGTGTGTTTATAAAGACACAAAACAGGTGCTTCTGAAGAGTTGTTTCTCTTCAAAAAATCAGATCCAAAAGTTGTTACTGTCCGAACTTACTTATAGCATTCCGAACTCACCCATCTATGAACCAAATCCCGAGTACATTAAAATGGACCAGTAATTATACTTAAATCACCAACAGTCTACAATAAATGTCCTCCACACTTTTGCTGGCCTTACCCTGTAAACAGAATCGAAAGAAAAACATGTCAAGTGATGGAGATGAGTATAGGGATTAGTTTAAGTTTAATTAAGATTATTATTTGTTAGTTTTATAAATATTTTCGAATTTATATTTAGATAGACAATAGTTATATGTTTAGAATAGATTTAGGCTTTATTTTGACATTTTAGACTTCTGTTACGTAATTCCGAATTTGAGTCTTTATTAATATCATTTTTATATTGAGCGTGTCTCTTTATTCTCTAAATGTGAGTTTGTACTTTTGATGCCAAGTTCCTAGTATTCGTTGAATCAATAGGTTATTAAAGGTAGTTCTTTCGGTATTGTTGCGACAATCAACGAATTAATAGTATCTTCCTTTTTATTCTATTTGTTTCCGTTTCCTACATCAACAGATCAACTGGTGAGGATTGTACTCCGTACGGCCACTGCAAATATACAAAGTAAGTTGAATTATCTCTATGCATAGTTGAATGGCTGAATGAAACGATGTCAGAGAAATACCTGAAGCTCGGAAGCGACATCCTGGTAAGTGGGCCCATCCATTTACTGGAGTCTGGCTCAGGGGCTGTCGTATTGCCAAGGTTGGTCAAGAAACCCGACCCATTTTTTTTTTTTTTTAAAAAAAGAACTCTCGTGGAGCTATATATTAGAAACCAGAGAGACTTGAGTGAATACAAGTGAATCTAATTAGCGTGAAGTGACCAAGGGGATTTTTGTTTTTGAATGACTTAAACTAAAAAGGAAATTGCAAATAAATTAAACTAATGACTAAGGATCACAAAATTGACAAAGAGATTCACGAATTGGGTTTCACAATATATTCACTTTATGTTATTTTATTAATGAAGTCATCAATTGCATTCTAAGGTTCATTCACAAAATCATGAGTTGAGACGGTTTGATGTGCGATTTGCAACTCAAATATTCTCTTTTTATTATACTCCAGTTACGTTTATATAATGATTAAAGAATTAATGAAGATCAAAAGAATAGATGAACCTAGATCCAATTAATTTCTGTTACGTCCTCAATTAGATCTAAGTAGTAAAATAATGGTCAATGTATCTATGTCTGAGTTACTGTAACAATAGATACCCACAAATTCTAGGGCCAAAAGTATCTTAACATAAATCTGAAATCCTAGAACGAATTAAAAATATTTTACTACTCTAGAATGATATTGAATCAAGAATTAAAAACTATAGCATAACGATCATGTATTGTTACTACCAATCCGCAAATTAAATAACTTAGCTACTCAAACTCATAATAAAAATCACAGCAATGGAGTAAAGAAACATAAAACCTGGTGTTCTGATCTTGGAATAATGAAAATCTTCTAGCCCTAAAAAAAAATAATAGAATAATGTCTCTCCTAAAACTACTAATAATGTTTTGTATTTATACTAGGGTTCTAAAAAGAAATACAAATCTTTGAATCTCTCTAATCCTTGCCAAATCCGTCGGAGGAGCATGCTAAAACCGTAGAGGGCACTATTGCTCCCTCCAAGGGTGCGGTCGCACGGTTGCACCGATGCAGAAGGGAGCGGTCGCTCGCTAAAGGGGGAAGCGGTCGCCCTAAATCTCTGTAAAAAGGGCGCGATTGCGCAGTAACGAGAGCGGTCGCTCTCTTCCCCTATTTGCTTCTGTTGACTTTTCTTCCTTGCATGTGTGACTGTCCGTTTCACTTTTTACTTTAATTCATCATGTCAGTCCAAAGTCCATCTTTTCTCTTTTAATTCCCTGCATTACACAAACACTAGAAAACCATATCAAAATACCAAATAACCCGAGGATTTAGCATGAAATAAGTCCGGAAGTACCTAATTTAGACGTGTAAAAACACACCCATGAGTGGGCATGTACATGGTTTTGCATGGGCAGCAGTTGGGTTGGGTGAGGGTTTTGTATAACTAATTAATATAACAACCAAATATTTGGTCAGCTAATTTGTACATTTTTTTTTCAACTTTTCTAAGAGAAGATTTAATGTTCCATTCCACAAATTGGTGGTCCTAGTCTTAATAAATTGATCCAACAGTCTATAATTTGGTTTGTTCATATCATACATAAAGAAAGACATGTTTCATTCAAAATCAAATCTCAAACACAGGTAGAGTAAAATTGACAACTACACATAATCTCATTTCTTTTCTTTTTTTTTTTTTTTCACTACACACACACAGAAGCGCCTAGAAAATCCTAGGGAGAGAAAGCCTTCCCTCTAACTTCTGGGGGGGGGACATAAGCTCATTTCATACATTAGTTCCAACACCTGATCAATAGGCAACAAAGGGAAGCTAGCTTCTACCTACTTTTTCTGCAACATGAAAAAAAGAAGCAAGAAATTAACCATTTCAAGTTAGGGTGAGTTTTCTGTTGACTTGTGAGAATCCTTGGAAACAATAACAGGAGGCTCCACCACCATTTCCAGACAACTAAATTCCAGTGCTAGAATTGGCTTTGATAGCATTATGGATACACTCAGATCTCTTTTACTCTCTCCGTCTTCTCTCGCCCTATACATACTTTTCACGCTTTTGCTATCGGAAGTATGTTCTTCGTCACTTTCTAATGTCAACAACCCCGAGACTTTTGCCGGTGATATAGGTCTTACCCTGTGAGGTACAAAGGAAGGAATGTATGCTTTTTTATACATTTTTAATGGCGAAATGCATAAATATTCTTGTTATCCACTTTCTAAACATTTATTTTTACGATAATAAAATGAATGGCGAAAAAAATATGGCAAGAAAGCGTTTAGGGACGAAGTTTTTTACAAAAAAGACATTCATTTTGCGACAAACTTTTCTTGAATTTGGATATTCATATAGGGACAGGAGGAGTACTTGCAAAAAAAAAAAAATCATGTTGAAGCTTGACATTGAAATAAAGTTTCTGAACAATAAATATGTATTGTAAATCCATTATCTTATGTTAACGAGAAGAGTAATGCAATGTGCACAAAAGAGTCACAATTTTGTTTAAAAGATTCTGAGGTGGCAGTTGTTGATTGGTGTTCACCACAGACTATGTAGCGTGTAGCCCATTCAATAACTGTAATCAAAGATTTTGTAAACAAGTTTTTTTTTTTTAAATAAAAAAAAAAAACTTTTTGTGCCTGTAGCTATAGCATTAATATAATGAAAAATGCGACAAATGCAAGACGTATGAGAAGGTTGAAATTTGAAGCGGAAGAAACCTGCACTGAATCTGGCAGGAGTACTTAAGAAGATGTGGATTATACTCTGTACGGCCACTGCAAATATTCCCATAGTAAAAGCACAATGTTAATATCTCTAGGTAGAAATTGTAAACAGACAAGGGCAGATATTTACCTGAAGCTAGGAAGTGACATCTTGATAAGCGGGCCCATCCATTCGTCAGACTTCGGCTTGGAAGCTGCCAATATGCCAAGGTTGAAGTAGGAACATAGCCATAGAAGCACGTTAGAATCCTTTACCTCTGAGAGAGAGAGAGAGAGAGAGAGAGAGAGAGAGAGAGAGAGAGAGAGAGA
The DNA here is from genome assembly GCA_022495995.1 of Adenophora triphylla var. japonica. Lineage (NCBI taxonomy): Eukaryota > Viridiplantae > Streptophyta > Magnoliopsida > Asterales > Campanulaceae > Adenophora > Adenophora triphylla. Next base: position 38,139 of record JAFEMH010001148.1, on the reverse strand, counting down.
GAGAGAGAGAGAGAGAGAGAGAGAGAGAGAGAGAGAGAGAGAGAGAGAGAGAGCTCACCTGTCGAACTAAGGGTGATATTACAGATGCCAGTTGCAGTACCGTCAATTTCACTTACATGCATATCCATGACATTCTTTGGACTACAGGAAGCATTCCCAATGCCAAGCGTGCTTAAAAAACCGTTGAATTTGCTATTTGTTGTTATTGTAGTGGCTGTAATACTCTGGTCAAAGAGAAACCATATCACAACAGAAAAATAACAACGTAATTTTTCATTAATAATCATTACTTTTCATGGTAATGTCGGATTCCAATATGACAAATTGAACAATTTATTTACTCTAGATTTATATCAAATGCCAGAATTATGTCTCGGGAGCAACATAGAATACTAGCTGAGAGGCCCACCTTTGAAAACCTTGCAACTTGACTTGGAAGTCCAACATCCTGAAGAATAATGGCACAGATAAAAATGAAAAAAATAAATAGAAAACCAATGATCTTATGAATTAAAATCAATAAAAATCCCAGCTAGATATTATTCTAAACCTTTGTAAAATTATTTTCCCCCTTTTTCTAAACTGTTTCTTGTTCCGCTTGCATGCAAGAAAAATGTGCAAACTTTTTTCTGCTAAAACCCTCTATAGTTACTATGGAATAATTTAGCTACTCATGATGTTTCATATAAGCTTGAAATAAAATGTTGAAAGCAACCAGTTAAAACTCTCCAAGCTTCTTACCCTTCGGCCATGAATGCAAGCCTCATCACTGTTCACAAGCACCCTTGCTGCCCATCTGTTTACATGCATAGTCAAACCTAAGCTGCCTTAAAACAAAGAATGAAAATACAACTTCTATCTCATAGCAGCCTGACCTTACTATATAGAACTAGCTATTAACTTTGAATTTTGTCCTTATAGTTTTATTATAGTCAGTAAATTATATAAAGATCATTGTATCTGCTAATCGTTGTCCTTACCTATTCTTGATTACTGCAGCCGCATGTATTGATGTAAGTATTTTGATAATACTCCCTCCGTCTCATTATTCAGGTTACTAATGGTCAACTTGATCACACTTTGACCAATAATTTAAATAAAAATTAATTATCCTAATGAAAAAAATTGTTGTTGATTGTATTACTAATCGTGATACAATAGCAATTTATTAATTTTCATCAGGACCATTATTTTTTTATTCAAATTAGGGATTTTTACCAATAAGACCTTGAAATAAGGTGGAATTTACCAATAAAAACAGTACATTTCGAATTCTACCTTAGGATCCAAGAGTTGAAATCAAAACGACCGTAGAGTCCCTGACCCTATTTATAACAATTTAAATGACAAAACTGCCCCTATCATTCTCTTTCTCTCTATATGCGCAATCCCTTTTCTCTCTCTCTCTCTCTATGCGCAATTCCAATTTTGATGATGCGCAATTCTAATTTCGAGCAAGAACAAAGAAATCTGGCCAAGATTGCATCGAAATCTGACCAACCTCCATTAATTCCGACCAAAATTGTGAAAGTGCTCTGTCACCGCCAACAAATTCAACCGCGGTGGTGGTGGTGGCGACGACGCAACAACTTCTCTCTAGTCTCGAATTCCATCCATAGGGTCTCTCAATCTTTTATCAGAGTCCTGGGATTTCCATACTGATCGCTTCCTCCCGGTAACCCTGTAGTTCAATTCCAATTTCAAGCTTGTACAACGGTTTGAAAAGTTGAAAATTTTATGTGATTTTTGCTATCTTTTTCTGACTCAGTTTCTGACAGATAATACGGATTTCACGGTAATTGGAGTAATTGGTCCGACAGGTGTGGGCAAATCGACTATCATGAACGAGCTTTATGGTTTTGATGGCAGTTCCCCTGGTAATGGTTTTGATTCCCATGATTTTCAGTTATAGCTTACTAGTATTACTGAGTGTGATGGTTTAGTTTGTTGTTTAGTTTGTCGGAAGGATCGAAATTATCAACTGTTAGCTTCACCGGAGGGCATCTTGTATGAGGCAGTAGAGAGCTAATACTCCATCCGTCCCCAAAAAAGATTTGCATTTAACAAGTCAAAACTTTTTACAATCATACTTTTGCCATTCATTATTTTTGTTATTGCTCCAAAGGTATATATTTTTTTGTTTATCATGTTAGATAATTATCATTTCTTTGTAAAAAAGCAAAGAACTTGGGGGAAAAGAAAAAAGATTTGAAGCTTCAATTGTGAAAATGTGACTCTTATTGTTATGGGGGAATCGATCATCGAAAGTGAACTCTTTGTACTGTCGGCATTGAACCTAGAATTTCTGCTGAACGGATTATACTCCTTGATACTATGGTTATCTCTATTTGTTTTAATGAGGATAGGTGAAAATGCCGGATTATTTGGAATTTTTGGGTACCGAGGATAGGGAAGGGTGTGAGAAGAAATGTTTAAAGAATTGTTCGTGTATTGCATATGGTTATGTTAGTGGACCCAATTGTATGATTTAGAGCGGAGAGTTGATTAATATTGAACAATTTGCAGAAGGCGGCAAAACTTTATATAAGTGTGAAATAGAATTCTCGGTTTATAAATGTGAAAACAATTATACAGTTATTTACATCAAAACTGTGAAATAGAATTCTCAGTTTATAAATGTGAAAACCATTATACAGTTATTTACATCAAAACTGTGAAATAGACTTCAAAATGTAAGACTTTAAACTCTAACCAAAATAACTTTGATATACAAATCACAGTTATTTCAATACACAGTTATTAAGCTCATATACATGTCAAAACCATTTCACATCTTTATATAACTGTGAAATAAAATTCTCAGTTTATAAATGTGAAAACCACTATACAGTTATTTACATCAAAACTGTGAAATAGACTTCTCAGTTTATAAATGTGAAAACCATTCTACAGTTATTTACATCAAAACTGTGAAATACTTCTCAGTTTATAAATGTGAAAACCATTATACAGTTTTATACTCATGTGTAAACAAATGATAAATGATTTTCTCAGTTTTTTACAAGTGAAAAATAATTTTATTTTATTTATAAAATTTGAAATATATGATGAGTAAACTTGTTTGATTTGTCTTGGCAATGCGATTAAAACAGTGGTTTCGGATTATTTTTTCGACTTTTAGATTTTGAGATATTGCATTTTAAAAATTTAAGAGAAAAAAAGGAAGAAAGAGAAGGAACGAGAAAGAAAGTAGATAAGAAGAAAAGTCTCAGCTGCGCATGGTCTCATAGCAGCGCTTAGTCCGTACCGCGAGGTATGAGGGGCAGTTTGGTCCAGAAAAAATTCAGGGACTTTTTGGCGAGTTTTGATAATGTTAGTCCTTAAAGGTAGTTTTTATTTGGCTGGGGGAATAATTGGTTAAAGCCTCTTTAAATTATTGGTCAGAGTGTAATCAATAGTAACTAAAATAATGGGGCAGAGGGAGTATGGTTTAACGCATTTACAGCCAGATGATAAAGCGAAAAGGGAGGCCATGTTAAAAAAAAATTGATTGACCTCATACTTGTTCCTTAACAGATGGGTTGGTCTTTAGTGATAATAGATCTCACTGAAATGTTGGTATTCTTCAAAGCATGAGGTCTCGGGTTTGTTCTCTTGCCATCTCCCCTAAGGAAAAGATTTTTTTTTTTAAAATGACATATATGAGTAGAAAGGGAAACCTCTGGGATGCTCGGTTTTCATGCCTGGCAACTAGAAGAGAATAGGAATGTGCAGTTTGGCCATCTACTATAATGCACGTTCATTAACCTACCGACTTGTAAAGGTTTTCAATCAATAGCAGCAGATAAATCATTGGTTTGAATACTTTAAAGAGCATCAACTAGTATTATTTTAGAATTAAACAGACTCAAAAAGGCGGAGCACTTACGCACAAGAAGTTGGAGGGTTCCATACAGTTCCTGCAATTACCACAAGCTGAATAATACATTATTCAAATAACTTAACTAGGTTAATAAAAAATTCCGGACCATCATAAGAGTATTATTGCCTATTCTTAATATATACTCCATCCCATAATGATAGTCCCATTTGACTAATCAAACATATTAAGAACATAATCTCATGTTCAATGCTACCCTTATTAAAGTCCACTTACTACAAAGTACAAATTATAACTCAAACCTCCCCTTTCTATCATCCTCCTTCATTCAATCTCCTCATATTTACAAGGGTAGTTTTGAAAGTTGAATGATTTTAACCCCTCTATTTTAGTAACGAGACTATCTTAATGAATGAGCAAACAAATTAAAAAATGGGACTATCATTGTGGGATGGAGGGAGTATAAAATAATAAATAATTGGAATCAAAAAATAAATCTTCAGGAAATGACTCTGCTTAACTTTAGATGTTTCTCGAAATCTAGGGTAGTGGACTCATGTGATCCAGTTTTTAACAAATTGAATAAGAAAAATGTGAATTAAAAATAGAATGGACAACCTCATCAAAGATTCCAGCCGGGCTGTCATCATAACTGGCAAGAAAGAACCCCCCAAGTGTGTACCTGCAGAGTACAAATTGAGTACAAACTCCATTAGCTAATATAAAATGGAACTTGTTAAACTAAACAAGTCACGACAATAATTTTTTTTCGTATTAGAATAATAGGATAATTGATGAATAAAAGCTCGAGCAGTTTGCGCTTTAAGCAAATAAATAAAAATACCCAAAAGCTTCAACTAATCTGAACTCTTTGGGAATGAAAGCTCGAGCAGTTTGCGCTTTAACAAGATGGAGCTGGTACAGGGCACTGAAAAACCAAACATGAGCACGTTGTAATTTAATTCCATTTCTAAATTACTGTTCGTTTTCAGAAAACATATCCCTATACCGGTGTCCGTTTTTTTTAGTGAAGTTACTAAAATCACCTTACAAACTATCACGTCCTACCTTGCACTTGGAATGACACAGGGTGACCATTAAAGGGTAGTCCTGTGCATTTCCTAGTGAATTTCATTTAAAGTCAACCCCTGAATTCGCTTGAGAATCCTAAACATAGACCCTCATTCAGGGACAGAGGAAGTACAATCTAGGAAAAATAGAGCCAAGTCATAAGGAAGGAAGATCACTTGCCTGCCTTTGAAAACCCATGGGGGTTTGTCATAGCCTGAACCAGAATTAGTTTCATGAATGTCCATAGGGTTGCTGTGGCACCTAAATATTTGATTTTGCTGAGAGTACATAGTAAGAAAGTCAGTGCTAAAAAAAAAATCGAGGTCCATACATAACATGACACATTATACTAGTTTGAATTGGGAATGTACAACAAACTCAAAATTTAAACATAATTACAAGAAAAATGAACATGGGAGGGGGGGATTTTCTAATAGTCTGGACATGTTGCTATCATATAAGGAAACCCTTGTTTATGCATTGTACTCAATTCAAAACCAAAAGAGCAGCCCCAAAAGGGAAAAAGAGAGAGAGAGAAAGAGACATTTGCAAAATAATTAAGCAATCAGTATACTATACATGTATTGAGCTAGTTTAACAAGAATGCATATGATGGTGGGACTAGTGAATAAATATAAATGTGTGTGTGTGTGTGTAGAAGCATAGTAAGAGAGGGAAGTAGCGAACCCCAGACGGTAAAATTGAGTGAAGAGCCATGGATTGGGTGGGGGAGTTGCAGAGAGTTATGTAAACCGAATGAGAGAGAGAGAGAGAGAGATCTGAAAATAATTACCCTTTTGCGGAATTAATTTGATAAAGTAGAGAGAAGCTTCGAGCTGAAATTCCGCATCTTTGAACCGACAACGGAGAGAGAGAGAGAGAATTTAAAAATGGTGGTGTGGTGATTGAGGAAAAGAAAAGAGGAGGGGAGGGAGATGAGGTCAGCATCAAATGGGAATGGATAATGAAGTACCAATATGTGTTCTATCAATATCGTATTTTTTATTAGTGCACCTCAATGTAAAATTACTAGTACATGCCCGTGTCTAAGGTTACATGATTTTTTTTTAATTTTTTTTTTTAAATTAATTTTTTTTAAGGTTAAAATGGGAAAGGGACAATATATGAAGGCAAAATAGGAATTTTGACAGATGAAACTGTTCAAAGAACTGTAGCTAGTGGAGCTCTAATTTATACTATAGATATTTGCAAAATCTAAGATGAAATATATTTTTGTAAATGTCTTCAACTTGTTTTAAAACGCGTTGTAATTTTTTTGTAAATAGCCGAAACTTGTTATAACACATTGAAACTCGTTAACACCGTTAGTGACACTCATCTATACATATATAATAACAAGATTGTGGAAATTTTTGAGTCTTTGAGGGGCATTTTGGTCTTTTCACATTGGGGCAAAAATGCAATTACCAAGCCAAAACTCCCACGTGGCACACAGCGAATGGTTTCCCTTTTTTTTTTTTTTTTTTTAATACCTTGGACACGTGTCGGATTATTACGTAAGGGCATTTCGACTTTTCGCGCGCGTGTAGCGCGCCAAACAGGGCGCGTCATTCCAGGATTTTCCACTTTTTTTTTTTTATTTCCACGTGGCGAAGCATGATTGGTAGGCTGGATTTCGAAAATCTAAAATTTCTCCCATTTCTTTAACCTCAATTATTATATATTAAATTAATTTTTTAATTTTTTCTTTTTTCACCAAAATTCATAAAAAAATTTTCTCTTTAAATAGAGACTTCTTTTATTTGATTTGGACAAAAAAAAATACATTTTTTTTAAATATAAATTTGTTAATATCCTTTACTATTTTTTTAATTTCTTTTTAGTGAAAATTAATTAAGTGTGAAGTAAATTTTTTAATTATAATCATAATAAATAAAATCTCTTTTTCAAATTTACTATTATCTTTTTTTTTTAACACCAAATTTCATATATTTTTTTCTCTTTAAATATAGACTTCTTTCATTTGATTTGGAAAAAGAAAAAAAATTATATTTTTAAAATATAAATTTGTTAATTATCCTTTACTAATTTTTTTAATTTTTTTGTGTGAAAATTAATTAAGTGTGAAGTCAATTTTTTAATAATAATAATAATAATTATTATATATTAAATTAATTTTTTAATTTTTTCTTTTTTTCACCAAAATTCATAATTTTTTTTTCTCTTTAAATAGAGACTTCTTTTATTTGATTTGGACAAAAAAAAATACATCTTTTTTAAATATAAATTTGTTAATTATCCTTTACTATTTTTTCAATTTCTTTTTAGTGAAAATTAATTAAGTGTGAAGTAAATTTTTTAATTATAATCATAATAAATAAAATCTCTTTTTCAAATTTATTATTATCTTTTTTTTTAACACCAAATTTCATATATTTTTTTTCTCTTTAAATATAGACTTCTTTCATTTGATTTGGAAAAAGAAAAAAAAATATATTTTTAAAATATAAATTTGTTAATTATCCTTTACTAATTTTTTTAATTTTTTTTTTGTGAAAATTAATTAAGTGTGAAGTCAATTTTTTAATAATAATAATAATAATAATAATTTTACTAAAAAAAAGGAATATAAAATAAAATAAAAGTGATGGGGTATTGGATGATGGGTTGAAATAGTTTTGAATATGTATAAAAAAAATCATTGTATATTTATAAAGTATATACATTATTGTATATAATATATATATATATATATATATATATATATATATATATATATATATATATATATATATATATATATATATATATATATATATATATATATATGGCGGAGTGTGATGAATGTAGGTTTGAGTTTCTATTTAATAAGTGGGATGTGGTAGGGTTTGATGAGTGAGTGTAGTGTTTGGGGAAACTTTTTTCATTTAACGCAATTGTTAGTATTTTTAGGAATGTTAATTTTTCTTTTTCTTTTTTCAAAATGGTTTTAGTCAAAAAAATTTAAGTCTGAATTATTTTTTTATTATAAATGATAATGATAATAATATTAATTTTACTATTAAAAAAAATAAAGAATATAAAATAACATAAAAATGTTGGGGTATAGGATAAGGAGTTGGAAGGGGTAATATGGTTATTGGTTTATTTTAGTTTGATACATCAAACAATTTATTTATTTTATTTAAAAAAAATTGAAGCATAGTAAATTAAGTATTGATTACTTTTATTAACAAATATCCAAATAAAGTGGATAGTAAATGATTTCTTTTGTTTTTTTTATTGGTTAAAATTATGAGAGCCGTAAATTACACGGGCATAAAGAGGCGCGTGAATGCTTTAGTTTTTTTTTTTACATTGGACACGTGTTGTCCATCTGTTGAAGGGCAATTTCGACATTTCTCTGGTGCGTGTCCTGTAAGCGACGATAAATGTGGGTTTATGCAATGGTTTGTTCCTTTTTTTAAAAAGAAATTTGACACGTGTCGCCTGTTGATTGGCTGACTGAATTTCCGATTTTTTTTTCATCTTATTTCTTTACCCTCAATTATTTTATAATAAATTATTTTTTTTTACACCAACAATCATATTTTTTTTTCTCTTTAAATATATACTTCTTTCATTTGATTTGGACAGAGAAAAACAACCCTCTTCTTTAAATATAAATTTCTAAATCATCTTTGTTAATTTTCGTTTTTTATTTTTCAATATCTTTTTAGTAAAAATTAAATAAGTGTGAAGTATTATTTTTAATTATAAATCATAATAATAATAATAATAATAATAATAATAATAATAATAATAATAATAATAATAATAATAATAATAATAATAATAATAATAATAATAATAATTTTACTAATCATAAAAATAAAGAATATAAAATAAAATAAAAGTGGTGGGATATAGGATGATGAAGTGGAATGGTGTTGAATTATATATATATATATATATATATATATATATATATATATATATATATATATATATATATATATATATATATATATGGGGGATTGTGATGAATGTGGGTTTTGGTTTCTATTTAATAAGTGAGATGGGGTAATATTGTTATTGGATTTATTTTAGTTCGATATATCAAACAATTTATTTCATTTTTTTTTAAAAAAAATATTTTGAATCATTGTAAAAAAAGTATTAATAAATTTTTCGATTTCTCTATCCGTCTAAAAAATTTGTCTATTTATAAAGATGAATATCGGGGAAGATAACCATCATTTTTATAATTTTGATTGAACTGTATGTCAATATTATAAGAATTAAATATAGTATAAATTGGTATTTTAAAAGAGGGAGAGGAAGAAGTGGGTTGGGTTTGATGAGTAAGCGGGGGGTTTGGGGAATTTTTTTTTTCATTTAACGAAATTGTTAGTATTTTTATTTTTCTTCTAAAAATTAAATAAGTTAAATTGAAATAAGTATCATAATTATGTTCATAATGAGTTAATGTAAATAAATATGACATAATTTTTTAGATGTAAGAGCATGAGTTAATGGAAAGTTTCTATTTGAAAAATAATCAGATGGGGTAATATGGTTATTGTGTTTATTTTAGTTCGATATATCAAACAATTTATTTAATTTAAAAAAAATATTATTTGAAGTATAGTAAATAAAGTATTAATAAATTTGAAAAAGAATGATATTAATTTTTATTAGATAAATTTACTATCCTTATCCTTTTCATATGAACAAATCTTTTGTTTTTATTTAAAAAATTCACCTTTCTTTTACTAATTTCAATAACTTATTTCGTATGATGTGATAAACATGTTCGTGTGTTTTATTTACTTTTTTATATGATAAAATACTACATAATTGTATATAAAGAAATGCATATTCCTTATGATTTTTTTTCCCTACTTTATTGTTTTCTAATTTTTATGTTCTGACAATTTAGTCTTTAAGAAAGTATTTCATAATGTATAAATGAATTGATTTTTTTGTTTATTTTAGTTCTATTTTTGTCTTTTTAATATATAGTTACGCCCCGTGCATCGCACGGGAGTCAATCTAGTTAACACTAACACTAGCATTGTTTTACATCCAAAATATCACTCTCTCAAATCAATATTGCCACTTTTTAACACTAACATAAACACAAACACTTACTAATGCATGCGTTGACACTCTTTTAACACGTAAACCAACGTTATTTAACACACTATGACACAATTTTTACACACACACACTACACTTATTAACAAACGTTAAAAGTGTCAATATGAATGTTAATAAGTACGAGTTTAAATGCTTACAAGTGTCAATATGATTTATTGTTACTTTGTATCATTAACACTAACATTTATATTTATGAGAGAAACAAACACATTTTTTTTATAAAACTTATTTTTCTTGTGTGATAGGAAAAATATGTTTTACAAAATATTAACACATATTTCTAAATTAGAAAATAAGTTTAATGCATTTTTGCCAAGAGACAGTTACTATACAACCAAGTAGTACTCATTAAAAATGTTAATAAATTAGATACAACATTTATTTTGAACGAAGGAAGGAAGAAGAAGTATATATTTTGATTATCAAAGTCAATGTAAATTTATTTTTTTGGGACAAATAAATTAGGGAGTATTTTTCCAAATAACTATATAAAACAAATTTATTAATTACTAGATCATAAGTGATTTTGAAAGAGTTTGCCTTTGTGGTTAATGGTTACTACAATTAATTAATTTATACACTAATCACATCCTATCCTTCTCAATTACTCCTTTCGTCCCATTTTTAAATTTGAGGGAGTACAGGAAATAGAGAAAATATGAAAAAGGTGACGTGTTGTGAATATAGATAGTTGATTTGAAAGATAAAATGAAGTAAGAAATAGTTAGTGAATAATTGTTATGAGTATGAAACAGCGACACATCTAGAATCACTACAAGAAAGTTGGTTATTTACGGCACTCATTTACGGCGGTTGACACGCGTTCGCCGTATATACTAGTTATATACGGCGGATGATACGCGTCCGCCGTATATAATTTATATATACGGCTGTATACACAACCGCCGTATATATTTATTATATATGGCAGCTTAAGCCGCAGTAAATACGTTATATACGTACAGTTGACATATACGTATATGAGATTGAAGTCATATACGGCGGTATATTAGTATCTGCCGTAAATAATTACTTATTTTCGACGGTTGACACGCGTCCGCCGTAAATAGTACACAATATTTACGGCGATCGTTTTCATGGGGAAAATCACCATTTACGAAATTTCCCAATTCCCCAAAGGGGGTAGCACACGCATTTTTGGGCTCTCGGGCACTAGTAGCCAAATATACTCCTTTTTTCAACCAATCCAATAGAACATTTGAAAGGATCAGCCCACCAAAAATTTGGCTCAAACGGATAACGTTTTCATGGTGAAAATCACCATTTACGAAATTTCCCAATTCCATAAAGGGAAATACCCTCCTTTTTTTCAACCAATCAAATAGAACATTTGAAAGGATCAGCCCACCAAAAATTTGGCTCAAACGGAGGTCGTTTTCATGGTGAAAATCACCATTTACGAAATTTCCCGATTCGCCAAAGGGGAGTACACGCATTTTTGGGCTCCCGGGCACTAGTAGCCAAATACCCTCCTTTTTTCAACCAATCCAATAGAACATTTGAAAGGATCCGCCCACCAAAAATTTAGCTCAAACGGAGGTCGTTTTCACGGTGAAAATGACTATTTACGAAATTTCCCGATTCGCCAAAGGGGGTAGTACACGCATTTTTGGGCTCCCGGACACTAATAGCCAAATACCCTCCTTTTATCAACCAATCCAATATAACATTTGAAAGGATCCGCCCACCAAAAATTTGGCTCAAACGGAGGTCGTTTTCATGGTGAAAATGACCATTTACGAAATTTCCCGATTCCCCAAAGGGGGTCGTTCTCGCAGTTTTGGGCTCTCGGGCACTAGTAGACAAATACCATCTTTATTTAAACCAATCTAATATAACATTTGAAAGGATCCTCCCACCAAAAATTTGGCTCAAACGGAGGTCGTTTTCATGGTGAAAATCACCATTTACGAAATTTTTCGATTCGCCAAAGGGGGTAGTACACGCAGTTTTTGGCTCTCGGGCACAAGTAGCCAAATACCAAGGAGGGTATTTAGCTACTAGTGCCCGAGAGCCCAAAAATGTGTGTACCACCCCCTTTGGGGAATTGGGGTAGTACACGCATTTTTGGGCTCCCGGGCACTAGTATCCAAATACCCTCCTTTTTTCAGCCAATACAATATAACATTTGAAAGGATCCGCCCACCAAAAATTTGGTTCAAACGGAGGTCGTTTTCATGGTGAAAATCACCATTTACGAAATTTCCCGATTCCCCAAAGCGGGTAGTACACGCATTTTTGGGCTCCCGAGCACTAGTAGCCAAATTCCCTCCTTGTTTCAACCAATCCAATAGAACATTTGAAATGATCCTTCCACCAAAAATTTGGCTCAAACGGAGGTCGTTTTCATGGTGAAAATCACCATTTACGAAATTTTCCAATTCCCCAAAGAGGGGGTAGTACACGCATTTTTGGGCTCCCGAGCACTAGTAGCCAAATTCCCTCCTTTTTTCAACCAATCCAATAGAACATTTAAAGTGATCCTCCCACACAAAATTTGGCTCAAACGGAGGTCGTTTTCATGGTGAAAATCATCATTTACGAAATTTCCCAATTCCCCAAAGGGAAATACCCTCCTTTTTTCAACCAATCCAATAGAACATTTGAAAAGATCAGCGCACCAAAAATTTGGCTCAAACGGAGGTCGTTTTCATTGTGAAAATCACCATTTATGAAATTTCTCGATTACCCAAAGTACACGCATTTATGCGCTCATGGGCACTAGTAGCCAAATACCCTCCTTTTTTCAACCAATCCAATAGAACATTTGAAAGGATCTGGCCACAAAAAAATTTGGCTCAAACGGAGTTCGTTTTCATGGTGAAAATCACCATTTACGAAATTTTCCGATTCGCCAAAGGGGGAGTACACGCATTTTTGGGCTCCCGGGCACTAGTAGCCATATACCCTCCTTTTTTCATTCAATACAATAGAACATTTGAAAGGATCCGCCCACCAAAAATTTAACTCAAACGGAGGTCGTTTTCATGGTGAAAATGACTATTTACGAAATTTCCCGATTCGCCAAAGGGGGTAGTACTCGCAGTTTTGGGCTCTCGGGCACTAGTGGCCAAATACAATTCTTTTTTCAAAAAATCCAATATAATATTTGAAAGGATCTGCCCACCAAAAATTTGGCTTAAACGGAGGTCGTTTTCATGATGAAAATCACCATTTACGAAATTTCCCGATTCCCCATAGGGGGTAGTACACGCATTTTTGGGCTCCCGGGCAGTAGTAGCCAAATATTCTCCTTTATTCAACCAATCCAATAGAACATTTTAAATGATCCGCCCACCAAAAATTTGGCTCAAACGGAGGTCGTTTTCATGGTGAAAATGACCATTTACGAAATTTCCCGATTCCCCAAAGGGGGTAGTACTCGCATTTTTGGGCTCTCGGGAACTAGTAGCCAAATACCCTCCTTTTTTCAACCAATCAAATAGAACATTTGAATGGATTAGCCCATCAAAAATTTGGCTCAAACAGAGGTCGTTTTCATGGTGAAAATCACCATTTACCAAATTTCCCGATTCCCCAAAGGGGGTAATACACGCATTTTTGGGCTCCCGGGCAGTAGCCAAATACCATCTTTTTTTCAACCAATCCAATAGAACATTTGAAAGGATCTGCCCACCAAAATTTTGGCTCAAACGGAAGTTGTTTTCATGGTGAAAATCACCATTTACGAAACTTCCCGATTACCCATAGGGGGTAGTACACGCATTTTTGCGCTCCCGGGCACTAGTAGCCAAATACCCTCCTTTTTTCAACCAATCCAATAGAACATTTTAAATGATCCGCCAATCAAAAATTTGGCTCAAACGTAGGTCGTTTTCATGGTGAAAATGACCATTTACAAAATTTTCCGATTCCCCAAAGGGGGTAGTACTCGCATTTTTGGGCTCTCGGGAACTAATAGCCAAATACCCTCCTTTTTTCAACCAATCAAATAGAACATTTGAAAGGATTAGCCCATCAAAAATTTGGCTCAAACGGAGGTCGTTTTCATGGTGAAAATCACCATTTACCAAATTTCCCGATTCCCTAAAGGGGGTTGTACACGCATTTTTGGGCTCCCGGGCACTAGTAGCCAAATACCATCCTTTTTTCAACCAGTCCAATAGAACATTTGAAAGGATCCGCCCACCAAAATTTTGGCTCAAACGGAGGTTGTTTCCATGATGAAAATCACCATTTACGAAATTTCCCGATTACCCAAAGGGGGTAGTACACGCATTTTTGCGCTCACGGGCACTAGTAGCCAAATACAATCTTTTTTTTAACCAATCCAATAGAACATTTGAAAGGATCCGTCCACCAAAATTTTGGCTCAAACGGAGGTTGTTTTCATGGTGAAAATCACCATTTACGAAATTTCCCGATTCCCCAAAGGAGGAAGTACACGCATTTTTGCGCTCCCGGGCACTAGTAGCCAAATACCCTCCTTTTTTCAACTAATCCAATATAACATTTGAAAGGATCTTCCCAAGAAAAATTTGACTCAAACGGAGGTCGTTTTCATGGTCAAAATTCCCGATTCCCTAAAGGGGTAGCTCACGCATTTTCGAGCTCGAGCTCGTTAACTTTTAAACGAGCTCGAGCTTTTCTCGAGCTCGAGCTAGAGCCCAGAATGCTTGTTCCAGCTCGGCTCAAATCAAGTTTCGAGCTTTTCGCGAGCTGGCTCGCGAGCTTTTCGCGAGCTGCTCGAACTCGAGTAATAACGAGATGAGCTCGAGCTTTGACTTATTTTTTGAAAAAAAACTGAAATCGAATGAGCTTTATCGAGCCCTAATTAGAGTTGTAATCGAACTCGAGCCTAAACGAGCTTACATATATATATATATATATATATATATATATATATATATATATATATATAAATACATATATATATATATACTAAAATTCATTCGAGCTTTTAAAGAGCCGAGCCCGCGTCGAGCTCAAACGAGTCGATCTCAAACAGAGCTCGTCGAACATACGAGCCGAACACTAGCCGAGCTCAAAAAAATGACGAGCTTAAAAATCGGTTCGAGCTCGAGCCCACTCGAACTCGAGCTTTTTTCGAGCCGAGCCCGAGCCGAGCTCGAGCAGGCTCGTTTCGTGTAACAGCCCTATACATGCATTTTTGGGCTCCCGGGCACTAGTAGCCAAATACCCTCCTTTTTTCAACAAATCCAATAGAACATTTGAAAGGATCAGCCCACCAAAAATTTGGCTCAAACGGAGGTCGTTTCATGGTGAAAATGACCATTTACAAAAATTTTCGATTCCCCAAAGGGGGTGGTACACGCATTTTTGGGCTCCCGAGCACTAGTAGCCAAATTCCCTCCTTTTTTCAACCAATCCAATAGAACATTTGAAATGATCCTCCCACAAAAAATTTGGCTCAAACGGAAGTCGTTTTCATGGTGAAAATCACCATTTACGAAATTTCCCAATTCCCCAAAGGGGGTAGTACACACATTTTTGGGCTCTCGGGCACTAGTAGCCAAATACCCTCCTTGGTATTTGGCTACTTGTGCCCGAGAGCCAAAAACTGCGTGTACTACCCCCTTTGGCGAATCGAAAAAATTCGTAAATGGTGATTTTCACCATGAAAACGACCTCCGTTTGAGCCAAATTTTTGGTGGGCAGATCATTTCAAATGTTCTGTTGGATTGGTTGAAAAAAGGAGGGAATTTGGCTACTAGTGTCCGGGAGCCCAAAAATGTGTGTGCGAACACCCTTTGGGGAATCGGGAAATTTCGAAAATGGTGATTTTCACCATGAAAACGACCTCCGTTTGAGCCAAATTTTTGGTGGGCGGATCCTTTCAAATGTTTTATTGGATTGTTTGAAAAAAGGAGGGTATTTGGCTACTAGTTCCCAGGAGCCCAAAAATGCGTGTACTACCCCCTTTGGGGAATCGAGAAATTTCGTAAATGGTGATTTTCACCATGAAAACGACCACCGTTTGAGCCAAATTTTTGGTGGACGGATCCTTTCAAATGTTCTATTGGATTGGTTGAAAAAAGGAGGGTATTTGGCTACTAGTGCCCGGGAGCCCAAAAATGCGTGTACTACCCCCCTTTGGGGAATCGGGAAATTTCGTAAATGGTCATTTTCACCATGAAAACGACCTCCGTTTGAGCCAAATTTTTGGTGGGTGGAACCTTTCAAATATTTTATTTGATTTTTTTAAAAAGGAGGCTATTTGGCTACGAGTGCCCGGGAGCCTAAAAATGCGTGTACTACCACCCCCTTTGGCGAATCGGGAAATTTCGTAAATGGTGATTTTCACCATGAAAACGGCCTCCGTTTGAGCCAATTTTTTGGTGGGAGGATCCTTTCAAATGTTATATTGGATTGGTTGAAAAAAGGAGGGTATTTGGCTACTAGTGCCCAAGAGGGTACTTGGCTACTATTGCCCGGGAGCCCAAAAATGCGTGTACTAATCGGGAAATTTTGTAAATGGTGATTTTCACCATGAAAACAACCTCTGGATGAGACAAATTTTTGGTGGGCTTATTCTTTCAAATGTTCTATTGGATTGGATGAAAAAATGATGGTATTTGGCTACTAGTGCCCGAGAGCCCAAAAATGGTCATTTCACCATGAAAACCACCTCCGTTTGAGCCAAATTTTTGGTGGGCGGATCATTTCAAATGTTCTGTTGGATTGGTTGAAAAAAGGAGGGAATTTGGCTACAAGTGCCCGGGAGCCCAAAAATGCGTGTGCTACCCCCTTTGGGGAATCGAGAAATTTCGAAAATGGTGATTTTCACAATGAAAACGACCTTCGTTTGAGCCAAATTTTTGGTGGGCAGATCCTTTCAAATGTTTTATTGGATTGGTTGAAAAAAGGAGGGTATTTGGCTACTAGTGCCCGGGAGCCCAAAAATGCATGTGCTACCCCCCTTTGGGGAATCGGGAAATTTCGTTAATGGTAATTTTCACCATGAAAACGACCTTCGTTTGAACCAAATTTTTTGTGGGCTTATTATCTTTTCAAATGTTCTATTGGATTGGATGAAAAAAGGATTTTATTTGGCTACTAGTGACCGAGAGCCCAAAAATGGTCATTTTACCATGAAAACGACCATTGTTTGAGCAAATTTTTTGGTGGGCGGATCATTTCAAATGTTCTGTTGGATTGGTTGAAAAAGGAGGGAATTTGGCTACAAGTGCTCAGGAGCCCAAAAATGCGTGTGCTACTCCCTTTAGGGAATCGAGAAATTTCGAAAATGGTGATTTTCACCATGAAAACGACCTCCGTTTGAGCCAAATTTTTAGTGGGCGGATCCTTTCAAATGTTTTATTGGATTGTTTGAAAAAAGGAGGGTATTTGGCTACTAGTGCCCGGGAGCCCAAAAATGCGTGTACTA
The DNA here is from genome assembly GCA_022495995.1 of Adenophora triphylla var. japonica. Classification (NCBI taxonomy): domain Eukaryota; kingdom Viridiplantae; phylum Streptophyta; class Magnoliopsida; order Asterales; family Campanulaceae; genus Adenophora; species Adenophora triphylla. Next base: position 20,734 of record JAFEMH010001148.1, on the reverse strand, counting down.
CCCCCTTTGGGGAATCGGGAAATTTCGTAAATGGTCATTTTCACCATGAAAACGAACTCCGTTTGAGCCAAATTTTTGGTGGGCAGATCCTTTCAAATATTCTATTGGATTTGTTGAAAAAAGGAGGGTATTTAGCTACGAGTGCCCGGGAGCCTAAAAATGCGTGTACTACCACCCCCTTTGGCGAATCGGGAAGTTTCGTAAATGGTGATTTTCACCATGAAAACGACCTCCGTTTGAGCCAATTTTTTGGTGGTAGGATACTTTCAAATGTTATATTGGATTGGTTGAATAAAGGAGGGTGTTTGGCTACTTGTGCCCGGGAGCCCAAAAATGCGTGAGCTACCCCCTTTGGGGAATCGGGAAATTTCGTAAATGGTGATTTTCACCATGAAAACGACCTCCGTTTGAGCCTATTTTTTGGTGGACGGATCCTTTCAAATGTTCTATTGGATTGGTTGGAAAAAGGAGGGTATTTGGCTACTAGTGCCCGGGAGCCCAAAAATGTGTGTACTACCCCCTTTGGGGAATCCGAAATTTCGTAAATGGTGATTTTTACCATGAAAATGACCTCCGTTTGAGCCAAATTTTTGGTGGGATAATCCTTTCAAATGTTCTATTGGATTGGATGAAAAAAGGATGGTATTTGGCTACTAGTGCCCGAGAGCCCAAAAATGGTCATTTCACCAAGAAAACGACCTCCTTTTGAGCCAAATTTTTGGTGGGCGGATCATTTCAAATGTTCGGTTGGACTGGTTGAAAAAAGGAGGGAATTTGGCTACTAGTGCCCGGGAGCCCAAAAATGCGTGTGCTACCCCCATTTGGGAATCGGGAAATTTCGAAAATGGTGATTTTCATCATGAAAACGACCTCCGTTTGAGCCAAATTTTTGGAGGGCGGATCCTTTCAAATGTTTTATTGGATTGGTTGAAAAAAGGAGGGTATTTGGCTACTAGTGCCCGGGATCCCAAAAATGCGTGTACGGTATGAAAATGACCTCCGTTTGAGCAAAATTTTTGGTGGGCGGATCTTTTCAAACGTTCTATTGGATTGGTTGAAAAAAGGAGGGTATTTGGCGACGAGTGCACGGGAGCCTAAAAATTGCTTGTACGGTTTGGCGAATTGGGAAATTTCGCAAATGGTGATTTTCACCATGAAAACTACCTCCATTTGAGCCAAATTTTTGGAGGGCGGATCCTTTCAAATTTTATATTGGATTGGTTGAAAAAAGGAGGGTATTTGGCTACTAGTACCCGGGAGCCCAAAAATGCGTGAGCTACCCCCTTTGGGGAATCGGGAATTTCGTAAATGGTGATTTTCACCATGAAAACGACCCCCGTTTGAGCCAAATTTTTGGTGGATGGATCCTTTCAAATGTTCTATTGGATTGGTTGAAAAAAGGAGTGTATTTGGCTACTAGTTCACGGGAGCTCAAAAATGCGTGTGCCACCCCTTTGGGGAATCGGAAAATTTCGTAAATGGTAATTTTCACCATGAAAACGACCTCCATTTGAGCTAAATTTTAGGTGGCCTTATTATCCTCTCAAATGTTCTATTGGATTGGATGAAAAAAGGATAGTATTTGGCTACTAGTGCACGAGAGCCCAAAAATGGTCATTTCACCATGAAAACGACCTCCGTTTGAGCCAAATTTTTGGTGGGCGGATCCTTTCAAATATTTTATTGGATTGTTTGAGAAAAGGAGGGTATTTGGCTACTAGTACCCGGGAGCCCAAAAATGCGTGTACTACCCCTTTGGGGAATCGGGAAATTTCGTAAATGGTCATTTTCACCATGAAAACGACCTCCGTTTGAGCCAAATTTTTGGTGGGCAGATCCTTTCAAATGTTCTATTGGATTGGTTGAAAAAAGGAGGGTATTTGGCTACGAGTGCCCGGGAGCCTAAAAATGAGTGTACTACCCCGCGAATTGGGAAATTTCATAAATGGTGATTTTCACCATGAAAACGACCTCCGTTTGAGCCAAATTTTTGGTGGGCTTATCATTTCAAATGTTCTATTGGATTGGATGAAAAAAGGATGGTATTTGGCTACTAGTGCCCGAGAGGCAAAAAATGGTCATTTCACCATGAAAACGACCTCCATTTGAGCCAAATATTAGGTGGGCGGATCATTTCAAATGTTCTATTGGATTGGCTGAAAAAAGGAGGGAATTTTACTACAAGTGCCCGGGAGCCCAAAAATGCGTGTGCTACCCTCTTTGGGGAATCGGGAAATTTCGAAAATAGTGATTTTCACCATGAAAACGACCTCCGATTGAGCAAAATTTTTGGTGGGCGGATCCTTTCAAGTATTTTATTGGATTGGTTGAAAAAAGGAGGGTATTTGGCTACTAGTGCCCAGGAGTCCAAAAATGCGTGTACTACCCCCTTTGGGGAATCGGGAAATTTCGTAAATGGTGATTTTTCACCATGAAAACGACCTCCGTTTGAGCCAAATTTTTGGTGGGCAGATCCTTTCAAATGTTATATTGGATTGGTTGAAAAAAGGAGGGTATTTGTCTACTAGTGCCCGAGAGCCCAATAATGCGTGAGCTACCCCCTTTAGGGAATCAGAAAATTTCGTAAATGGTGATTTTCACCTTGAAAACGACCTCCGTTTGAGCCAAATTTTTGGTGGACGGATCCTTTCAAATGTTCTATTGGGTTGGTTGTAAAAAGGAGGGTATTTGGCTAATAGTGCCCGGGAGCCCAAAAATGCGTGAGCTACCCCCTTTGGGGAATCGGGAAATTTCGTAAATGGTGATTTTCACCATGAAAATGACTTCCGTTTGATCCAAATTTTTGGTGGACGGATCATTTCAAATGTTCTATTATATTTGTTGAAAAAAGGAGGGTATTTGGCTACTAGTGCCCGGGAGCCCAAAAATGCGTGTGCTATACCCCCTTTGGGGAATTGGGAAATTTCGTAAATGGTCGATTTCACCATGAAAACGACCTCCGTTTGAGCCACATTTTTGGTTGGCAGATCCTTACAAATGTTCTATTGGATTGGTTGAAAAAAGGAGGGTATTTTGGCTACGAGTGCCCGAGAGCCTAAAAATGCGTGTACTGCCCTTCGACGAATCGGGAAATTTCGTAAATGGTGATTTTCACCATGAAAACGACCACCGTTTGAGCAAAATTTTTGGTGGGCGGATCCTTTCAAATTTTATATTGGATTGGTTGAAAAAAGGAGGGTATTTGGCTACTAGTGCCCGGGAGCCCAAAAATGCAAGAGCTACCCCATTTATGGATTTTGGAAATTTCGTAAATGGTGACTTTCACCATGAAAACGACCTCCGTTTGAGACAATTTTTTGGTGGGCGGATCCTTTAAAATTTTATATTGGATTGGTTGAAAAAAGAAGGGTATTTGGCTACTAGTGCCCTGGAGCCCAAAATTGTGTGAGCTACCCCCTTTGGGGAATCGAGAAATTTCATAAATGGTGATTTTCACCAAGAAAACGACCTCCGTTTGAGCCAAATTTTTGGTGGGCAGATCCTTTCAAATGTTATTTTGGATTGGTTGAAAAAAGGAGGGTATTTGTCTACTAGTGCCCGAGAGCCCAATAATGCCTGAGCTACCCCCTTTAGGGAATCGGAAAATTTCGTAAATGGTGATTTTCACCTTGAAAACGACCTCCATTTGAGCAAAATTTTTGGTGGACGGATCCTTTAAAATGTTCTATTGGGTTGGTTGTAAAAAGGAGGGTATTTGGCTACTAGTGCCCGGGAGCCCAAAAATGCGTGAGCTACCCTCTATTGGGAATCGGGAAATTTCGTAAATGGTGATTTTCACCATGAAAATGACTTCCGTTTGAGCCAAATTTTTGGTGGACGGATCCTTTCAAATGTTCTATTTTATTTGTTGAAAAAAGGAGGGTATTTGGCTACTAGTGCCCGGGAGCCCAAAAATGCGTGTGCTATACCCCCTTTGGGGAATCGGGAAATTTCAAAAATGATGATTTTCACCATGAAAACTACCTCCGTTTGAGCCAAATTTTTGGTGGGCTGATCCTTTCAAATGTTTTATTGGATTGGTTGAAAAAATTAGGGTATTTGGCTACTAGTGCCCGGGAGCCCAAAAATGCGTGTACTACCCCCCATTGGGGAATCGGGAAATTTCGTAAATGGTGATTTTCACCATGGAAACGACTTCCCTTTGGGCCAAATTTTTGGAGGACGGATCCTTTCAAATGTTCTATTGGATTGGTTGAAAAAAGGAGGATATTTGGCTACTATTCCCGGGAGCCCAAAAATGCGTGTACTACTACCCCCTTTGGGGAATCGAGAATTTCGTAAATGGTCATTTTCACCATGAAAACGACCTCCGTTTGAGCCTAATTTTTGGTGGACGGATCCTTTCAAATGTTCTATTGGATTGGTTGAAAAAAGGAGGGTATTTGGCTACTAGTGCCCGGGAGCCCAAAAATGCGTGTACTACCCCCTTTGGAGAATCGGGAAATTTCGTAAATGGTCATTTTCACCATTAAAACGACCTTCGTTTGAGCCAAATTTTTGGTGGGCGAATACTTTCAAATGTTCTATTGGATTTGTTGAAAAAAGGAGGGTATTTGGCTACGAGTGCCCGGGAGCCCAAAAATGCGTGTACTACCCCCTTTGGAGAAACGGGAAATTTCGTAAATGGTGATTTTCACCATGAAAATGACCTCCGTTTGAGCCAAATTTTTGGTTGGCTTATCCTTTCAAATGTTCTATTGGATTGGATGAAAAAATGATGTTATTTGGCTAATAGTGCCCGAGAGCCCAAAAATGGTCATTTCACCATGAAAACGACCTCCGTTTGAGCCAAAGTTATGGTGGCGGAACATTTCAAATGTTCTGTTGGATTGGTTGAAAAAAGGAGGGAATTTGGCTACTAGTGCCCGGGAGCCCAAAAATGCGTGTGCTACCCCCTTTGGGAAATCGGGAAATTTCGAAAATGGTGATTTTCAACATGAAAACGACCTCCGTTTGAGCCAAATTTTTGGTGGGCGGATCCTTTCAAATGTTTTATCGGATTGGTTGAAAAAAGGAGAGTATTTGGCTACTAGTGCCCGGGAGCCCAAAAATGCGTGTACTACCCCCTTTGGGGAATCGGGAAATTTCGTAATTGGTCGATTTCACCATGAAAACGACCTCCGTTTGAGCCACATTTTTGGTTGGCAGATCCTTACAAATGTTCTATTGGATTGGTTGAAAAAAGGAGGTTATTTTGGCTACGAGTGCCCGAGAGCCTAAAAATGCGTGTACTGCCCTTCGGCGAATCGGGAAATTTCGTAAATGGTGATTTTCACCATGAAAACGACCACCGTTTGAGCCAAATTTTTGGTGGGCGGATCCTTTCAAATTTTATATTGGATTGGTTGAAAAAAGGAGGGTATTTGGCTACTAGTGCCCGGGAGCCCAAAAATGCATGAGCTACCCCATTTATGGATTCTGGAAATTTCGTAAATGGTGATTTTAACCATGAAAATGACCTCCGTTTTAGACAAATTTTTGGTGGGCGGATCCTTTAAAATGTTATATTGGATTGGTTGAAAAAAGAAGGGTATTTGGCTACTAGTGCCCTGGAGCCCAAAATTGTGTGAGCTACCCCCTTTGGGGAATCGAGAAATTTTGTAATTGGTGATTTTCACCATGAAAACGACATCCGTTTGAGCCAAATTTTTGGTGGACGGATCCTTTTAAATGTTCTATTGGATTGGTTGAAAAAAGGAGGGTATTTGGCTACTGGTGCCCGGGAGCCCAAAAATGCGTGACCTACCCCCTTTGGGGAATCGGGAAATTTCGTAAATGGTGATTTTCACCATGAAAACGTCCTCCGTTTGAGCCAAATTTTTGGTGGACGGATCCTTTCCAAATGTTCTATTGGATTGGTTGAAAAAAGGAGGGTATTTGGCTACTAGTGCCCGGTAGCCCAAAAAGGCGTGTGATATACCCCCTATGGGAAATCGAGAAATTTCGAAAATGGTGATTTTCACCATGAAAACGCCCTCCTTTTGAGCCAAATTTTTTGGTGGGCGGAATCTTTCAAATGTTTTATTGGATTGTTTAAAAAAAAAGGGTATTTGGCTACTAGTGCCCGGGAGCCCAAAAATGCGTGTACTATCCCCCCTTTCGGGAATCGGGAAATTTCGTAAATGGTGATTTCACCATGAAAACGACCTCCGTTTGAGCCAAATTTTGGTGGACAGATTCTTTCAAATGTTCTATTGGATTGGTTGAAAAAAGGAGGATATTTGGCTACTATTCTCGGGAGCCCAAAAATACATGTACTACCCCCTTTGGGGAATCGGGAAATTTCGTAAATGGTCATTTTTACCATGAAAACGACCTCCGTTTGAGCCTAAGTTTTGGTGGACGGATCCTTTCAAATGATATATTGGATTGGTTGAAAAAAGGAGGGTATTTGGCTACTAGTGCTCGGGAGCCCAAAAATGCGTGTACTACCCCCTTTGGGGAATCGGGAAATTTCGTAAATGGTGATTTTCACCATGAAAACGACCTCCGTTTGAGCCAAATTTTTGGTGGGCGGATCCTTTCAAATGTTATATTGGATTGGTTGAAAAAAGGAGGGTATTTGGCTACTAGTGCCCGGGAGCCTAAAAATGTGTGAGCTACCCCCTTTGAGGAATCGGGAAATTTCGTAAATGGTGATTTTCACCATGAAAACGACCTCCATTTGAGCCAAATTTTTGGTGGGCGGATCCTTTCAAATGTTCTATTGGATTGGTTGAAAAAAAGAGTGTATTTGGATACTAGAGCCCGGGATCCCAAAAATGCGTGAGCTACCCCCTTTGGGGAATCGAAAAATTTCGTAAATGGTGATTTTCACCATGAAAACGACCTCCGTTTGAGCCAAACTTTTGGTGGACGGATCCTTTCAAATGTTCTATTGGATTGGTTGAAAAAAGGAGGGTATTTGGCTACTAGTGCCCGGGAGCCCAAAAATGCGTGTGCTATACCCCCTTTGGGGAATCGGGAAATTTCGAAAATGGTGATTTTCACCATGAAAACTACCTCCGTTTGAGCCACACCCTTTGGGGAATCGGGAAATTTCGTTAATGGTCATTTTCACCATGAAAACGACCTCCGTTTGAGCCAAATTTTTGGTGGGCGGATCCTTTCAAATGTTCTATTGGATTGGTTGAAAAAAAGAGTGTATTTGGATACTAGAGCCCGGGAGCCCAAAAATGCGTGAGCTACCCCCTTTGGGGAATCGAAAAATTTCGTAAATGGTGATTTTCACCATGAAAACGACCTCCGTTTGAGCCAAATTTTTGGTGGACGGATCCTTTCAAATGTTCTATTGGATTGGTTGAAAAAAGGAGGGTATTTGGCTACTAGTGCCCGGGAGCCCAAAAATGCGTGAGCTACCCCCTTTGGGGAATCAGGAAATTTCGTAAATGGTGATTTTCACCATGAAAATGCGTGTACTAATCGAGAAATTTCATAAATGGTGATTTTCACCATGAAAACAACCTCCGTTTGAGCCAAATTTTTGGTGGGCTTATCCTTTCAAATGTTCTATTGGATTGGACGAAAAAAAGATGGTATTTGGCTACCAGTGCCCGAGAGCCCAAAAATGGTCATTTCACCATGAAAACGACCTTTGTTTGAGACAAATTTTTGGTAGGCGGATCATTTCAAATGTTCTGTTGGATTGATTGAAAAAAGGAGGGAATTTGGCTAATAGTGCCCGGGAGCCCAAAAATGCGTGTGCTACCCCCCTTTGGGGAATTGGAAAATTTCGAAAATGGTGATTTTCACACCCCTTTGGGGAATCGGAAAATTTCGTAAATGGTCATTTTCACCACGAAAACGACCTCCGTTTGAGCCAAATTTTTGGTGGGCGGATCCTTTCAAATGTTCTATTGGATTGGTTGAAAAAAGGAGAGTATTTAGCTACGAGTGCCCGGGAGCCTAAAAATGCGTGTACTACCCCCCTTTGGCGAATCGGGAAATTTCGTAAATGGTGATTTTCACCATGAAAACGACCTCCGTTTGAGCCAAATTTTTGGTGGGCGGATCCTTTCAAATGTTATATTGGATTGGTTAAAAAAGGGAGGGTATTTGGCTACTAGTGTCCGGGAGCCCAAAAATGCTTGAGCTACCCCCTCTGAGGAGTCTGGAATTTCGTAAATGGTGATATTCACCATGAAAATGACCTCTGTTTGAGCAAAATTTTTGGTAGACGGATCCTTTCAAATGTTCTATTAGATTTGTTGAAAAAAGGAGGGTATTTGGCTACGATTGCCCGGGAGCCCAAAAATGCGTGAGCTACTCCCTTTGGGGAATCGGGAAATTTTGAAAATGGTGATTTTCACCATGAAAACGACCTCCGTTTGAGCCAAATTTTTGGTGGGCGGATCCTTTCAAATGTTTTATTGGATTGGTTGAAAAAAGGAGGGTATTTGGTTACTAGTGCCCGGGAGTCCAAAAATGCGTGTACTACCCCCTTTGGGAAATCGGGAAATTTCGTAAATGGTGATTTTCACCATGAAAACGACCTCCATTTTAGCCAAATTTTTGGTGGCCGGATCCTTTCAAATGTTCTATTGGATTGGTTGAAAAAAAGAGTGTATTTGGATACTAGAGCCCGGGAGCCCAAAAATGTGTGAGCTACCCCCTTTGGGGAATCGAAAAATTTCGTAAATGATGATTTTCACCATGAAAACGACCTCCGTTTGAGCCAAACATTTGGTGGATGGATCCGTCCGCCAAATTTTTGGTGGACGGATCCTTTCAAATGTTCTATTGGATAGTTTTAAAAAAGGATGGTATTTGGCTACTAGTGTCCGGGAGCCCAAAAATGCGTGTACGGTCCCTTTAGGGAATCGGGAAATTTCGTTAATGGTCATTTTCACTATGAAAACGACCTCCGTTTGAGCCAAATTTTTGGTGGGCGGATCCTTTCAAACGTTCTATTGGATTTGTTGAAAAAAGGAGGGTATTTGGCTACGAGTGCCCGGGAGCCAAAAAATGCGTGTACTACCCCTTTGGGGAATCGGGAAATTTCGTAAATGGTGATTTTCACCATGAAAACGACCTTCGTTTGAGCCAAATTTTTGGTGGGCTTATCCTTTCAAATTTTCTATTGGATTGGATGAAAAAAGGATGGTATTTGGCTACTAGTGCCCGAGAGCCCAAAAATGGTCATTTCACCATGAAAACGACCTCCGTTTGAGCCAAATTTTTGGTGGGCAGATCATTTCTTATGTTCTGTTGGATTGGTTGAAAAAAGGAGGGAATTTGGCTACTAGTGCTCGGGAGCCCAAAAATGCGTGAACTACCCCCCTTTAGGGAATCGGGAAATTTCAAAATAGTGATTTTCACCAAGAAAACGACCTCCGTTTGAGCCAATTTTTTGGTGGGCGGACCCTTTCAAATGTTATATTTTATTGGTTGAAAAAAGGAGGGTATTTGGCTATTAGTGCCCGGGAGCCCAAAAATGCGTGTAACCCTTTGGGGAATCGGAAAATTTCGTAAATGGTCATTTTCACCTTGAAAACAACCTCCGTTAAAGCCAAATTTTTGGTGGGTGGATCCTTTCAAATGTTCTATTGGATTTGTTGAAAAAAGGAGGGTATTTGGCTACGAGTGCCCGGGAGCCTAAAAATGCGTGTACTACACCCTTTCGCGAATCGGGAAATTTCGTAAATGGTGATTTTCAGCAAGAAAACGACCTCCGTTTGAGCCAATTTTTTGGTGGGTGGATCCTTTCAAATGTTATATTGGATTAGTTGAAAAAAGGAGGGTGTTTGGCTACTAGTTCCCGGGAGTCCAAAAATGCGTGAGCTACCCCCTTTGGAGAATCGGGAAATTTCGAAAATGGTGATTTTCACCATGAAAACGTCCTCCGTTTGAGCCAAATTTTTGGTGGACGGATCCTTTAAAATGTTCTATTGAATTGGTTGAAAAAAGGAGGGTATTTGGCTACTAGTTCCCGGGAGCTCAAAAATGCGTGTATGGTCCCTTTAGGGAATCGGGAAATTTCGTAAATGGTGATTTTCACTATGAAAACGACCTCCGTTTGAGCCAAATTTTTGGTGGACGGATCCTTTCAAATGTTCTATTGGATTGGTTGAAAAAAGGAGGATATTTGGCTACTAGTGCCCGGGAGCCCAAAAATGCGTGTGCTACCCCCTTTGGGGAATCGGGAAATTTCGTAAATGGTGGTTTTAACAATGAAAACGACCTCCGTTTGAGCCAATTTTTTGGTGGGCTTATCCTTTCAAATGTTCTATTGGATTGGATGATAAAAGGATGGTATTTTGCTACTAGTGCCCGAGAGCCCAAAATTGGTCATTTCACCATGAAAACGACCTCCGTTTGAGCCAAATTTTTGGTGGGCGGATCATTTCAAATGTTCTGTTGGATTGGTTGAAAAAAGGAGGGAATTTGGCTACTAGTGCCCGGGAGCCCAAAAATGCGTGTGCTCCCTTTGGGGAATCGGAAAATTTCGAAAATGGTGATTTTCACCATGAAAACGACCTCCGTTTGAGCAAAATTTTTCGTGGGCGGATCCTTTCAAATGTTTTATTGGATTGGTTGAAAAAAGGAGGGTATTTGGCTACTAGTGCCCGGGAGCCCAAAAATGCGTGTACTACCCCCTTTAGGAAATCGGGAGATTTCGTAAATGGTCATTTTCACCACGAAAATGACCTCCGCTTGAGCCAAATTTTTGGTGGGCGGATCATTTCTTATGTTCTGTTGGATTTGTTGAAAAAAGGAGGGAACTTGGCTACTAGTGATCGGGAGCCCACAAATGCGTGTACTACCCCCTTTAGGGAATCGGGAAATTTCGTAAATGGTCATTTTCACCATGAAAACGACCTCCGTTTGAGCCAAATTTTTGGCGGGCGGATCCTTTCAAATGTTATATTGGATTGGTTGAAAAAAGGAGGGTATTTGGCTACTAGTTCCCAGGAGCCCAAAAATGCGTGAGCTACCCCCTTTAGGGACTCAGGAAATTTCGTAAATGGTGATTTTCACCACGAAAACGACCTCCGTTTGAGCCAAATTTTTGGTGGACGGATCCTTTCAAATGTTCTATTGGATTGGTTGAAAAAAGGAGGGTATTTGGCTAATAGTGCCCGGGAGCCCAAAAATGCGTGTACTACCCCTTTGTGGAATCGAGAAATTTCGTAAATGCTCATTTTCACCATGAAAACGACCTCCGTTTTAGCCAAATTTTAGGTGGGCGGATCCTTTCAAATGTTCTATTGGATTTTTTGAAAAAATGAGGGTATTTGGCTACGAGTGCCCCAGGAGCCTAAAAATGAGTGTACTACCCCCATTGGCCAATCGGAAAATTTCGTAAATGGTGATTTTCACCATGAAAACTACCTCCGTTTGAGCCAAATTTTTGGTGGGAGGATCCTTTCAAATGTTATATTGGATTGGTTGAAAAAAGGAGAGTATTTGGCTACTAGTGCCCGGGAGCCCAAAAATGCGTGAGCTACCCCCTTTGGGGAATCGGGAAATTTCGTAAATGGTGATTTTCACCATGAAAACGACTTCCGTTTGAGCCAAATTTTTGGTGGACGGATCCTTTCAAATGTTCTATTGGATAGTTTTAAAAAAGGATGGTATTTGGCTACTAGTGTCCGGGAGCCCAAAAATGCGTGTACGGTCCCTTTAGGGAATCGAGAAATTTCGTAAATGGTCATTTTCACCATGAAAACGACCTCCGTTTGAGCCAAATTTTTGGTGGGCGGATCCTTTCAAATGTTCTATTGGATTTGTTGAAAAAAGGAGGGTATTTGGCTACGAGTGCCCGGGAGCCAAAAAATGCGTGTACTACCCCTTTGAGGAATCGAGAAATTTCGTAAATGGTGATTTTCACCATGAAAACGACCTTCATTTGAGCCAAATTTTTGGTGGGCTTATCCTTTCAAATTTTCTTTTGGATTGGATGAAAAAAGGATGGTATTTGGCTACTAGTGCCCGAGAGCCCAAAAATGGTCATTTCACCATGAAAACGACCTCCGTTTGAGCCAAATTTTTGGTGGGCGGATCATTTCTTATGTTCTGTTGGATTGGTTGAAAAAAGGAGGGAATTTGGCTACTAGTGCTCGGGAGCCCAAAAATGCGTGAACTACCCCCTTTAGGGAATCGGGAAATTTCAAAATAGTGATTTTCACCATGAAAACGACCTCCGTTTGAGCCAATTTTTTGGTGGGCGGATCCATTCAAATGTTTTATTGGATTTGTTGAAAAAAGGAGGGTATTTGGCTACTATTGCCCGTGAGCCCAAAAATGCGTGCACTACCCCCTTTGGAGAATCGGGAAATTTCGTAAATGGACATTTTCACCATGAAAACGACCTCCGTTTGAGCCAAATTTTTGACGGGCGGATCCTTTCAAATGTTATATTGTATTGGTTGAAAAAAGGAGGGTATTTGGCTATTAGTGCCCGGGAGCCCAAAAATGCGTGTAACCTTTTGGGGAATCGGGAAATTTCGTAAATGGTCATTTTCACCTTGAAAACGACCTCCGTTTAGGCCAAATTTTTGGTGGGTGGATCCTTTCAAAGGTTCTATTGGATTTGTTGAAAAAAGGAGGGTATTTGGCTACGAGTGCCCGGGAGCCTAAAAATGCGTGTACTACACCCTTTCGCGAATCGGGAAATTTCGTAAATGGTGATTTTCACCAAGAAAACGACCTCCGTTTGAGCCAATTTTTTGGTGGGTGGATCCTTTCAAATGTTATATTGGATTAGTTGAAAAAAGGAGGGTGTTTGGCTACTAGTGCCCGGGAGTCCAAAAATGCGTGAGCTACCCCCTTTGGGGAATCGGGAAATTTCGAAAATGGTGATTTTCACCATGAAAACGTCCTCCGTTTGAGCCAAATTTTTGGTGGACGGATCCTTTAAAATGTTCTATTGAATTGGTTGAAAAAAGGAGGGTATTTGGCTACTAGTGCCCGGGAGCTCAAAAATGCGTGTATGGTCCCTTTAGGGAATCGGGAACTTTCGTAAATGGTGATTTTCAGCATGAAAACGACCTCCGTTTTAGCCAAATTTTTGGTGCGATTATCCTTTCAAATGTTCTATTGGATTGGTTGAAAAAAGGAGGGAATTTGGCTACTAGTGCCCGGGAGCCCAAAAATGCGTGGGCTACCCCCTTTGGGGAATCGGGAAATTTTGAAAATAGTGATTTTCACCTTGAAAACGACCTCCGTTTGAGCCAAATTTTTGGTGGGCGGATCCTTTCAAATGTTTTATTGGATTGGTTGAAAAAAGGAGGGTATATGGCTACTATTGCCAGGGAGCCCAAAAATGCGTGTACTCCATTTGGGGAATCGAGAAATTTCGTAAATGGTCATTTTCACTATGAAAACGACCTCCGTTTGAGCGAATTTTTGGTGTGCGTATCCTTTCAAATTTTCTATTGTATTGGTTGAAAAAAGGAGGGTATTTGGCTAATAGTGTCCGGGAGCCCAAAAATACGTGTACGGCCTTTGGGGAATCGGGAAATTTCGTAAATGGTGATTTTCACCATGAAAACGACCTCCGTTTGAGCCAAATTTTTGGTGGGCGGATCCTTTCAAATGTTCTATTGGATTTGTTGAAAAAAGGAAGGTATTTAGCTAAGAGTGCCTGGGAGCCCAAAAATACGTGTACTACCCCCTTTGGGGAATCGAGAAATTTTGTAAATGGTGATTTTCACCATGAAAACGACCTCCGTTTGAGCCAAATTTTTGGTGGGATTATCCTTTCGAATGTTCTATTGGATTGGATGAAAAAAGGGTGGTATTTGGCTACTAGTGTCCGAGAGGCTAAAAATGCGTGTGTACTACCCCCTTTGGGAATCGGAAATTTCTTAAATGGTCATTTTCACCATGAAAACGACCTCCGTTTGAGCCAAATTTTTGGTGGCGGATCATTTCGAATGTTCTGTTGGATTGGTTGAAAAAAGGAGGGAATTTGGCAAATAGTGCTCGGGAGCCCAAAAATGCGTGTGCTACCCCCTTTGGAGAATCGGGAAATTTCGAAAATAATGATTTTTACCATGAAAACGACCTCTGTTTGAGCAAAATTTTTGGAGGGCGGATCCTTTCAAATGTTTTATTGGTTTGGTTGAAAAAAGGAGGGTATTTGGATACTAGTGCCCGGGAGTCCAAAAATGCGTGTACTACCCCCTTTGGAAAATCGGGAAATTTCGTAAATGGTCATTTTCGCCATGAAAATGACCTCCGTTTGAGCCAAATTTTTGGTGGGCGGATCCTTTCAAATGTTCTATTGGATTGGTTGAAAAAAGGAGGGTATTTGGCTACGAGTGCCCGGGAGCCTAAAAATGTGTGTACTACCCCCTTTGGCGAATCGGGAAATTTCGTAAATGGTGATTTTCACCATGAAAACGACCTCCGTTTGAGCCAAATTTTTGGTGGGCGGATCCTTTCAAATGTTATATTGGATTGGTTGAAAAAAGGAGGGTATTTGGCTACTAGTGCCCGGGAGCCCAAAAATGCGTGAGCTACCCCCTTTGGGGAATCGGAAAATTTCGTAAATGGTGATTGTCACCATGAAAACGACATCCGTTTGAGCCAAATTTTTGGTGGACGGATCCTTTCCAATGTTCTATTGGATTGGTTGAAAAAAGGAGGGTATTTGGCTACTAGTGCCCGGGAGCCCAAAAATGCGTGTGCTACCCCCTTTGGGGAATCGGGAAATTTCGTAAATAGTGATTTTCACCATGAAAACGACCTCCGTTTGAGCCAATTTTTTTGGTGGGCTTATCCTTTCAAATGTTCTATTGGATTGGATGAAAAAGGATGGTATTTGGCTACTAGTGCCCGAGAGCCCAAAAATGGTCATTTTCCATGAAAATGACCTCCGTTTGAGCCAAATTTATGGTGGGCGGATCATTTCAAATGTTCTGTTGGATTGGTTGAAAAAAGGAGGGAATTTGGCTACTAGTGCCTGGGAGCCCAAAAATGCGTGTGCTCCCTTTGTGGAAGCGGAAAATTTCGAAAATGGTGATTTTCACCATGAAAACGACCTCCGTTTGAGCCAAAATTTTGGTGGGCGGATCCTTTCAAATGTTTTATTGGATTGGTTGAAAAAAGGAGGGTATCTGGCTACTAGTGCCAGGGAGCCCAAAAATGCGTGTAATACCCGGGAAATTTCGTAAATGGTCATTTTCACCATGAAAACGACCTCCGTTTGAGCCAAATTTTTGGTGGACGGATCCTTTCAAATGTTATATTGGATTGGTTGAAAAAAGGAGGGTATTTGGCTACTAGTGCCCGGGAGCCCAAAAATGAGTGAGCTACCCCCCAAAGGGAATCAGGAAATTTCGTAAATGGTGATTTTCACCATGAAAATGACCTCCGTTTGAGCCAAATTTTTGGTGGACGGATCCTTTCAAATGTTCTATTGGATTGGTTGAAAAAAGGAGGGTATTTAGCAAATAGTGCCCGGGAGCCCAAAAATGCGTGTACTACCCCCTTTGGGGAATCGGGAAATTTCGTAAATGGTCATTTTCACCATGAAAACGACCTCCGTTTGAGCCAAATTTTTGGTGGGCGGATCCTTTCAAATGTTCTATTGGATTGGTTGAAAAAAGGAGGGTATTTGGCTACTAGTGCCCGGGAGCCCAAAAATGCGTGAGCTACCCCCTTTGGGAATCGGGAAATTTCGTAAATGGTGATTTTCACCATGAAAACGACCTCCGTTTGAGCCAAATTTTTGGTGGACGGATCCTTTCAAATGTTCTATTGGATTGGTTGAAAAAAGGAGGGTATTTGGCTACTAGTGCCCGGGAGCCCAAAAATGCGTGTACTACCCCCTTTGGCGAATCGGAAAATTTCGTAAATGGTGATTTTCACCATGAAAACGACCTCCGTTTGAGCCAAATTTTTGGTGGACGGATCCTTTCAAATGTTATATTGGATTGGTTGAAAAAAGGAGGGTATTTGGCTACTAGTGCCCGGGAGCCCAAAAATGCGTGAGCTACCCCCTTTGGGGAATCGGAAATTTCGTAAATGGTGATTTTCACCATGAAAACGACCTCCGTTTGAGCCAAATTTTTGGTGGGCGGATCCTTTCAAATGTTCTATTGGATTGGTTGAAAAAAGGAGGGTATTTGGCTACTAGTGTCCGGGAGCCCAAAAATGCGTGTACCCCTTTAGGGAATCGGGAAATTTCGTAAATGGTCATTTCACCATGAAAACGACCTCCGTTTGAGCCAAATTTTTGGTGGGCGGATCCTTTCAAATGTTCTATTGGATTTGTTGAAAAAAGGAGGGTATTTGACTACGAGTGCCCGGAAGCCCAAAAATGCGTGTACTACCCCTTTGGGGAATCGGGAAATTTCGTAAATGGTGATTTTAACCATGAAAACGACCTCCGTTTGAGCCAAATTTTTGGTGGGCGGATCCTTTCAAATGTTCTATTGGATTGGTTGAAAAAAGGAGGGTATTTGGCTACGTGTGCCTGGAAGCCTAAAAATGCCTGTATTACTGGCGAATCGAGAAATTTCGTAAATGGTGATTTTCACCATGAAAACGACCTCCGTTTGAGCCAAATTTTTGGTGGGCGGATCCTTTCAAATGTTCTATTGGATTTGTTGAAAAAAGGAGGGTATTTGGCTACGAGTGCCCGGGAGCCCAAAAATGCGTGTACTACCCCTTTGGGGAATCGAGAAATTTCGTAAATGGTGATTTTCACCATGAAAATGACCTCCGTTTGAGCCAAAGTTTTGGTGGGCTTATCCTTTCAAATGTTCTATTGGATTGGATGAAAAAAGGATGGTATTTGGCTACTAACGCCCGAGAGGCCAAAAATGGTCATTTCACCATGAAAACGACCTCCGTTTGAGCCAAATTTTTGGTGGGCGGATCATTTCAAATGTTCTGTTGGATTGGTTGAAAAAAGGAGGGAATTTGGCTACTAGTGCCCGGGAGCCCAAAAAAGCGTGAGCTACCCCCTTTGGGGAATCGGGAAATTTCGTAAATGGTGATTGTCACCATGAAAACGACCTCCGTTTGAGCCAAATTTTTGGTGGACGGATCCTTTCAAATGTTCTATTTGATTTATTGAAAAAAGGAGGGTATTTGGCTACTAGTGCCCGGGAGCCCAAAAATGATGTGCTACCCCCCTTTGGGAAATCGGGAAATTTCGTAAATGGTGATTTTCACCATGAAAACGACCTCCGTTTGAGCCAATTTTTTGGTGTGCGGATCCTTTCTAATGTTCTATTGGATTGGATGAAAAAAGGATGGTATTTGGCTACTAGTGCCCGAGAGCCCAAAAATGGTCATTTCACCCTGAAAACGACCTCCGTTTAAGCCAAATTTTTGGTGGGCTGATCATTTCAAATGTTCTGTTGGATTGGTTGAAAAAAGGAGGGAATTTGTCTACTAGTGCCCGGGAACCCAAAAGTGCGTGTGCTCCCTTTGGGGAATTGGAAAATTTCGAAAATGGTAATTTTCACCATGAAAACGACCTCCGTTTTAGCCAAATTTTTGGTGGGCGGATCCTTTCAAATGTTCTATTGGATTTGTTGAAAAAAGGAGGGTATTTGGCTACCAGTGCCCGGGAGCCCAAAAATAC
Source organism: Adenophora triphylla var. japonica (assembly GCA_022495995.1). Lineage (NCBI taxonomy): Eukaryota > Viridiplantae > Streptophyta > Magnoliopsida > Asterales > Campanulaceae > Adenophora > Adenophora triphylla. Next base: position 3,171 of record JAFEMH010001148.1, on the reverse strand, counting down.
GTGTACTCCCCCTTTGGGGAATCGGGAAATTTCGTAAATGGTGATTTTCACCATGAAAACGACCTCCGTTTGAGCCAAATTTTTGGTGGGCTTATCCTTTCAAATGTTCTATTGGATTGGATGAAAAAATGATGGTATTTGGTTACTATGTCCGGAAGCCCAAAAATTGCGTGTGCTACTCCCTTTGGGGAATCGGGAAATTTCGTAAATGGTCATTTCACCATGAAAACGACCTCCGTTTGAGCCAAATTTTTGGTGGGCGGATCATTTCAAATGTTCTGTTGGATTGGTTGAAAAAAGGAGGGAATTTGGCTACTAGTGTCCGGGAGCCCAAAAATGCGTGTGCTACCCCCTTTGGGGAATCGGGAAATTTCGAAAATAGTGATTTTCACCATGAAAACGACCTCCGTTTGAGCCAAATTTTTGGTGGGCGGATCCTTTCAAATGTTATATTGGGTTGGTTGAAAAAACGAAGGTATTTGGCTAATAGTGCCCGGGAGCCTAAAAATGCGTGAGCTACCCCCTTTGGGGAATCAGGAAATTTCGTAAATGGTTATTTTCACCATGAAAACGACCTCCGTTTGAGCCAAATTTTTGATGGGTGGATCCTGTCAAATGTTATATTGGATTGGTTGAAAAAAGGAGGGTGTTTGGCTACTAGTGCCCGGGAGCCCAAAAATGCGTGAGCTACCCTTTGGGGAATCAGGAAATTTCGTAAATGGTGATTTTCACCATGAAAACGACCACCGTTTGAGCTAAATTTTTGGTGGACGGATCTTTAAAATGTCCTATTAGATTGGTTTAAAAAAAGAGGGTATTTGGCTACTAGTGCCCGGGAGCCCGAAAATGCCTATACGGTCCCTTTAGGGAATCAGGAAATTTCTTAAATGGTGATTTTCACCTTGAAAACGATCTCCGTTTGAGCTAAATTTTTGGTGGGCTTATCCTTTCAAATGTTCTATTGGATTGGTTGAAAAAAGGAGGGTATTTGGCTACTAGTGCCCGGGAGCCCAAAAATGCGTGTACTACCCCCTTTGGAAAATTGCGAAATTTCGTAAATGGTCATTTTCACCATGAAAACGACCTCCGTTTGAGCCAAATTTTTGGTGGGCAGATCATTTCTTATGTTATGTTGGATTGGTTGAAAAATGGAGGGAATTTGGCTACTAGTGATTAAGAGCCCAAAAATGCGTGTACTACCCCCTTTAGGGAACGGGAAATTTCGTAAATGGTCATTTTCACCATGAAAACGACCTCCGTTTGAGCCAAGTTTTTGGCGGGCGGATCCTTTCAAATGTTATATTGAATTGGTTGAAAAAAGGAGGGTATTTGGCTACTAGTTCCCGGGAGCCCAAATTTGCGTGAGCTACCCCCTTTTGGGACTCAGGAAATTTCGTAAATGGTGATTTTCATCACGAAAACGACCTCCGTTTGAGCCAAATTTTTGGTGGACGGATCCTTTCAAATGTTCTATTGGTTTGGTTGAAAAAAGGAGGGTATTTGGCTAATAGTGCCCGGGAGCCCAAAAATGCGTGTACTACCCCCTTTGGGGAATCGAGAAATTTCGTAAATGGTCATTTTCACCTTGAAAACGACCTCCGTTTGAGCCAAATTTTTGGTGGGCGGATCCTTTCAATTTTTCTATTGGATTTTTTTGAAAAAAGGAGGGTATTTGGCTACGAGTGCCCAGGAGCCTAAAAATGCGTGTACTACCCCCATTGGCCAATCGGAAAATTTCGTAAATGGTGATTTTCACCATGAAAACGACCTCCGTTTGAGCCAAATTTTTGGTGGGAGGATCCTTTCCAATGTTATATTAGATTGGTTGAAAAAAGGAGAGTATTTGGCTACTAGTGCCCGGGAGCCCAAAAATGCGTGAGCTACCCCCTTTGGGGAATCGGGAAATTTCGTAAATGGTGATTTTCACCATGAAAACGACCTCCGTTTGAGCCAAATTTTTGGTGGACGGATCCTTTCAAATGTTCTATTGGATAGTTTGAAAAAAGGAGGGTACTTGGCTACTAGTGTCCGGGAGCCCAAAAATGCGTGTACTACCCCTTTGGGGAATCGGGAAATTTCATAAATAGTGATTTTCACCATGAAAACGACCTTCGTTTGAGCCAAATTTTTGGTGGGCTTATCCTTTCAAATTTTCTATTGGATTGGATGAAAAAAGGATGGTATTTGGCTACTAGTGCCCGAGAGCCCAAAAATGGTCATTTCACCATGAAAACGACCTCCGTTTGAGCCAAATTTTTGGTGGGCGGATCATTTCAAATGTTCTGTTGGATTGGTTGAAAAAAGGAGGGAATTTGGCTACTAGTGCTCGGGAGCCCAAAAATGCGTGTACTACCCCCTTTAGGGAATCCGGAAATTTCAAAATAGTGATTTTCACCATGAAAACGACCTCCGTTTGAGCCAATTTTTTGGTGGGCGGATCCATTCAAATGTTTTATTGGATTGGTTGAAAAAAGGAGGGTATTTGGCTACTATTGCCCGTGAGCCACAAAATGCGTGTACTACCCCCTTTGGGGAATCAGGAAATTTCGGAAATGGTCATTTTCACCATGAAAACGACCTCCGTTTGATCCAAATTTTTGGCGGGCGGATCCTTTAAAATGTTATATTGTATTGGTTGAAAAAAGGTGGGTATTTGGCTACTAGTGCCCGGGAGCCCAAAAATGCGTGTAACCCTTTGGGGAATCGGGAAATTTCGTAAATGGTGATTTTCACCAAGAAAATGACCTCCGTTTAAGCCAAATTTTTGGTGGGTGGATCCTTTCAAATGTTATATTTGATTTGTTGAAAAAAGAAGGGTATTTGGCTACTAGTGCCCGGGAGTCCAAAAATGCGTGAGCTACCCCCTTTGGGGAATCGGGAAATTTCGTAAATGGTGATTTTCACCATGAAAACGACCTCTGTTTGAGCCAAATTTTTGGTGGGATTATCCTTTCAAATGTTCTATTGGATTGGTTGAAAAAAGGAGGGAATTTGGCTACTAGTGCCCGGGAGCCCAAAAATGCGTGTGCTACCCCCTATGGGGGATCGGGAAATTTTGAAAATAGTGATTTTCACCTTGAAAACGACCTCCGTTTGAGCCAAATTTTTGGTGGGCGAATCCTTTCAAATGTTTTATTGGATTGGTTGAAAAAAGGAGGGTATATGGCTACT